>SJYQ01000260.1:822507-927480 GCA_006410935.1 Redunca redunca | reverse complement strand
TTTTATTTTATTCCCAAATTTTTCTTCCTGTTCTTTAAATTTTTTTTGAGTATTTCACTAATAATTAATTTCATGTCTGACATTTTCAGATTAAAAATATCCTGTGGGTCTGTTTCTATTTTCCTTTAATTTTGGGGTCTTTTTTTCAGCTATCTTACCTTTAATATGGAGAAGGAAATGGCAACCCACTCCAGTACTCTTGCCTGGAGAATTCCATGGACAGAGGAGCCTGGAGGGCTACAGCCCATGGGATCACATTTTGTTTAGGTTTATATATATATGATACTGTATTCAGTTAGTTTTAGAGATGTTTTATAGCCCTGGCTGATTTTTATATTTCTCCATAGAAGATTTCTCTTTGTTTCTGGTAGAGAGCTAAATTGTTGTTCAGTCGCTCAGTTGTGTCTGACTCTGAAACCATGAACTGCAGCATGCCAGGCTTCCCTATCATTCACTATCTCCTGGAGTTTGTTTAAACTCATGTCCATTTAGCCTATGATACTATCCAACCATCTCATCCTCTATCATCCCCTTCTCCTCTTTTGAGGAGATGAGGAGAAAGAGAGCTAAATTAGTCACTAGCAGTTCAATGTCACTTTACTCCAATTGGGATTTGAGATGGTATGAACCTAGGTGCAGTCTCTATGAGGTCTGAGCTACTTCCAGTTCAACTTTCTTCCTTAGGTGTGGTCTTCCAGTTATCAGCCAGAAGACAAAGTTTTTTTTACCAAGTATCTTCTTTTTTGCTATACTCCCATTTTTGTCTCTCTTAACAATATATATCTAGCAAAATCTCAGATCAGCTTTTTGGTTTTTCTTCACCCATTTTCCAAATGAGCAAAAATCTTGAGGAGAAAAGTGGGAAACGAATGCCTGGATCATGTCTCTGGACTTCCCTTTGTTTTATGGATTATGTACCATTTAGATCTTCACTGCCTCAGTAACTCTCCAGTGCCTTTAAATAAATTAGAAACTAGTTCTTTCTGTTGTTTTCAAGGATGTAGAGATGGATCAAAACTACTTAATCTATTTTTCCTTGAAGCTAAATTTAAAACTGAAATCTTAATTCAGTGCACCTATTCTTTCACTCACAGTCTTCTCGATTTTAGGAAATATGCTTAATTTCTCAAGCATGAAATGTAGGAATCATCCTTTATTTGTCACTTTCTCATAAATCTTATCCAGTTCCCAAGTGTATACTGCCAGTTCTCCTTCTAGAATGTTCTCTGACTCCATTGTTACCACCAAGTCTAACATTTCTCTCTCTGTCTACTTTATTGAAATAATCCTTATATCAGTGTCATTCCTACTATTTTTTCTTTACGAAGAAGCACAAGCTATCTTCTAGTAAACGACCTCCTCCTCTTTAATGTAAATGACCTCAGAGCAGACTGCATTTAGAACAAAATCCACTTTTTAGCAAAGCTACCAAGATCTTCCATGACCTGGCCTCTGACAATTGTGCAATCTTTTCTCAACCCCGTTTCTTTATTTAAGCTACTTGTCAACTACAATGGCTTTTACATTTTCTTAAATGAAATTCTTCAAGACATAATTTCTTTTTTACAAAACACAAAGTTGTTCCTTCCCCTTTCCCTACCCACAGGTTGTCACAGGATCTTTGCACAAGCTATTTCCTCTCTGCTCTCTATGAGCTAAGTTCTTTTCATCCTACTTACATATCACATTAGAGGGTTTGCCACATTATATCATTCCATAAAAATGTAGACGTAAGGTAACTAAAAGTGAGGAAATAAGTAGGCAGGAAAAGACTTGGGGGAATGTAAACTGGAACATAGGAGGAACATAAGCATATGGCTGATGTCAACCTTTAGGAGTAGCAACCTCTTGCTCTCAATAAGAGCAAGAATAGAAAACACACCTGGAGGCATAGAGCATATCATGTTATGAAGAAACTTGAAAAGCAGCAGAAGAATTTTAATTTGATATATAAGACAAACAAAAGAGGAAAAAGGGAAAGAGTGATGGGATGAAAGCGTGGGTTAAAGAAGATTAGGCTGCGGGTAGTATGTAGGTGGCCTAGAGGTTAGGAGAAATCAGTAAGGTCAGCTTAAAGGCTGCTCTTATAATCCAGGTGTGAGATGATGAGGGGCTGTATAAGAGTGATAGCAATTGAGATGACGAGGGTATGGATTTCAAATACAATTTGGCAAGACTTGTTGATGGATGAGATATAAAGAATTAAGAGGACAGAGTTGTCAAAGATGTCCCCAAGATTTAGCACCTGGAAGACTGGGAAGCAGGGAAATGAGAGGGAGAGACAGTAAATTCATTATATTTAAATGTCAATTTAAAAATAAAAATAAATTATTTCAAGAATTTCCCTAGAAGAAGTGAACAATGAGGTTGTTTTGTGTTCAAAGCAGAGGATAAACTTGAAGGCGTGGTCATAGACCCCAGGGTCTAAGAGATGAGTCTCAAGGGCCACTCTTCTACTCAAAGACTCAGCAGCCAGACAGACTGAAACCACAGTGTCTGGCCCTAGAAAGTGGGCTGTAAGGCTGAGCAAAATCACCTTACTCATCTTTTTTTTAACTTTTTTTTTCTGAGAGAAGATAGTGAAGACTTTACTGACCATGACAAAGATAAGGGGAGGTCATATTTGGAATCCTCTTGTCATGATTTTGTAACATATTTGGCTTTTAAAGCCCTATGTGTGTTTTTGCCCCAAGTCCTTTTCTTATTTTTTAAACCCATATGCATTTTTGAGTCAATTTAATCCATATGTTTCTGATTAATTTATGCTTAGCTCATCAAAATGTTGTTTTAAGAAGAAAGCTTATAAAAAAACAGTCATGCTTCACCAGCCACTGATGAAATCAACTCCAGAAGACTGTAGCTTAGTCAGAAAATCAGACAGGCTAGGGGTAGAGTGGGTTGTAAAATTTGGAAACTCATTGCTATAACCCCAGTGAAACAGAGTATGTTCAACACTTGGGGGAAAAAAATAAACCTTAGGTTTTTTGTTTTGTTTTTTTTCACATGTGCTTGTTTTTGATTTTTGAATATATTGATTTGGCCTCTGGATTAACTATGATTTCTTTACTTAGTTGTTTAATCAGCTTCCAGTTGCTATTCATATAGCCAAATGGGGAGGAAGCTGGGAGGTGTTATAAAGTGATGAGTTTGTTTTCATGGAGGGTATATGGGATACTTGTCAGTTTTTTTCAGTTGAAAGAAATCTCTGCAGTACAGGCCATAGAGGTTTAATAGAAAAATCTATATATTGTATCTACTTGGGTAATACCGGTAGTAGAATTACGAGTATGCTTCTATCAATGCATTCAAGGTGTAGAAACAAATAGTTTTAAAACTAATTCATTCTGAAATTACCCGTATCTCAGAAAAATCCTTAAAAAAAAAATTACAAACACTTCATTCCAGAGTTAAAATTTACATTATTTTCCTAAAATGACAACATTTGCATAGAAATCATAAGTAGACATCAACAAAATATGATCATTTTTATCTGAACATTTGTGTACCATCACTAATAATTTAAAGTTAACTCTACTCTCCATTTTCTTCTCTGTCCTCTTTGCAAATATAGCTTCATCTACTTTCTCCCTCAATGTTTGTTTTAGCCTTATATTCTTCCTATTTACTCCTGACACATTTGGGTGATCTTAGTCACTCCAATCTCAGTCATTCTGGAATCAAGATTGCCGGGAGAAATATTAATAACCTCAGATATGTAGATGACATCACCATTATGGCAGAAAGCAAAGAACTAAAGAGCCTCTTGATTAAAGTGAAAGAGGAGAATGAAAAAGATGACTTAAAGCTCAACATTCAGAAAACTAAGATCATGGCATCTGGTCCCATCACTTCATGGCAAATAGATGGGGAAACAGTGGAAACAGCAGCTGACTTTATTTTTGGGGGCTCCAAAATCACTGCAGATGGTGACTGCAGTCACGAAATTAAAAGATGCTTACTCCTTGGAAGAAAAATTATGACCAACCTAGATAGCATATTAAAAAGCAGAGACATTACTTTGCCAACAAACGTCCATCTAGTCAAGACTATGGTTTTTTCAGTGGTCATGTATGGATGTGAGAGTTGGACTGTGAAGAAAGCTGAGTGCTGAAGAATTGATGCGTTTGAACTGTGGTGTTAGAGAAGACTCTTTAGAGTCCCTTGCACTGCAAGGAGGTCCAACCAGTCCATCCTAAAGGAAATGAATCCTGAATATTCATTGGAAGGAGTGATGTTTGAAGCTGAAACTCCAATACTTTGGCCACCTGATGTGAGGAACTGACTAATTTGAAAAGACCCTGATGCTGGGAAAGATTGAAGGTGGGAGGAGAAGGGGATGAGATGGCTGGATGGCATCACCAACTCAATGGACATGAGTTTGAGTAAACTTTGGGAGCTGGTGATGCCATCCAACCATTTCATCCCCTCAGGCCTCCAGGGAGGCCTGGCGTGCTGTAGTCCATGGGGTCGCAAAGAGTCAGACACGACTGTGTGACTGAACTGAACTGAACTGAGTCACTCCAAGGTTTGATGGTCATCCATATATTAAAGACATTCAAACTCATATTCAGACTTCAGCTCATTTCTCATGTTCTAGATTGATGTATCCAAATGTTTCTATATGAATGTCCAATGGTGTGAAAGGATGGATACACCCAAAACAGAACTCTACTTTATTTCTCAGCTTCCTCGTTCTTCTCTTTGTCCTGTAATTTCTATTCTGGGTTTGTAACCAGTATCCACCTTATGACCTGGACTGAGACCACAGCTGTCAGCCAAGATCCTTTCCTCTTGTTCCCAACCCATACCTAATCAGGCACAAACCTTCCAATTCTACCTTTTACATGACTTTCACATTTTTCTCTTTTCTCTATCTCCATTTCTAGGAAGCAAGATTCTCTTGGTTAATATAATGTTTTCTCATCTGAGTCTTCTCCAATTAAATCTTTTTACTACCACTTCCACCATTTCAAAATAGAAATGTGATCTTTCTGCTCAAGTGCTTCAATCTTTAATATTCCCTATTTTCTACAGATGGAATTCAGACCACCAAGCATTGTTTCTAAGATACAACATGATCTCAATTTACCCCTTCAAGCTCATTTGCTCTCACCTCAAATTCTGCCATATTGGATTTCAAGTTCAAGTTCTTCGAACTCACCATTTTCTTATTTAACTCTATGCTCTTACCCCATAAGGACTCTATTGTTTGAAATATTCATTCTATTCTGCCTAGATCATGCCTATTTATCTTTCAGTTGTGGGTTTAAATATAACTTCTTCTAAAAAACCCTCTCTTATTTCCCTTATCTCCATATTTTGTAGGAGCCTCTCTTTTTCTATCATAATATTCAGAATGCTTTACTTCATTTTAATTGGTTGTTTAATCAGAAGCCCTACAAGGATATATGCTCTCTGAGAGCCAGTTTATTATAATCCTTACTTATCTCTGAACCTCCAATTTTGAGCACAGTCAACACCTGGCACATAATATGTTTCCAATAAAAATTTGTTGAGAAGATGAGTGAAAAGCTTTTTCATATCTCTATACTTTCATGCATATGATTTCTTCTGTTTTGAATGCCTTTCTTTGTCTTGTGTGATCAGTGAATTCTTACCTTTGCTTTAACAATTTATTAACATCCTACAGAACTAGTCTCTATAATACACACTCCAGGAAATGCTGATTAGTGCATCTCTCTCCTTTGACACAAAAGGACACTGAAACCTGGGGAAGTAGTGACTTAATGAATGTCAGACAGCTGTCTATAAAGGGAAACCAGGATGCAAGTATATTCCCTCATACGCTATACATTTTAGCCAATGATAACTCAGTCTCATTTGTAAAATGAGTCTTGTCATTTTTCTAATGACATCAAGTCACTTCTTCATTTGCCAAATGCCAACAAGGACACACTTCATTCATCCACTTCTGCTTCATCCAATAACAAAAGAAAACTCAGATAGGAACGGATGAGTACTTATGTGTCATTGACAATAGGAGAATGAGAACATGAACAAAAGAATGAAGTGGTCTGCACTCTCTGAGTAAATTTTTCCACAGTAATAAAATGATCAGTGCTGCATATCATCAGAATTTGGAGTCTCTCCTTGGGAATTTGGTGTTTATTTTAACCAATACTTTAAAAAAAAATATGTTGCTCCTCCCTAAAGATGTAAAATTTCAACATTTATTAAGTTTCCTTGGCTGAGTTGAGGATTGTTGCATTCACATTCTCACATGCAAAGCATTTCCTAATCACAGTAAATGTCTCACATCTGCTCTGAGTAACTGGCCAGAAACCAAGAAATACAGGCATTCTTAGAGGAGCTCTGTTGATCCCCAGCCAGTCTCCTTGACTTTGGAGAACTAGAGGGAAAGGGACGCCTCCTTCCCCCACCCTCTTTCTGCTCCCCAGCTATTTCTTCTTTTGGTTACTTGATGACACCTCTGTATGGAAAGCACACTCCTCTATGCTAATATCTAGGAACTGGGCCAGAGTTCCAGTTGTGTTTCTAGTTCTGTCTACCCTTTCCACGCCCATTGGACAGCCAAGAACAGATCTATGTGACTTCCAACTCCTTTTTGGCTACTCTGGTCTCACTTTACCACATGGAAATTCTTTACCCATGCTAATCAAACTTAACTCCAACACTTACTCAACACTCAAGTGATGATTTACAAAGATCCAATTAATATCATATTCATCTTCTTGTTCTGCTCTTATTTATTGGCAGTATTTTCTACCGTGGTCTTTGACTTCCTCATTTCATTCTGTTGTGCTTTTGGCTAACCTATCAGAGCAAATAAGAGGAGAGTTTCGTGTCTATCTCCAGAGAGAAGAGGAATGGGTTTGTCCCAAAGATTATTCACATTGGAAATGAGCGTGTGCTTTCATTTTGATCCAACTTCCTCTCTTTATTGGAAGCTGAAGTTCATAGTAGATGTCATAGTGGGCCAGTTTCATTACCATCACCTGCTTTCCAGGCATAACTAGAAGTGGCAAAGTGAGACCACTACTGAGAAAGTTTTAGATGGGGATGAGCATTGATGCACAAATGAAGATTTTATACACGACATATTTGATGGCAATAACAGAAAACCTAACATGGATTGGAGGAAAACCTCTTAGAATGAAGCCAAAAAGAAGATGCACTGGCTTAGAACTGAAAAGATTAAAGGTAGTTTGGCTTCAGGCATGGCTACGGCCCGACAATGTCATCAGTGTTAGGTCTCCCACCATTATTGCTGTTTCTTCTGTGTTGGTTCCACTCCTCCTCCATAGTAGTAAATTGGCTTCCCGCATCTCCACATGTACATTTCATCATTTCAGTTACCTCAGTAGAAAAGAGAGTGCTTCTTACCAGTTTATTTTTTTTTAAAGAAGTAAAAGTAACTATGAGTGCAGTGATTTGAGTGACATGCTTTCCCTGGACCAGTAATAGTGGCTACATGTGGAAGATGCTGACCGGTCAGAACTAGGTCTCAGATCATGGCATCTGGTCCTATCACTTCATGGCAAATAGATGGGGAGACAATGGAAACAGTGAGACACTATTTTCTTGGGCTCTAAAATCACTGTAGGTGGTGACTGCAGCCATGAAATTAAAAGACACTTGCTCCTTGGAAGAAACGCTGTGACCAACTTAGATAGCTTATTGAAAAGCAAAGACATTACTTTGCCAACAAAGGTCTGTCTAGTCAAAGCTATGGTTTTTTCTGTAGTCATGTATGGATATGAAAGTTGGACTATAAAGAAAGTTGAGTGCCGAAGAACTGATGCTTTTGAACTGTGGTGTTGGAAAAGACTCTTGGGAGTCTCTTAGACTGCAAGGAGATCCAACCAGTCAATCCTAAAGGAGATTAGTCCTAAATATTCATTGGAAGGGCTGATGTTGAAGCTGAAACTCCAATACTTTGGCCACCTGATGCGAAAAACTGACTCATTGGAAAAGACCCTGATGCTTGGAAAGACTGAAAGCAGGAGGAGAAGAAGATGACAGAGTAAGAGATGGTTGGATGGCATCATGAACTCGATGGACATGAATTTGAGTAAGTTCTGGGAGTTGGTGATGAACAGGGAAGCCTGGCATGCTGCAGTCCATAAGGTAGCAAAGAGTCGGACAGGACTGAGGGACTGAACTGAACTGAGGTCATATGCCTTCTCCAATTTGCATAGAATAAGAGTAAGATTGAGATGGTCTCACACAGAATTATCAGGTTCATAATACCATAATAAAGGGGGAAAATATACTTAGCAGAATTAGATAGCTTATTTCCACAAAAGTATTATATTGATACGTGATCCTACTGATCTCAGTAGTAGATTTCATCTATATGCCCAATTTTTTTTTCCAAATGAACAACCTGTATAGAAAAAAAAAAAAGAATAAAAATATCCTGAGGGAAAGATTTAAAATCCTTTCATATGACTGTCCTTATTGAAGACAAATCTGATCACTGATGATTCAACTGCAGACTCAGAGACCCTTGAAGGAGATACTTACCAGAAGCTGATCACTGCTTGGCAATGAGATGACTGTATTCACAAGTGAGTTTTGGAGGAGTGGAGTCATGTCTGTGGGCAGAGATATAGTTCTCACCTGTGAGAACAAAGCAGAATCATGCCTAGACTATTGCAAAGGAAAACCACCTTTATTTCCTCTATTTATTTTTAGTCGTTCAAAAGGCACACCTGGGGATTTCCAAGGGGATATGGTGAGAGCCAAGTGACTATTAATGTGTTTCCTGAGACTATGTGGAAGTAAGACCCACTGCCTGCCTCTGCCTAGATCATCAGGAAATTGCATCCTCTCTCCCTGGGGTTAGGGGAGGCTGGGTCAGGGTGAGGGCCAGGGTCTGGAAGTAGGTTAGCTTTGGAGTATGTTTCAACTCTTTTCCAGCTTCTAGCCTTTGTGTAAGAGGACAACGCGAATACAAGGGATGGAAAGCAAAGAATGAGGGATCCCAGGAAGGCACCCCCAGCGTGAGTGAGCATGGGAGTGTGTCTGCAGATCACACTGGTTGGGTCTGCAGTTGTTGCCCAACTCACATGGAGAACTGATGCCCTGCCGGTGAATCGTGGGAATTTTAGGCACAGTTAGCAATACAGCCTTTTCTCTGCTCCACTGTTCCCTCCCAGACTCCCCACTCCTGGAACTTTGGGCTTTTTTTTCTTTTCTTTTCCATCTTTGGACTGAAGGGCAAACTCCCTCTCAGGCAGCTAGGAGACATTTTTTCCCTTGAGTAATAACTGTGTTGGACATGACTAAATTTGTTCAAGTCTGTAATGGAAGCAACGTCCCCAGATGCCCTCGAGGCTGTGAAGGGATGAAGGGAAGCATGCGCCCACATGTGTTAAAACGGTCTGCCCCTTTATCACGGGAAACCTCCACCGTAGAGAAGAACCCTGCACATAGGTAGCCCTTCAGCCCAGAGTCAGTGTGTCGAGGTGGTTCACCGTGTCCTTGGATGGAATGAGGAACCGCTGGGCCTCTGCCAACATACCTTTCCCTTTCCTCGGCTCCTTCCTTTGGCTGAGCCTGGGCTTGTCCCTGAGTGCTTCCTTTGTTCCATTTCTTCTTTCTCATCTTCCCTCAGGCCTCTGTGTCTGGACAAGCTCTCCCTTGCAGCCTGCCAATCTGGGGGGCTCCTTTGCTGACCTGCTCTCAGTGCTTTATCTCTGAAGACTCTGCATTAGCTGCTTCTCCCCACTAAGGTCAGGGATGTGGAGGAAGAAGGAGGTTCAGGGCAATCTTCAGATTAGGAGACAATGAAAATAATGATGTCTTTGTTTCTGGATCCACTCACTTCCATATCATTTTACTGTTATTTATGTGAGTTGTTTCTTTTAAACTAATCCCAAGACTGTTGTTGCAGACTGAAATCTAGAAAGGTCATATAAAATAATCTTTTTTTTTCTTTTTATGTTTTAAAAATGCACCAGGATTTCCCAGTTGGTCCAGTGGTTAAGAATGCCTGCCAGTGCAGTGGGCATTGATTCAGTCCCTGGTCAGGAAGATTCCCCATGCCATGGGGCAACTAAACCCATGTGCCATAACTACTAACGCCCTCTCACTCTAGAGCTCCTCAACTAGAGAAGCCAATGCAATAAGAAGTCTGAACACTGCAAGCAGAGAGTAGCCCCTGCTCACAGCAAGTAGAGAGAGCCCACACACAGCGGTGAAGATCCAGCTCAGCCAAAAATAAAATTAATTAATCAGTTCAGTTTTAAAAATGCACCAAATCTTGAGTCCTCAAATTCCTGGCCTGCCATTTCATCTGTATTCCCCATCAGGGCTGTGAGTATAAATGACAACTCTCGTATGCTCTCCAGAACAGAGTATGCCTGCTATCCTATCCATTCTGCTTTCAGTGGCTCCTGGTTTTACTTAAGATACTCTTAGTTTGTGCCAAACACCCAACTTGTCCTTGCTTATTTGAGGTGAAAAAGCTGATTCCCAACTGATGTAGCAAATAGCTAAAATTGCTTATGTATATGCTTTCTACACGGGCATCAGTATTGCCTTTCAGTGTTTGCTCATTTTGGCATTCATTTCAAGGACTGGCAACTAAGGATTTTACTTTGATTTTCATTCAATTCAGTCCTCATGGCAGGAAATAGTATTCAATAACACTGTGAAGGCTTTTGAAACTTCCATTTGGAAATTTTTTTCTTATGTAGTGGACAAGTAATTTCTGCTAAACCTTAAGTAAACACTTTATTTAATTTACCCCTCTAAGTAGCCCTACATAGACATATAGGGAGAAATGTGAGTAATGACATGGGAAAGAAACATTTTACATGTGTTATTTAAAATGCACAGGCTGGTGAAAAAATTGCTGAAACTTTGCAAAATTCACTGTGTTTTCCCCTAGGTCAAAAGCACAATTATGTGCTTCCTGAGTTTTCAGATTGGAAAGTAAATGGAGTTTCATGGTTTACCCAATACTTAGAAATAAACAAGTGATTATCGAGTAAGGCTGAAGGTTTAGTTCAACAGGTAAACTCACGGAAATGACTCTCATGCTCCTCGCAATGTATATGTAACTACATGGAATCCGTGACACAGTCCCACCAGAACTGGAATAGTTAAATCCTTTGCTTGTGTTATTTCACAGCTTTTTCTAGCCTTTGCCAAGGTTAAAAACTGAGAAAACTCTTGCTAGATCAAGATGAAGATTGGAAGAGACCTGGAGGTAGATGTATTTTAAAGATAGAGATAAGTTATGCAATGTGGATTGACTGAATGTCAAAGAAAGGCTGTCTGCACCTCAAAATGAAGTGTAAATTGTCAGGAATAGTTCATTCTTTGTTTCACTGATGCTGGACATAATTTAAGAATTGTTTGTGAAATGGTGTAAATGAAAACCTAAGCCACACAGCAAGTGGTAAATAAACATTCCTTGGGGTAGAGATTATTCAAAATGAAATATATAGTAGAAACACTATGGTTTGACTCATTTAAAACTTGTCTGGACAAAGCAGGATGAGGAATAACATAAGGAACACTATTTCTTCAGTGATGAGTAAAGAGCTATGTGGTTTTACATTGTCCATAATTAAGTGTTTGGGAAACAAGGCTTAAAAAAAAAAAGATTCACTAATTCAGATGTTTGGAGAATGGGCTAACTCCTGGGAGACTGATGCAAAAGAAACAACACCACCCATCAACCCTTGTGTGGAAGTAGAATGATCCCAAGAATGGCTAGAGCATCTTGGGAGTTGTCCTTGCTCCGGCAAATCAGGTTGTCCTTTCTGCAGTCCCACTTCTAGAGAAAAATTCAAAGTTTTTTTCAATTCAAAAAAATTCAAAAATTAAAAATGAAACAGTTATCTTAAAGAGATATCTATGCTTCCATGTTCATTACTGCATTACTCCCCAAAGTCAGGGAATGGAAATGGCATGATGTTTAGCTAAATAAGATGTGAAATACACACACATACACAGAGGAATACTATTCAGCCTTAAGAAAAAAGGAAAACCTGTTATTTGTGACAACATGGATGAACCTGAAGGGCGTTATGCTAAGTTACATAAGTCAGACTTACAAAGACCAGTGCTGCACGATCTCACTTATGTGTGGAGTCTATAAGGCAGAACTCAGAGGAACAGAGCAGAATGTTGGTGACCAGGAGCTCAGGGAGTGGGGGCAATGGAGTGAGGCTGGTCATGGGTGCAGACTTCCAGCTCTAAGACGAATAAGGTTTGTGGATCTAATACAAAACATTGTGTGACTACAGTTGCTAACGCTGCATATATAATTGAAATCTGCTAAGAGAGTAGAATATAAATGTTCTTACTGAAGGGAGGAAAAAGGGTAACTATGTGAAGTGACAGATGTTAATTAACTAGATGGGGGCAATTCTTTCACAATGTACACACACGTCAAATCATCATGCTATGCTGCTGTAGCTATATCTGCTAATATTTCCATGCCTTAATTTTCTATCTTTATTTCACCTTCCTGGCAAAGTTTCTGGGAGGCTTAATGGTTCAGCTTTAAATGGCTTACAATTTTATTTGTCAGTTATACCTTAATAAAGTTGGGGGAAGGATTCTCTTTATCCTCACATAAGCCAGTTGAACCTGGGAGAAAAGAAGGCAGTTGTTAACTTGTGTGTCAGAAAAGCATGTAATTTCCAAAAAAAAGGAGAAGAAAGAAAGAAAAGGAGAAAGAAAGGGAGGAAGAGAAGGAAAAAAGAGCAACTAGTTATCATCATTTCATTTTTCAATGCTTGCACTTTCATCTTCAGAACACTTATTTTGATTTTGATTTGATTTGTTCCTTCTCATCAAGATTGAAACTCTATAAACAGTAACAGGTATGGGAATATTAGAAAAATATCCCCACAGGCTTCTCTGAAAATTGTGCTACTTTTATGTAAATAGATGATTGAATGAATAAGTGTCAAATTTCCAAGGGAATGGTACACTACGTCCATCCCTGCTTTTTCTGACAACACTGTTTTCCCAGAGGAAAATTAGAAACTCTTATTATAGAACCCTGCATCCAGGCTCCAGCTCCAATATCAGAGTTAAGTTTCTTCCCTTAGCATCAGTGTGTCAGCCTAGAGCTGGCAACCTTGTCTTTGTCCTTCTGTTGCCATGGAAACCACGGGAGTTGACTTTAGCGGTCCCTACCTCATGAATGTTAGTGCCAGTGAAGGTCCAGTGTGGAAAAACTCCCTCTCCCCTCAGCTGATGCAAGTGAGGTCTGGATTAAGGGCTAGAAAAATGCTTTTGAGGACATGTTGGTAATTATAAGTTAATGGAAATGTACAAGTAGACATGTCTTTTAGAGTTGTCAGAACGTTTCTTTGATTGCTGGGGGAATACGAAGGTGCTTCCCTACACGTCGTTCTCAGTTCAGTTCAGCTCAGTTTAGTTGCTCAGTCATGTCTAACTCTTTGTGACCCCATGGACTCACCATGCCAGGCCTTCCTGTCCATCACCAACTCTCGCAGTTAACCTAAACTCATGTCCATTGAGTTGGTGATGCTGTACAACCATATCATCCTCTGTCATCCCTTTCTCCTCCCCACTTCAATCTTTCCCAGAATCAGGGTCTTTTCAAATGAGTCAATTCTTCACATCAGGTGGCCAAAGTATTGCAGTTTCAGCTTCAACCTTGATCCTCTCAATGAATATTCAGGACTGATTTCCTTTAGGATGGACTGGTTGGATCTCCTTGCAGTCCAAGGGACTCTCAAGAGTCTTCTCCAACACCACAGTTCAAAAGCATCAATATTTCAGCACTCAGCCTTCTTTATAGTCCAATTCTCACATCCATACATGACTACTGGAGAAAACATAGCTTTGAGTAGACGGACCTTTGTTGGCAAAATAATGTCTCTGCTTTTTAATATGCTGTCTAGGTTGGTCATAACTTCTCTTCCAAGGAGCAAGTGTCTTTTAATTTCATGACTGCAGTCATCATCTGCAGTGATTTTGGAGCCCAAGAAAATAAAATCTGCCACTGTTTCCACTGTTTCCCCATCTATTTGCCAAGAAGTGATGGGACCGGATACCATGATCTTAGTTTTCTGAATGTTGAGCTTTAAGCCAACTTTTTCACTCTCCACTTTCACTTTCATCAAGAGGCTTTTTAGTTCCTCTTTGCTTTCTGCCATAAGGGTGGTGTCCTCTGTGTATCTGAGGTTATTGTTACTTCTCCCGGCAATCTTGATTCCGGCTTGTGCTTCCTCCAGCCCAGCATTTCTCATGATATACTCTGCATATTAGTTAAATAAGCAGGGTGACAATATACAGCCTTGACGTACTCCTTTCCCAATTTAGAACCAGTCTATTGTTCCTTGTTCTGTTCTAACTGTTGCTTCCTGACCTGCATACAGATTTCTCAAGAGGAAGGTCAGGTGGTCTGGTATCCCCATCTCGCTCAGAATTTTCCATAGTTTGTTGTGATCCACACAATCAAAGGCTTTGGCATGGTCAATAAAGCAGAAGTAGATGTTTTTCTGGAACTCTCTTGTTTTTTTTTTTTTAATGATCCAATGGATGTTGGCAATTTGATCTCTGGTTCCTCTGCCTTTTCTAAATCCAGCTTGAACACAGTTCTCATACTGTTGAAGCCTGGTTTGGATGATTTTGAGCATTACTTTACTAACATGTGATATGAGTGCAATTGTGTGGTAGTTTGAGCATTCTTTGGCATTGCCTTTATTTGGGATTCAAATGGTAACTGACCTTTTCCAGTCCTGTGGCCACTACTGAGTTTTCCAAATTTGCTGGTATATTGAGTGCAGCACTTTCACAATTTGAAATAGCTCAACTGGAATTCCATCACCTCCACTAGCTTTGTTCATAGTGATGCTTCCTGAGGCCCACTTGACTTCACATTCCAGGATGTCTGGCTCTAGGTGAGTGATCACACCATTGTGATTATCTGAGTCATGAAGATCTTTTTTGTATAGTTTGTCTGTGTATTCTTCTTAACATCTTCTTCATCTTAATATGTTAAGATTCTTAAATCTTAGCATATTGTTCTAAAGAGATATGAAGCAACTTCAAGGCATTTCTCTTCTTCCTGAAATGAGTTTTTTTCCTCATGTTCCCCCAAATAGCCTCATATTCCTCTTTGGCTGCTGATTACATTGTCTGCTCACTTTGCCCTGGATGTAGTCCTATAATCCTAAAGGCATCTTCTTGTTTATGTGTGTGTCTACTCTGGTGCACAGATCCTATGCTTTGATGAGGAGATAGTCCACCCCCTGGCTTCCATTTAAGGTTTGCCCCATATCTTGAGGTCTATAGATTCTAAGCAGTGGTGGGAAGTGATTAAGAGTGTGGACCATGGAGTCAGACTGCCTAGTTAAAATCCTCATCCCACCACTTACTTGCATACAGATTTCTCAGTTTGTATGAGACTGAGATACATCTGTGGATATATCTCTTAATCTTTCTATGCCTTAACTTAGTATCTGTAAATTAAAGAAAACAGCTTTATTTTACCTTCTTGGCAATGAGAGTTTCTAATTTTCCTCTGGGAAAACTGAGCATTGCCAGAGAAATCTAGAACGAATGTAGTATACCTTTCCCTTGGGAGTTTGATGTTCATTCATTCATTTGTGTACTTATACAAACAAAGTTGTTTCCTAGTGCAGCCTGACTGTGACTATGCACTCTAACTGTGGAAGCCCAGTGTTCATGGAGTGTGTCTAGGATATTCCATGAATAAAGCCAGGGAAACACTTCTCAGCATTTCTCTGAAATATGTATTTTATTGTCCTGGTCCTTCCTCATTAGAAAAAACCTTATTTCTGTACCACAGATGTGCTCACAGATGTGGTCATCATCTCATACTGGCCTCCTAGATAAAGCCAAGAGGTTCTGCTGACTGTTCATGGATATCAGTCATTCAACTGAACTAAAGAGCTTTCAAGGGCTGTGATGACTCAGTGTTGTCATGCACATTATCCTTGCTGATGGACAGAAGATTCCAGCAATTTCAAATATCCTGGTCCTTTTCTAACACTTATTTAATATTAGATTCAGAATGAGGAGGCAAAGGAACAACACATGTTTCAATTGCACATAATTATTTTTATTTAAAAAGCATAGACTATAGATGTCCTGATAACAAAGCCATGTGTTTCTAGAATATGCTGGAACATATTTTATAAGCGTGATCTACCTGCACCAGTAATTATAAACAGTGGAAGCTTTTGAACAACTATGTACTGAAATGACTATTATCTTTGCAACAATGCCTGTGCTGATTTTAAGTGGCTTTGCAAAATTTATTTACTCATTTTTCTTTCCATTAACTTATTAGCTAAGCCATGTGAATCATATCACTTATTTTTGGAACTAAAAGAAAGAAAGTCATGCTATAATTTATATCAAGGAATGTAAAATAATTTCTGTTCAAAAATAACATAAGTATCATTTGCCAATATTTTAGGTTCTTGAGCTATTGAGCTTCTTGGCAAGTGTTTATAACCTCATAATTTTGCCATATTTCCATCCATCAGGTACATTTTCTAGATAACATATCTTAAAATTCTAAATTATCATTGGAAGAAAATTTGGAAATCATTTAGTCCTGCCCCTCTTTGATGATTAAATTTCAAACCAGACACTTTTTAGGTGACTGGTTGACTGGCTTTCTGCTCTTCTTAAAAATAAAGGTTTTTTTTTCAAGGTCCTTTAAATCATCTTCTTCCTCATATTTACTAAAAACAGGGATGAAGTCAAAGGTCACTGAGCAGGTTGTTCTGAGCAGATGCCTGTAGATATCAGATTCCTAGGAACACCAAACTACAGCTTTGGGGCTCAGATTCCTTAAGAGTGACCACATTTATTTCCAATTTCTTCAGCCTCGTGAGCGCAAACGAAAACCTTCTACTGATGATCTTTCTCTTTTGCTCATAGTCATCTTGAGTAATCCTTGTGATAGCTGCCCAGTTGCATGCATTCTTTGCTTCTAACTTTATCTACCCTGTCTTGTGCTTTAGAAATATCCTATGTGACATAGTGATTTATTTCATATTCTTTGGAGGGTGGTAGATGGCTACAGACTTTGGGAGACTGGGCAGAGCAGATATTTCAAAGGTAAAAAACCATTGCAAATATCACTTCTTCCAGGTACAAAGGTGTCCCCTTAATTAGATGGTGGTGGTCACCTGAGAAGTCCCCTCCTCTGCTGCTGGTAAGGAGACCTTGGACTCAGAAATCCTTCCAATCTGGTTTTGAAGCTGAGTTTCTTCATTTTCTAGTTTCCTGACCTTGAACCACTTTGACCCTCTGGGAAGTGATAACTAGGGTGCCAAGTTCAATGAGTGTTATGATATTCCCCTGAGATGATATAAAATATTATGGGTTGTTGTTGAATCTGACACATGGGAGGCATTCTGCATCCTCAGTGCCTTGGGAATGGGCTCATATTAGAAGTTCTAAAAAATTTCTAAATGAATCCTACACTATTTGACCCTGCTTGGACACCAAATGAAAAACAGACAAGCCTCCTTCTTACCCTATGGGTGGGCTATCACCTGTCTATATACTGATTCTTTTTCATAGGAAAAGGACATCACGAATGTGGTAGGAAACCAAACCCACACGGTGGAAAGTCACAGAACTCAAGATCCTGTTCATTACATAGCATGATTCGGTACCACAGATGTGCTCACAGATGTGGTCATCAGCAGAGATAACTAGTTTACAAGCCCTCCCTGGAAACTCCTCACAGTTCTTAGTAGAAAAGTGATTCTCAGCCAAGTTCCGGACTGAAGCTCAGCCTGTGATGAAAGCATTTCCAACTGTTCCACATCACAAAGAATCAGAGAGGAGAACAGGCCCATGGTGCCTTTCCAACCATGAAGAGAGACCAGGGGTCACCTAAGAGGCTAAAGTGCTTCCCATGTGGCTTAGCGGTGAAGAACCCACTGCCAGGGCAGGAGACTTGCAGGAGGCACAGGTTCAATCCCTGGGTCAGAAAGATCCTCTGGAGGAGGGAATGGCAACCTGCTCCGTATTCCTGTCTGAGGAAGTCTATGGACAAGAGGAGCCTGGAGGGCTACAGTTCATGGGTCACAAAGAATCAGACGTGACTGAGTGACAGCATGGAAAGGCTAAAAGCCAATAAAATAAGTGTCTATCATGGCCTCTTCTTTCCATTATGTCTGTCTGTCTGTCTTTCCCTCCTTCTTTTCTTGCCCTCTCCCTTCTCTCCCCCTGTCATTTTCCCCTTTTCTTTTATTCTTTTCTTTTTCATTTCTTTTCCTTCTCCCTCCTTCATCTCCTTTTTTCCTAATGGAAAAGATATCACTTTACATCAGGGAAACATCAGACATCACCTGTTCACTGTTGCATACATTTCTGTGGGGGAGGCACATGCATTCAAATGTGAACACTGTAATGACTTCATTAATGTTATTGGTGATCTGTGATGACATTGTGACCACATATGTCTAAGAAGGCTTCCTATAATAGCATGGTCCTGAGAAGTCAATGAAATTAAAAGACTCCTTGGAAGGAAAGTTATGACCAATCTAGATAGCATATTCAAAAGCAGAGACATTACTTTGCCGACTAAGGTCCGTCTAGTCAAGGCTATGGTTTTTCCTGTGGTCATGTATGGATGTGAGAGTTGGACTGTGAAGAAGGCTGAGCGCTGAAGAATTGATGCTTTTGAACTGTAGTGTTGGAGAAGACTCTTGAGGGTCCCTTGGACTGCAAGGAGATCCAACCAGTCCATTCTGAAGGAGATCAGCCCTGGGATTTCTTTGGAAGGAATGATGCTAAAGCTGAAACTCCAGTACTTTGGCCACCTCATGTGAAGAGTTGACTCATTGGAAAAGACTCTGATGCTGGGAGGGATTTGGGGCAGGAGGAGAAGGGGACGACCGAGGATGAGATGGCTGGATGGCATCATGGACTCAATGGATGTGAGTCTGAGTGAACTGCGGGAGTTGGTGATGGACAGGGAGGCCTGGCGTGCTGCGATTCATGGGGTCGCAAAGAGTTGGACACAACTGAGCAAGTGAACTGAACTGAACTGAGAAGTTAATGAAGTAAATATGTGAAACAATGTATCTCTTAGATTATGAACTATGACCTGACTTAGATCCTCTTCTTTCAAAGCAGAGCCTGAGAGAGGGATTCAGATGCCTGTGACTTATTGGTATAGGGCTCTCAGGAGAAAGAGTATGGTTGGGGAGGGAGCCGTGTGGTCTTTGCTGGATGTTGCTGGCTTTCGCCTGATCCGCTTGAGGCTCTGGAGTATGATACCATGGACCTGTTTCTCTGTGGAGGTGACTGGCTGGCCTTTTGCAGTTTTCATGTCAGCCAGTCATTGGAAGTGGGGTGTGGGAGGTGACCTCCTGGGCAAATGGCAGTGTTTTGATGGGGGAAATCCTCTGGAACTGGAGGCAACTGTGGGCCATTAGTTATAACAGAAGAATAATTCATTAGAATTAAATCCATTTTAATTTCTCCAAACAATAAGTCTACACCGAAGTTTATGATTTAAATATTTAGCTAAAACTTCTGGGGGTGCTTAGCTACATTTTCAATCATCCCACCTCAGTGGTCATGCATGGGTAGGGTGAGGATTCACAGAAGACCTTCTAGGTTTAATTTTTAATGTATGAGCCTTGGTTACATTAGAGTGTAAAGGGAGGAGCAGAAGAACAAAGATAACAGCAGTCAAAGCCTTCATTCAAACTATGCCCATAACTAGTTTATCAGCTCAACTGTTTCTTTTGCTGATATAAGAGTTAAATCTTTTCATCGGCATTCTTTTCTTGGATTGTCTTAATAAAATTTCTATCTGTATAATGTTACCTTTACTCATAAAATCTTAGTTTTCTTTAGCTGGAAGCACATTAAAGTTGCTCTTTGCCATAAAATGTTAGTTTCTAATGCTACTCAAATGAAGAACCAACATTTTTCCACTTTCTATTAGAATTTATAATATTGTGTTTATTTTCCCCAAACAAAACAAAAACCTATAATTTGGCTTTCCTATTTATCACTCTTCCCTTCAAGTTCTATTAAACAAGGAAAATGTAAATTAACATTGTTTATTTAAATGTAAATAAACATTGCTTATTTTTTATATTTTGCAATCTGGACATCTATAAAGGAAATCTAGGAGAATCAGTAACCTTATAGAAAATGAAATAGATCCTATGGTCTATTAATATCTGTTGTTATCATAGGTGTATCATTCCAAAAATTTCAGATGTGCCTCCTTGCTATATAAGCTTCCCCGTTGGCTCAGTGATAAAGAATCTGCTTGCAATGCAAGAGACACGGGATCCCTGGGTTAGGAAATAATCCATTTCCCTTTGTCATCTTATTAAAATGTTGTCCAAAAGACTGTTCTGATTTAGCATGCTGCATAGTACAATTTACAGAATAAATAAATTACATTGTCCTGTGATTTAGAATTCTCCCATGGCAAAATGGCCATTGTCTTCTGCACACTGGACAATAGCAATGCTGCAATTCTTTTTTTGGTTCCAGAATAATCAGAGGCACTCCTTAACTATCTCTGGTTTATTCTCTTAACATAAGTGAAATGAGTTAATGACAAAGCAATGTTCAAAAACTTAAAATGATGACAAAGGCAAGAGCCAAGAATATGCAATGACTAAGGCTTTGTTTCTGTGGCTTGAGGGGGTGGGAGGCACCACCCTCTGAAGTGTCCGAGTGGGTCACCCAACAGATGTGCCAAGGACTGGGGAGGAAAAATAAGTGGAACAACTCTTCTCTTGGGACAAGACCCAGAATTCCATTATTTGTAGTGATAAAAATAAGGGTGGGGATTAGGCTAAGTAATGAAAGGAAAAGGAAGAAAAAGACTGGATTGGCATGAAAGAGAATATAATATGAGGGTGTTTTAAATGTGATGACTCTTTGGTTTCCACTCCAGTTCATATTTCTTATCTATATATCAGTTTTCATTCCAATCCCAAAGAAAAGAACTGCCAAAGAATGCTCAAACTACCGCACAACTGCACTCATCTCACACGCTAGTAAAGTAATGCTCAAAATTCTTTAAGCCAGGCTTCAGCAGTACTTGAACCATGAACTTCCAGATGTTAAAGCTGCTTTTAGAAAAGGCAGAGGAACCAGAGAACAAATTGTCAACATCCGCTGGATCATCGAAAAAGCAAGAGAGTTACAGAAAAACATCTATTTCTGCTTTATTGACTATGCTAATACCTTTGACTGTGTGGATCACAAGAAACTGTGGAAAATTCTGAAAGAGTTGGGAGTATCAGACCACCTGACTTGCCTCTTGAGAAACCTGTATGCAGGTCAGGAAGCAACAGTTAGAACTGGACATGGAACAACAGACTGGTTCCAAGTAGGAAAAGGAGAACGTCAAGGCTGTATATTGTCACCCTGGTTATTTAACTTATATGCTGAGTACATCATGAGAAAGGCTGGACTGGAAGAAACACAAGCTGGAATCAAGATTGCCGGGAGAAATATCAATAACCTCAGATATGCAGATGACACCACCCTTATGGCAGAAAGTGAAGAGGAGCTAAAAAGCCTCTTGATGAAAGTGAAAGAGGAGAGTGAAAAGGTTGGCTTAAAGCTCAACGTTCAGAAAATCAAGATCATGGCATCTGGTCCCATCACTTCATGGGAAATAGATGGGGAAACAGTGTCAGACTTTATTTTGGGGGGCTCCAAAATCACTGCAGATGGTGATTGCAGCCACAAAATTAAAAGACACTTACTCCTTGGAAGGAAAGTTATGACCAACCCAGATAGCATATTGAAAAGCAGAGATATTACTTTGCCAACAAAGATCCGTCTAGTCAAGGCTATGGTTTTTCCTGTGGTCATGTATGGATGTGAGAGTTGGACAGTGAAGAAAGCTGAGCACCGTAGAATTGATGCTTTTGAACTGTGGTGTTGGAGAAGACTCTTGAGAGTCCCTTGGACTGCAAGGAGATCCAACCAGTCCATTCTAAAGGAAATCAGTCCTGGGTGTTCATTGGAAGGACTAATACTGAAGCTAAAACTCCAATACTTTGGCCACCTCTTGGGAAGAGTTGACTCACTGGAAAAGACTCTGATGCTGGGAGGGATTGGGGGCAGGAGGAGAAGGGGACAACAGAGGATGAGATGGCTGGATTGCATCACCAACTCGATGGACATTAGTTTGAGTGAACTCCAGGAGTTGGTGATGGGCAGGGAGGCCTGGTGTGCTGTGATTCCTGGGGTCACAATGAATCAGACACGACTGAGTGACTGAACTGAACTGACTGAACTGATATGAAGATCCAAGATCCACTTTTCTATTGGATAATCCTGCAAGATGTGTGCATAATACAGAAAACTGAAATGTTTGAAGAATGCCTAGTCTTCTTTGGCACAAAATATTAAATATTTTCATAAAAACAACATTATGTTACAAGCCATTTTAATGGCTGATTTGGTCTTAAAAAAATTGAACTTTTTTTTTCTTTTTTGAGTGTTACCATGAGATATTAAAGGAAAATAGAAATTAATATGTCAGATCCCAGATTAATCTAGTTTTGGATCTTTCCTCCAGCATTATGGAATTATGTGATGCTAAAACTGTAGCCCTTTTATGGATAAGAAAACTGACCCTAGGGTCATGATTCTTATGCTACAGGCATGCAGTAAGGCTGAGCTTTGATCCTGGACAATGCCAATAGAGAAACCACACTCATGGATGTTGCTGAAAACATGATAGTAGGCCCCCAGCTTCCACCAGGCCTGTCTTGCTCCCTCCAATCTTTTATTCATCCCAAAACCATGATCTATCAACAATGTGAATCTAGTCATTTATCAGCCCTGCTGCTGAAAATGCTTGGATGTTGTCATTGGTTGAATTTTATGCTCCCTCTCAAATTCAGATGTTGAAATCCTAACCCCCAGTGCCTGGAAATTTGATCGTGTTTGGAAATAAGATCATTGGAGATGTAATTTTTTAACATCATGAGGGTGGATCCTAAATCAATATGACTGGTACTTTTATAAAAAGGGTACATTTGGACACAGATATACATATATAGTAAGCACACCTTGTGAATATGAAGATAGCCATCAATAAGCCAGTGAGAGAGGCCCAGAACAGACCTTGCCCTTGTGGCCCTTAGAGGAAACTGACCTCGCTGACATTTTGATTTCAGACTTCTAGCCTCCAAATCTGTGACACCATACATTTATGTATTTTAAGCCACTTTACTTGTGTACTTTGTTATAGCAGCCCCAGCAAACTTATTCTGTTTCCAGTATTTTTAGGATGATGAACATCCTATGGACAGAAGCAGAAGAGTAGCTAGTAAAACTAAGAACAAATATAGCTCAAGCTTGGCATGGTTAATTTTTCTGAATTGTCAATGGGCTTCAAAAAAAGTTCATTGAGTAATTTCCATTGTTTAAGGTGCTGGATATTTGACTGTGAGTTTAGGTGACACAATTACCTGTTCTTAGGGAGCTAACACTAGACAAGTAACTACTAATTATAATTACAGTAAGAGTCAAGAGTTTTGGTGAATTGTTCTAAAGGATGGAATAATGGGTGTAAACCAATCCTTTTCTTAAAGGAATCAGGAAAAGCAAGAAAGGCATCTCTAAGGCGGTCATGGTTAAGCTTATATCTGAAGGATGTGGAGATGTTGGTTCATGGAAAGAGATGCTGGGAGAAGTGGCATTAAGGACAAGGGGGTAGCAGTTATGAAGATCCCCAGGTCAGAGGCAGTATGGCACTTCCCAGAATCAAAACGAAGTACAGGAAAGTTTAGGTAGAAAGTAGTGCTGGATGGAACAGGAGAAGCAGAAAAGAGTCAAATCAAAGGCAGGGACACTATCAGAGCTGACTGTTAACTGCTAGCTCAGACTGCAGCGTGGGGTATGGATCTGAGCAAGCTATGTGATAGGTGATAGAAGGACTTAAGAAATAATCCACTGATGTAAAGATGTGGTACATATACACAGTGGAATACTACATAGTCATAACGAAGGAATTCCCCAGTGGCTCAGCAGTAAAGAATCTGCCAGCGGTGCAGAAGATGCAGGTTCAATCCCTGGATTGGGGACATCCCCTGGAGAAGGAAATGGTAACCCGTTCCAGTATTCTTACCTCAGAAATCTCATGGACAGAGGAACCTAGTGGGCTACAGTCCATGGGTTTGCCAAAGAGTCAGATATGACTTAGCACCTAATAGCAACAACAACAAAAAGGAATGAGATAATGCCATGTGCAACATGAATGCAACTAGAGATTATCATACTAAGCAAAGTTAAGTCAGAAAGAGAAAGACAAATATTATATGATACCAGTTACATTTGGAATCTAAAATATGACACAAATGAACTTATCTAGAAAACAGAAACAGACTCAGACATAGAGAGCGGGGAGGAAGGTGGGGGCTGGATGGATGGAGTGGGAGTTTGGGATTAGCAAATGCAAACTACTACATACAGCATGGATAGATAAGGTCCATGTCCATGCCGTATATAATAGCAACAAAGTCCTACTGTATAGCGTAGGGAACTATATTTAATATTCTGTGATAAACCCTAATGGAAAAGAATATGAAAAAGAATGTATATGTGTGTAACTGAACATATTGTAAATCAACTATACTTCAATAAAATAAATTTTTAAAAAAGGAATTAATCAGTTGGTGGAATCCAGTGGATGAGGTCCAGTAATTGAATGGATGCTGTGCAGGCCAGAGACAGGGAGGTATGTGTCATGACTGCTGATTTTCCAGTTTTTCCCACTGAGTGGAATGTGGTATTATCCACCGAGATAGGGGATATTAGATGAAGGCCATTTTTTTTCTAACAGGGGAAGCAAGGGACAGAGTATGACTTTTGTGCCGAATCATAGCATTTGAAGCGACTCTAGGATGTCCGATGTTGCCTGGACCATCAGCCTCATTGTTAGGGGAGGTCTGAGCTACCAAAATATAATTTTGACAGTCAAATTTGTAGGTGGTAACTGAAACCATAGAAGCAGATGTGCTCACTCAGCAAGCCAGGGTAGGAGAAGAGGAAAGGTCTTAGCACAATTGGGTGACCTGACACTTCCAGTTTGGGTAGAGGAAGAGGAGTCAGCAAGGATGATAAGGGTGATGAGAGAGAATGGAGAACATCCAGAAACATGTGATGTCATGGAGCTTCAGGAAGGAAGCAGTGGCTGTGAGTCTTTAAACTATGAACCAATACATCAAGCAGTGCAATTTCTGGAAAAATGTCTAAAGCTTAGCAAGAGTTCCTGCAGGAGCTGAGTGGAGAAATGAACAGATGGTGAAACAGATGTTGTGTGTGTCTTGTCCATATTCCTTTGGCAGTCAGTTCTGTATTCCCAAGGCTGCTTTCCTTGAGGTACATATGTATGTGTGGGTATATGTGTGTGTGTGTGTGTGTGTATGTGTGTGTGTGTGTTTATGATGGAGAGCGCCCTTGCACAGAGCAAGCCAAAATGACAGAACTAATGTCCCCAAAACAGCCTTCCAACATGACAGGGATTTGATAACCAAATACCCTAGTCTCTTGCACTTCAGTTGTAGTAACTCTAAAGAATATTCTACACTGTTTCTCTGAACACTGACTGCCACAGTGGTAACTAGTTTAATAATAGTTTGATAGTAGTGATAACTAGTTTCATTTACTTTTTGCCCTTTCCTGGCATATTCTTCTACTCCCTCCACTGATGTTTCTGGGATCATATTCTTAAATCCCCATTTCAGAGGCTGGGGTTGTTGTTTAATAGCTAAGTTGTGTCTGACTCTTTAGAACTCCATGGACTGTAGCCCACCAGGCTGCTCTGTCCATGAGATTTCCCAGGCAAGAATATTGGAGTGGGTTGCCATTTCCATCTCCAGGGGATTTTCCCCACCCAGGGATCAAACCTGAGGCCTCTGCATTGCAAGCAGATTCTTTTACCACTGAGTCACTGGGGAACCCCAGAGGCTGGGGTACCAGGAGCATATAGTGGAGGAGGAGATGGAGGTATAAATGAAACTTAATGAGTTAGCTTAAGCGGGAGTAGAAGGAGGAGAAACAGAGTCGAGAATGCTTTATTATAATTGCAAAAGAATCCTGAACTTGCCTGCGTGTTAGTGAAAAGGATATAGGAAAGAAGGTTTAGAGGAATCAAGAACAAACCCTTTACTTCCCCTCATGCTGTTGGTTAAATTATGAAAGAAGAAAACAAAAGGAAAGAAAAGTACAATAAGGTTTGCATCATAAAACTTAGGAGACCTCTTTGTAGGTGTGACCGGCAGCAGTTTCCTGTTTAGAAGAATAAAACCAGCTCTGATGTTCATGGACTTTTGTGTGTTTAGGAATTCCCAGCATCTTTAGAATCCACTGTAACCACCCGTGACACATTTTTCCCTCCAGATGTGAATGCTAAAGACTAAAGACTCAGTTGTCAGTTGAATACTTTTGTATTATTTTCTCAGCAATTATTTTAAGGAATGCATTTGAATAAAATGCACTTTTGGCATCATTTTTAAGAATGGATGATGATTTATGCTTTTCTTGTAGGGACAAGATGGCTCTGGGCATGAGTCATGGCTGAACGCTGGGAAGATTCCGATGGGAACCTTGCTCTTGCTGGTTGATCCATACCTTACATGGACTTGAGGCCGTGCATGGCTTTTATTAACATGTGCATTTTGCTTGTTAAGGCACAAGCTTCATCTTTTCCTTCCCAACTGGAGCCCTGTTTGTATTTCACATGCACCTGATTCAAAATCTATCCTTGGAAATCAGAGTGGCTTGGGAATAGTCATTTGGAAAGGCTCTGATTATTTGTCAGCTAAAACAGGATGATGTGTTCTCAGCTGTGGTTGGGAAATGGGCTGTTTCTTTGCAGGGGAGCAGATTCAAATGCAAGCCAAGTTCTAATTCTTTTCACATCTCTATCTCCATGGGACAGCTTTGGTGCAAATCAAAATTGTCCCCAGGTCAAGAAACCTACAAACCACAACACAGCCCTGTACTTTACTCAATTGCAGAAGGAGTTGTTTTACATGTAGCCTTCAGATGTCATTTTCCCAGTGAAAAATCTGTGTGCCAAAGCAGATGTTCCTGGAAGCAATACCAGAATCTTTCAGGAGCCAAGGTGAATGAACTGTAAGATTGATTCTTGAAGTTTTCTAGGTTAAAACCATTTCTGTCATTGTCCTTGGCACTGGTTCTCAAACTGTGTTCTATAGCCTTGCTTCTCAGACTTGACATGCATACACATCTCCTGGAGACTTGGTTAAACCTTACACTCCATTTCAGTATTTCTGGGGTGGGGGCTTGATCTTGTGCATTTTTGACATGCTCCCAGAGGAGGCCGATGTGGATCCATGTTGATTTCAGAATCCTACTCCAAGAAGTAGGGGAGATACAGAAAAAGAGGGTCTTGCAAGATGCAATACAAAGATTCTCTGGTCTGATAAGTTCAAGGGAAAAAATAAGCTGCATTTTTACCTTCCTCTTCAAAACACCGCAAATGAATATGCTAAAGACTGAGAAGATCTGTCCTGAGAAGTCTGAAAACTAACAGACCATAGAACCATATTTTTATATGCTATGCTATCTCTTTTGAACCCAGGGAAACTTGAATTTTTTGTGAAAGGAAAGAACTGCCTGATGTGTGGTCTCCATTCAAAGATTTGTCCAGGCACTTAAACAGATTGAAAGGGGATTTAGAGAATGTTTGACTTTCTTTGTAGTAACCCTAGTTATAATTCTCAGGTGAGTGCCACCGGTTCTCCAAATGAATGAGGCCACAAGTCAGACTCATGATATCCACAGCAAAACAGCAAACTTCCCACCTAGAGTTTTGGTATTTGAAGTGTATTGTGCTCCCTTCAACTAGCTCAAAAAATAGGGATTTAGCTGCCGCCATGCTCTTGTCAAAAGACTAACCAAGAAAAGTGATGTACAGAAAAACTAAACAAAGGGAATTTAAATACTTTCAAGCATCATAAATTGTTTAAAAGCTTCCACATGTCTATATATCAATCCTCCAATAAACTCCAAAACTTTGGCCACCTGATACGAAGAGACAACAAAAGACCCTGATGCTGGGAAAGATTGAAGACAAAAGGAAAAGAGGGTGGCAGAGGGTAAAATTGTTGGACAGCATCACTGATTCAATGGACATGAATTTGAGCAAACTCTGGGAGGTAGTGAAGGGCAGGGAAGCCTGGAGTTCATGGGGTCACAAAGAGTCAGACACAACTTAGTGACTGAACAATGATAACAAATAAGTTTCTAGGAAGATTCCTGCACCTTTGCTCCAAAAATGATCATCATTTCCAGAGTTTTCTAATGCAGGTGCTCTCAGGACCTCATTTTAGAGGTAGAGCACATGGTGCAGATGACACCACCCTTATGGCAGAAAGTGAAGAGGAGCTAAAAAGCCTCTTGATGAAGGTGAAAGAGGAGAGTGAAAAAGTTGGCTTAAAGCTCAACATTCAGAAAACGAAGATCATGGCATCCGGTCCCATCGCTTCATGGGAAATAGAGGAAACAGTGTTCAGACTTTATTTTTGGGGGCTCCAAAATCACTGCAGATGGTGACTGCAGCCATGAAATTAAAAGACGCTTACTCCTTGGAAGAAAAGGTATGACCAAACTAGAGAGTATNAGGCCTGGCGTGCTGTGGTTCATGGGGTCGCAAAGAGTTGGACACGACTGAGCGACTGAACTGAACTGAACTGAACAAGGAAACTGACCCAAAACAAACTTCCATCTTTTGGCTTTCTGAACATGAATTTTCATAGTCATGTTTTAATGCACTGCCCTGGATTTTTGTGGAGGATATGTATAACTGCATGGGAAAGCTTTAGCATTTTCTCTAAAACTGTTTTTGAAGATATTGTCATTATGTCAGAACATCAGAAAATTCTGCAAAAAGTCTGTAATAGCAGAGAAATTTAAACTTGCTTCTGCAGTTTGTGGTGTAAGCTCACCAGAACAGCACATTTCTAGATGTGTTTCATTGTAAAAGCAAGTGAAAATTTGCTTCTAGGTATGACATATATTTGCATTAATATAAAATGTGTAAACATGAGAATTTTACCCCAAATATTTAAGCTGGTGTCCTCAGCAATCTATGCCTTTCTGTTTACCTTTGACATGTCACTATTATCCTGGAATATTTATTACACTGTGGAAAATTCTTAAAGATATGGGAATACTACACCACCTACCTGCCTCATGAGAAACCAGTATGCAACAGTTAGAACTGGACATAGAACAACAGACTTGTTTAACATTGGGAAAGGAGTATGTCAAGGCTGTATATAGTCACTCTGCTTATTTAACTTATATGTGGAGTATATCATGCAAAATGCCAGGCTGGATGAAGCACAAGCTGGAAATAAGATTGCCAGAAAAAATATCAATAACCTCGTATATGCAGATGACACCACCCTTGTGGCACAAGGTGACGAAGAACTAAAGAGCCTCTTGATGAAGGTGAAAGAGGAGAGTGAAAAAGCTGGTTTAAAATTCAACATTCAAAAAATGAAGATCATGGCATCTGGTCCCATCACTTAATGGCCAATAGACAGGAAAACAATGGAAACAGAGACAGGCTTTATTTTCTTGGGCTCCAAAATCACTGCAGATGGTGATTGAAGCCATGAAATTGAAAGCAACTTGCTCCTTGGAAGAAAAGCTATGACAAACGTAAACAGTGTATTAAAAAAGCAGAGACATTACTTTGTGACAAAGGTCCGTCTAGTCAAAGCTATGGTTTTTCCAGTAGTCATGTAATGATGTTTCTCTAGAGTAGTGGGAGGGGAAGAGTGACTCATGCTTCCTTCCCAGGCTCATGATACCCCAGAGCCTGGGAATTACCCCAAAGCAGCCAACCAGGCACTGGCAACCCACTCCAGTATTTACCACCAAGTATAGCATTGTAGAAGGAAGTGCACTCATCTTCTCCTGTGAGAACACCAAAATTGCAACTCGCTGATGAACAACCATCGACAGGAGAATGTTGGAGCCCACCAAAAAAAGATTCCTAATATGCAAGGGCAAAGGATAAGTTCCAAAAAAACAATGAGAGAGGCAAAATCATGTTTAGAATCAAACCTCATACTGGCCAGAGACCCTCGGAGGGCTCAAATAAAACCTTGTGCCCACCAAGACCCAGAGATACCACAAGAGACTGAGCCAGACATGCTGTTGAGTGTTTGAGTGTCTCCTATGGAGGCATGGATCAGCAGTGACCACCACGGGGATAGGGTCTCTGGTTGCAACAAACCTGGGAGATGCTGCCTATGTCATGAATCCTCTTGGAGGAGGTCGCCATTGGCACCATCATAGAGCCATGGAACAGATGACCCACAAACTGGAGAACAATTATATCAAAGATGTTCTGACATGGTTGCAAAAGTGCTAGGACCCACAACAGATTCTCCAACCTGGAGATCTGGCAAATGGATTGAGAACCCCCAGGGAATTTGACTTTGAAGGCCAGTGGGATTTGATTACAGAACTTTCACAGGACTGGCGAAATAGACTATTGGAGGGCACGAACAAAACATTGTGCACACCAGGACCCAGGAGAAAGGAGCAGTGACCCCACAAGAGATTGAGCCAGATTTGCTTGGGAGTGTCCAGGAGTCTCTGGCGGGGGTGTGGGTCAACAGTGGCCTGATGTGGGTTCAGGGGCACTAAACACACAGTCCTGGGAGCAGCAGGGTGGGCTGGCATAAGTCAGGCCAAACTAAAGGGAAGGAACACAGCCCCACCCATCAAGAGAAAATTGGATTAAAGATTTACAGAACATGGCCCTGCCCATCAAAGCAAGACCCAGTTTCCCCCAAAGTCAGTCTCTCCCATCAGGAAGCTTCCTAAACATTTTATCCTTATTCATCAGAGGGCAGACAAAATAAAACCACAATCACAGAAAACTAATCAAACTGATCATATGGACCACAGCCTTGTCTAACTCAATGACACTATGGGTCATGCCCTGTGGGGCACCCAAGATGGCTGGGTCATGGTGGAGAGTTCTGACAAAATGTGATCCACTGGAGAAGGGTATGGTAAACCACTTCAGTATTCTTGCGGATGTGACTGGTGATGGAAGTAAAGTCTGATGCTGTAAAGAACAATATTGCATAGGAACCTAGAATGTTGGGTCCATGAATCAAGATACATTGGAAGTGGTCAAACAGGAGATGGCAAGGGTAAACATCATCATTTTAGGAATCAGTGAACTAAAATGGACTGGAATGGGTGAACTTAATTCAGGTGACCATTACATCTACTATTGCGGGCAAGAATCCCTTAAAAGAAATGGAGTAGCCATCATAGTCAACAAAAGAATCTGAAATCCAGTACTTGGCTGCAATCTGAAAAATGACAGAATGATCTCTGTTGGTTTCCAAGGCAAAACACTCAATATCACAGTGATCCAAGTCTATGTCCCAACCACTAATGCCAAAGAAGCTGAAGTTGAATGGTTTTTTGATGACCTAAAAGAACCTTCTAGAACTAACACCAAAAAAGGGTGTTCTTTTCATCATAGGGAACTGGAATGCAAAAGTAGGAAGTTAAAAGATACCTGGAGTAAAAAAAAAAGTTTGGCCTTGGAAACAAAATGAAGCAAAGTAAACAAAGTTTTTCCAAGAGAATGCATTTGTCATAGCAAACACCCTCTTCCAACAACACAAGAGACGACTCTACGCATGGACATTATCAGCTGGTCAATAGCAAAATCAGATTGATTATATTTGTTACAGCTGAAGATAGAGAAGCTCTAAGCATTCAGCAAAACAAGACCAGGAGTTGACTGTGGCTCAGATCATGAACTCCTTATTGCAAAACTCAGATTTAAATTGAAGAAAGTAGGGAAAACCACTAGACCATTCAGTCATGACTTAAATCAAATCCCTTAAGACTCTACAGTGGAAGTGACAAATAGATTTGAGGAGTTGGATCTGATAGAGTGCCTGAAGAACTATGGATGGAGGTTCATAACATTGTACGGAAGGCTGTGATCAAAACCATCCCCAATAAAAAGGGATGCAAAAAGGCAAAATCGTTGTCTGAGGAGGCCTTATAAATAGCTGAGAAAAGAAGAGAAGCAAAAGACAAAAGAGAAAAGGAAAAGTATACCCAACTGAATGCAGAGTTCCAAAGAAGAGCAAGGAGAGATAAGAAAGTCTTCCTCAGTGATTTATGCAAGGAAATAGAGGAAAACAATAGAATGGGAAAGACTAGAGATCCCATCAAGAAAATTAGACATACAAAAGGAGAATGAAGCCCTTGAAACATTATGGGCACATGAAAGATAGGCACAATAAAAGATAGAAATGCTATGGACCTAACAGAAGCAGAAGATATTAAGAGGACCTGGCAAGAATACACAGAAGATGTCTTCATGATCCAGATAACCACTATGGTTTGACCACTCACCTAGAGCCAGGTCCTAGAGTGCAAAGTCCAGTGGACCTTAGGAAGCATCACTACGAGCAAAGCTAGTGGAGGTGATGGAATTCCAGTTGAGCTATTCCAAGTCCTAAAAGGTGATGCTGTGAAAGTGATGCACTCAGTATGCCAGCAAATTTGGAAAACTCAACAGTGGCCACAGGACTGGAAAAGGTCACTTTTCATTCCAATCCCAAAGAAAGGCAATGCCAAAGGATGTTCAAACTACTGCACAATTGCACTCATCTCACATGCAGCCAAAGTAATGCTCAAAATTCTCCAAGCCAGTCTTCAACAGTACACAAACCAAGAACTTTCAGATATTCAAGCTGGATTAAGAACAGGCAGAGGAACCAGAGATCAAGTTGCCAGCATCTGATGGATCATAGAAAGAGCAAGAGAATTCCAGAAAAAACATTTACTTCTGCTTCACTGACTATGCCAAAGCCTTTGACTGTGTATATCACAACAAACTGTGGAAAATTCTTCAAGAGATGTGCATACCAGACCACATTACCTCCCTCTGCAAAATCTGTATACAGGTCAAGAAGCAACAGTTAGAACTGGGCATGGAACAATGGACTGGTTCCAAATTGGGAAAGTAGCACTTCAAGGCTGTATATTGTCACCCTGCTTATTTAACTTATATGCATCATATGAAATGGCAGGCTGGATGAAGCACAAGCTGGAATCAAGATTTCTGGGAAAAATATCAATAACCTCATATGCAGATGACACCTTCCTTTTGGCAGAAAGTGAAGAGGAACTAAAGAGCCTCTTGATGAAGGTGAAAGAGGAGAGTGAAAAAGCTGGTTTAAAACTCAACATTCAAAAGACTAAGATCGTGGCATCTGGTTCCATTACTGCATGGCAAATAGATGGGGGAACAATGGAAACAGTGACAGAGGAACCCAGCAGACTACATTCCATAGGGTTGCAAGAGTGGGACACCACTAAGCTGACAAAACCACCCAAATCACTGCAGATGGTGACTGCAGCCATGAACTTAAAAGCTTTCTGCTCCTTGGAAGAAAGGTTATGACAAATCTAGACAGCATATTAAAAAGCAGAGACATTAGTTTGCCAGCAAAGGTCCATATTGTGAAATCTATGGTTTTCCAGCAGTCATGTATGGATGTGAGAGTTGGACCGTAAAGAAGGATGAATGCCAAAGAATTGATGATTTTGAACTGTGGTTTGGAAAATAAGACCCTTGAGAGTCCCTTGGACTGCAAGAAGATCAAACCAGTCAATCCTAAAGGATATCCTGAATATTCATTGGAAGGACTGATGCTGAAGCTGAAGCTCCAATACTTGGGCCTCCTGATGTGAGGACTTGACTCATTAGAAAAGACCCTGATCCTGGGAAAGACTGAAGGCAGGAGGAGAAGGGGATGACAGAGGATGAGATTGTTGGATGTCATCACTGACTCAAAGGACGAGTTTGAGCAAGTGCCACAAGATGGTGAAGGAGAGGGAAGACTGGCGTGTTGCAGTCCATGGGCTCACGAAGAGCTGGACAGACTGAGAGACTAAACAACAACAGCTCAAGTTCAAGCAAACACTGATGGGGTGAGGTGGATTCCTGATAAGTTATTCTTGAAAACAGATGGATGAGGTTGCCCTGTATCCGAGTGGTTCTCACCGTAGTCACCAGATGCATTCCACAGTTACTGTTGTCCACTTGATGGCCTGTAGAAAGAAGTTTTTCTACAAATGGCAAAAACCCCAGGGCAGAGCCATCGTGGGGATATTATAAATGGCCCACAAGCTGCTGGAGACTAGGAACATTTCCGACATTTGCTCTCTGTCCTCCACAGTCTCTAGCACAGTGCACAGCACCTAGAAGATACCCAGGAAAGATTTTCTAGTTGGTGGAGTGAAGAAAAACATCTGCCCCTCTCCTTGGGAGAGAAGCTGTGTGGTAGATATTTATGGACTGAATAGAAGTTAGGAAAAGAGAATGAATATTCTCTTGCTTACATTTCCCTTCAACATTTTTATTTAGCATATATTATTAATTATGACAATCAGTATTTGTAATAGAATATATATATATATAACATACTACTGGTTCTATTNCCTTCAACATTTTTATTTAGCATATATTATTAATTATGACAATCAGTATTTGTAATAGAATATATATATATAACATACTACTGGTTCTATTTACCACTATATTTATATTTACCTTGTATATAATCATGACACCCAAGTAACATCCAACAACATATCCATAAGACACAGTGTTTCTATAAGTTGTTCATACTTAATATTTAACTTAGAAACAAGATTCCTGTAATAGGAATTTTCTTAGATGTAACATCCAGTCCAATAACCATAAACCATATAACAGGATTTATTCTCCTTAGTGACAACTTCCTTTCACCCAGCGGAAGTGAAAACTTTGACCTAATGTATGCGGTGAAACAAACTCTGCTCACATTGACTTGCTAACAAGAAGGCCTGGAGTGTAAATACAGAAACCAGACACAGGAAGTTCAGTATTTATTTTGTATTATAAGGATATTGAAACCATGGAGGGTTAAAAAAGTTTTTTTTGATTATTAGAGATTCAAACAATGTTTACATACAAGATACCAGTCGGTATTACACTATATCCTGGCAGACAGCCAGCCTGTACATATACAGTGCCTATTGTGAGCAGCAGATAGCCACCATCGGCTTTTGGTTTTTATAAATTAAATTAACAAACATTTAATGAAAAGCAGCTTTAACAGATAACTTGGCCAGATTTAATCAGGAGAACATTTTTTTGTTCTTATTTTTTTTTCAATTCCTTCCCACTGACAGCTGTTGATTGAACCAGACTGTTGCTAATGCTTCATCTTGTCTATCAATTTATATTGACACAAAATTTTTACATCTCTTTTATGTTAATTTTTTACTTTACTTAAAAAAATGTTTTTAATTCTCCCAGCTACTTAGTTACTTCTTCCATTCAAACATCAGGCTCTGATATGGAGTCACTCCATTGTGGCTGGAGTCCCTGGAGAGAGGGTGCCCAGAATAAGTCCACTGGGGTTGTCTCCTTGCCAACAGAGCACTGAAATTTCTGAGAAGAAATCACTCCATATCCTCTGATCACATCTACTCTGTGGGGAAGTTTTTTCCATTCTGGTTTCTGGAATCCAAGGAGTTCTTACTTTTTTTCCCCCCACTTTTCTAGCCCATGAAAGGTACATTAAGGGTTCTAGAACCTTAATGAGTTCATTCAGTCCAGTTCACTTCAGTCACTTAGTCGTGTCTGACACTTTGCGACCCCATGGACTGCAGTATGCCAGACCTCCCTGTCCATCACCAACTTCCGCAGTTTACTGAGACTCATGTCCATTGAGTCACTGATGCCATCCAACTGTCTCATTCTCTGTTGTCCCCTTTCCCTGCCACCTTCAATCTTGCCCAACATTAGGGTCTTTTCAAATGAGTCACTTCTTCGCATCAGGTGGCCAAAGTATTGGAGTTTCAGCTTCAACATCAGTCCTTCCAGTGAATATTCATGATTGATTTCCTTTAGGATGGACTGGTTGGATCTCCTTGAAGTCCAAGGGACTCTCAAGAGTATTCTCCAACACCACAGTTCAAAAGCATCAATTCTTCAGCACTCAGCTTTCTTTATAGTCCAACTCACATCTATACACAACTACTGGAAAAACCACAGCCTGGACTAGATGGACCTTTGTTGGCAAAATAATGTTTCTGCTTTTGAATATGCTATCTAGGTTGGTCATAACTTTTCTTCCAAGGAGTAAGTGTCTTTTAATTTCATGGCTGCAGTCACCATCTGCAGTGATTTTGCAGCCCCCCAAAATAAAGTCTGACACTATTTCCACTGTTTCCCCATCTATTTCCCATGAAGTGATAGGACTGGATGCCATGATCTTAGTTTTCTGAATGTTGAGCTTTCAATTTCATCAAAAGTCTCTTTAGTTCTTTTTCTCTTTCTGCCATAAAAGTGGTGTCATCTGCATATCTGAGATTATTGATATTTCTCCCAGAAATCTTGATTCCAGTTTGTGCTTCATCCAACCATGCATTTCTCATGATGTAATCTGCATAGAAGTTAAATAAGCAGGGTGACAATATACAGCCTTGATGTACTCCTTTTCCTATTTGGAACCAGTCTGTTGTTCCATGTCCAGTTCTAACTGTTGCTTCCTGACCTGTATACAGCTTTCTCAAGAGGCAAGTCAGATGGTCTGGTATTCCCATCTCTTTCAGAATTTTCCACAGTTTATTGTGATCCACATAGTCAAAGGCTTTGGCATAGTCAATAAGGCAGAAATAGATGTTTTTCTGGAACTCTCTTGCTTTTTTGATGATCCAGTGGATGTTGGCCTTTTGATCTCTGGTTGCTCTGCCTTTTCTAAAACCAGCTTGAGCATCTGGAGTTTCACCATTCATGTATTGTTCAAGCCTGGCTTGGAGAATTTTGAGCATTATTTTACCAGGTTGTAGATGAGTTCAATTGTGCAGTAGTTTGAATATTCTTTGGCATTGCCTTTCTTTGGGATTGGAATGAAAACTGAACTTTTCCAGTATTGTGGCCACTGCTGAGTTTTCCAAATTTGCTGGTATATTGAGTGCAGCACTTTCACAGCATCATCTTTTAGGATTTGAAATAGCTCAACTAGAATTCCATCACCTCCACTAGCTTTGTTCTTAGTGATGCTTCCTAAGGCCCACTTGATGTCTGGCTCTAGGTGAGTGATCACACCATCGTGATTATCTGGGTCATGTACTGGTCTTCTGTGTATTCTTGCCACCTATTCTTAATATCTTCTGCTTCTGTTAGGTCCATACCGTTTCTGTCCTTTATTGAGCCCATCTTTGCATGAAATGTTCCTTTGGTATCTCTAATTTTCTTGAGATCTCTAATCTTTCCCATTCTACTGTTTTCCTCTATTTCTTTGCACTGATCACTGAGGAAGGCTTTCTTATCTCTTCTTGCTATTCTTTGGAACTCTGCATTCAGATGGGTATATCTTTCCTTTTCTCCTTTTCTTTTCACTTCTCTTGTTTTCACAGATATTTGTAAGGCCTCCTCAGACAGCCATTTTGTCTTTTTGCATTTCTTTTTCTTGGGGATGGTCTTGATCCCTGCCTCCTGTATAATGTCACTAACCTCCATCCATAGTTTATCAGGCACTGTATCAGATCTAGCCCCTTAAATCTATTTTTCATTTCCACTGTATAGTCACAAGGGATTTGACTTAGGTCATACCTGAGTGGTCTAGTGGTTTTCCCTACTTTCTTCAATTTAAGTCTGAATTTGGCAATAAGAAAAGTTCATGATCTGAGCCACAGTCAGTTCCCGGTCTTGTTTTTGCTGACTGTATAGAGCTTCTCCATCTTTGGCTACAAAGAATATAGTCAGTCTGAATTCGGTGTTGACCATTTGGTGATGTCCATTTGTAGAGTCTTCTCTTGTGTTGTTGAAAGAGGGTGTCTGCTATGACCAGTGTGTTTTCTTGGCAAAACTCTATTATCCTCTGCCCTGCTTCATTCTGTACTCCAAGGCCAAATTTGCCTGTTACTCCAGGTGTTTCTTGACTTCCTACTTTTGCATTCCAGTTCCCTATAATGAAAAGGACATTTTTGGGGGGATGTTAGTTCTAAAAGGTATTGTAGATCTTCATAGAACCATTCAACTTCAACTTCTTTATGTAGTTATTAAGTTCAATTGCTATGCACTCAAATCCTATCATGGAATTAATTGCCATATATGCATATGAAATCCTATAATACTTTCTTATTCATTTTATGAAAAAGTTTGTTTTGGACAATGCTAATTAATTTGCCAATATGACAATACTTCTTATTATAAAACATTTATTTTGAATACTTATAGTAATTCTCCTCTGAAAAATATATAGAAATGAATTATTGACCAACCTAGATAGCATATTGAAAAGCAGAGACATTACTTTGCCAACAAAGTTTCATTTAGTCAAGGCTATGGTTTTTCCAGTGGTCATGTATGGATGCGAGAGTTGGACTATGAAGAAAGCTGAGCACCGAAGAATTGATGCTTTTGAACTGTGGTGCTGGAGAAGATGCTTGAGAGTCTCTTGGACTGCAAGGAGATCCATCCAGTCCATTCTAAAGGAGATCAGCCCTGGGATTTCTTTGGAAGGAATGATGCTAAAGCTGAAACTCCAGTACTTTGGCCAGCTTATGCGATCAGTTGACTCATTGGAAAAGATGCTAATGCTGGGTGGGATTGGGGGCAGGAGGAAAAGGGGATGACAGAGGATGAGATGACTGTGAGTTTGAGTGAACTCCAGGGGATGGTGATGGACAGGGAAGCCTGGCGTGCTGCAATTCATGGGGTCGCAAAGAGTCAGACACGACTGAGCAACTGAACTGAACTGATTATGAACATTACATGTAGTCATGTATATCACATATTGTTAGTTATGATTTGTATGTATCTTAAATCTCCTACTATATTTGAGCTTTCCAGATAAAATAGAGGAAACTCAGTTAAATGTGAATTTCATGTAAATCATGAATAGTTTTCAGTATAAGTGTATTCCAAAACATGTGCAAGACACACAGTAACATTGGTCATTGTGTATGAAATTCTGATTTAACCTGGCATCTCATATTTTTATTTGGTAAATCTTCCAATCTAATCAGTTGTAAGTCTCTGCTGCCTTCACAACTTAGGCTTGTCCTTCTCTAATACTGACCTGCATCATGCTCTCTAACAACATATAATCTTAACTGCTGAAACATCACATGGGGAATAGTTTTCCATGTTTGGGTCAAAGCTGTTCACATATGTTTTATAGATAGGGTATTAAGCACTATTTTAAGGAGTATGGATTATAACTGATAATACTGAACTGCTGTGGAATATCTTTATCAGTCATGTCATTTGCTTTCTAGAAATTACAGGCAGCAGGTGCCATAAAAAGAGGAGCAAGTCATAAGTCTAGAGACCCAGGTTCTCTATATAAAAATAAAAATGAAATGCGAGTACTGAAGGCTGGTGGGTCCACATGGTAAGTTTCCTGGGCAAGTTAAGTTGAATGTGTCAAGGTAAAGTTTGAGTGCTCATTTGTGTGGACATAGCTGTGGAGAAGGCTGCAAGTGGATACTGCATGGGACTGAATTCATCCACTTGCTTGCATGAGTTTATTTGACTTTGTGATTTGTTTGTTCTTATATATTATTTTTTTGTTTATTGTATTTTGGCCACTCAGCATGTAGGATCTTAGTTCCCTGACCAGAGATCAAACCCCTGCCCCTTGCATTAGGAGTGTGGAATAATATCCACTGGGCCACCAGAGAAGTCCCCTGACTTGTTCTTTGTGGCTGTTGCTGGATGAAGAAAGGAGATATGAGCGCTTTTCTGTGTATGTCTTGCTTGGCAGAGTGTTGAATTGTCTCATTTCCATGTGTTATTGAACTAAACTTTTTTTGAACTTTTAAAATTTGCTTTCGATTTTTAATGGATGAAGCAGGAAGGATCACCCAGCACAGGCAGAGATGAATGTCTGATAGCTTCATGGTCTCAAATGACAAAGTATTATAATTTCATAATGAGTTTGATGCTCTTTACTTAAGGGAAAACAATCCATGGATTGTGGAACAACAGTGCTTCACAAAACATGGGGCTCTCTTCACAAAGGATTTTGGGGAAAAGCATTAGAAGCAGCAACTCAAAAACAAGGCATGATTGGCTAGGAGGTCGGGGAGTTCCTGATAGGGACTGCTGTTCAGTCACTCGGTCGTGTCTGACCCTATGGACTGCAGCACGTCAGGCTTCCCTTTCTTTCACTGTCTCCCCGGAGTTTTGCTCAAACTCACGTCCATTGAGTTGGTGATGCCATCCAACCATCTCGTCCTCATCCTGGTAGGGATAGCAGGTCCTGTTTTCCAGGTGAACTAGGCAAAGCTGAGGTGGGGGGTTGTCACTGGTGTCTGTTGGGTTTTCTAGACAGTGAGGCATTTCCTATAAGTTTGGGTTGACTTAGGTTGAGATTTGTGACATGGGCCACGCTGCTGGAGCAGCCTCTTTTGAAAGTTCCTATATATACAAATGTCCCTTATCAGACAGTAGGCTCTTGGGTTTCAGAAAGCTTTGGGACTTAGTCCAGAACTCAGCCTTTATCATGTTTTCATATACTCCTTTCCTACTAAGTAAACTGAATCCTTAAGGAGGGTTCCCTGTGTTTGCTGTTGTTGTTTATTCATTAAGTCGTGTCTGACTCTTTGCGACACCATGAACTGTAGTCCGCCAAGCTCCTCTGTCCATGGGATTTCCCAGGCAAGAATGCTGGGGTGGGTTGCCATTTCCTTCTCCAGGGGATCTTCCCCACCCAAGAACTGAACCTATGTCTCCTGTGTGGTCAGGCAGATATTTAAGCAGATTCTTTACTACTGAGTCACCTGGGAAACTGGGCTTAAATAAAATACAGAAAGTACCACGGGTCAAAATTCTCACTGGACAGTGACAAGGGCAACCCAGGGTCCACTCACAAACTTGTATGAATATCGCAATTACTCTTCCTCCTCCTAGTTATTTCACATTGCAAAGCAACCCTAGTAGAAAACAGAAAAATGAGAGTAGATGAAAGCAGTGGGCATTTCCTTCAGTTTCTCGCTTTGGAATTCCTAGATATAAAGGTATGTGGGGGAAAAAAAATCTTCTCGACAGCACAACAATTCATTTACTTCCTAACTTGAGCACTCATGTACTGTACTTCGGGGCAAGCAAGAGGATATTGTTCCAATGGGAAAACAAGCAATTTGTTGAAAGGCGAAAGGTGAAAATATTCTCTAAGCTGGTTCTATCTGGGAGGTTGCATGTCATTTTCCAGGTAGTCTTAAAAGGTGTGTGAAATTGACGAGCGTTTGAAGACTTGCCCACCCACTGGTGAAAGCAACAATTTCTTACAGTTTTCTTACTGCTTTAGGGGGAAAGAGTCTTTGTTTTTATGTATTTAGATACAGTTGCCTAACATGCTCATGAAATAAGGGCTGTAAGGGCCCAGATCACGTTGTTCTGTTTCTCTCTTGCATGCAAGTGGTGGGGGCTTGTGCCTGGGAATCCTTCAAACATAATGTGTTAGTATGATTCCAGACTGTGATGAACAGAACTGCTGCTGGGCTGTGTGTTTAGTCACTCTGCTGTGTCTGACTCTTTGTGACTCCATAGACCATAGCCCACCAGGCTCCTCTGTCCATGGGGATTCTCCAGGCAAGAATTCTGCAGTGGGTTGCCATGCCCTCCTACAGGGGATCTTTGCAACCCAGGGACTGAACCCAGTTCTCCCGCACTGCAGGAGGATTCTTTACCATCTGAGCCACCAGGGAAGCACAAGAATATAGGAGTGGGTGGTTAGCCTATCCCATCTCTAGGTGATCTTCCTGACTCAGAAACTGAACTGGGCTCTCCTGCATTGCAGGCAGATTCTTTACCAGCTGAGCTACCAGGCAAGCCCAAAACTGCTGGTAAGTTCAGTTTATGCTCCAATTACAGGATTTTTCCAAGGCAGCCTCATGATTTGGGGATTCCCTCTTTTCCTTAGTTTGCATCAGTTTCTTAGCTAATGGTGGTCCAATTAGGATGAATTGGAGAGGAAAGGGGAAAAGTCTGATGATTTGGGGAAAAATAAATTTTGAAGGCCCTGTATTACATTAGTACCGTATTTTTGAATTTTATAGAATCAGAGAGTTTTGTTGTCATGAATGGCATTTAGATATTTGCAAGCTAGGTTTGGGGTTAGTTATTGATAGTCAAAAAGGTTTTGTTCATGTAATTCTTAGAATCTATTTTAATCATTTTCTTTTCTTTATGAAAACACACCTTAACTTGGCCTGATACTTTTCTGTAAGTTTCTATAAATAGGGACCTCTTTTTGTTTGACTTACTTTTATTTAAAAAATAAATAAATATAGCCCAAATTATATTTTCTCTGTAAGCACAACATGGCAGGCATCCAGTTGTCCTCAGCATTCGTGGCCCCACAAAGGGAAATCTTTGAAATCACCACACACACACTGAATAAGCTGTTCCCAAGTTGCTCTTCTGAATTTCCATCTCTCCATTCCTGGGAAGTAGCTAAGCCTCTAAGAAAGATTTAGGCATTTTCAAGTCATAGGTGTTGGGAATCTGGCCCTTTATATTCTGTCTACAGAAACTTCTGTGGGCGCCATGGTCAGACTGGATGCTTCTTCCTACATTTGTTTATGGATTCCTCCCAAGTATTTGGATCCCTCTGGTTTCCATTTGAATGTCTGCGGCTGAGAGCAACCATGTGAGCAAAAATAGTCCAGGGGCAAAACAACCTCAAACAGACTGCAGTGAGTAGGGAAGTGCAGCCTGAAATATCTGCATCGTCATCAGCCGGTGCTAAAAGGGGGTCAGTGGATGTTTCTGGATTGGAGGCACAGGCAGGATATGGAATCTTGGAAGGGTTTTCCTCTATTGATATCCATGTGATTTGGGGGTTTTTGCTAATAGTTCTTGCCGCTAACTATGAGTGCCAGAGTAAATAATAGTGGCCAGGGAAATAAAGCCCTCTGGAACTCATTTAAAGAAAACTAAAAGAAGATTTCTCCTGCCAACCTGAGCTTCATCTTTCAACCCACAACTGAGAGAGATGGAGACAGAGACAGATACTTTGGAGTCTAGTGGACAATTGGTAAAGAAAAAAAGTCATTAAAGTCTGTGTATTGATTTGACCACCGATCTGATGATTGTCATATTATCTGTGTTTACTCTGTACTCCTCATGAATTGTCATTTTGTTCCTTCAAGTGATACTTTGAAGTAAGCGTGATCATTGTCCCCAATCTCCAAATAGAGAAACTGATGCACAGACAGTGATTTGCTCGTGGTATGGCTGGGCAGTGGGGAGAAAGAAGATGGATCTGAGCTCAGGAAGATTGGCCCCATGCCTTGAAATTGCCCAGTATTTTTATTATCCAGGCCTTTATTTCCCCTCCCCCTTTTGTTTTCCCTTTTGCATACAGACTACCTTTGAAAATATCTGGGATCTAGATTAGAGGGTCATAAACGATCAATCATGGACCTGTCTGATCAAAATAAAGTTTGTGGGATTTGGGAGGATTTCCTTGCCCCTGAGAGCACCCTCCTAAGTAACACACCTCATCAGGAATTGATTTTCTCTCAATTTGTGAAGCTGTCTTATTTATAAGAAATATTACCTTTTAATGTTTTTCATTTCATAAAAATAATTCCTGGAACTTAGAAGAAATGAAAAATCTCGTCTATCACTTTTTGGAGAGCATGGTAAATAAAAACTAGATGCCCATTTGAACTTGGACATGTCCTGCAGATTAGACCATAAGATAAAGGTCTGTGGGAGAAGGAGTGTAGCCTAGAACTGATGGTGATTTTAAGCTGTGACATCACAAACCAGGTACAAATCTTGGCTCTGACACTGACTTTTTGCCTTGGGCAAGTTAAATACCATTACATGCCTCAGTTTTCTCATCTGTAAATGGAAATAACAATAGAGCCTAATTCATGGTGTTGTTATGAGGTTCATCATGGGCATTTAAAGCATTGAAGATCATATTTTGTATCAGAAAGTGATCAATAAACATTAGATATTTTCACTCATTCTTAAAGGCTCCCACATAAAGTTACCTAGTGCAAATGCTGTGCACTTTCCAAAAAAGACGTTCTGGAGGTTGATTTATCAGTGATGTAAGATTGTAGAAATTCCAGGTATTTCATGTCACCTTCTTGGAATCTAGCATATTGAAAACAGAAGTGCCATCTTTAGCAACTCTGGCTCACTTCATACATAAAATTTGTCACTCAGTCTTATAGATCATCCTTCCAATAGGACTGTGAAACTGTATTTTTTTTCCCCCAAACTATAACTACTTGGCACCCTGTGCATACAATTCCCCACAATCCCCCATGAACCCACCCCTCACTCAGCTTCCCATGCACCGGAGGATCATTTCCTGACCAGTTGCTTTAGGAATCTCTCCAGATATCAGAACTCCAGCTATAACGTACTCTTTTAAAAAATTATTTTTATGGACTTATAATTGCTTTGCAATGATGCTTTGGTTTCTGCTCTACAATGACGTGAATCAGCTATATCCATACCTACATCCCTTCCTTCTTGGACCTGCCTCCCATCCCAAGCCTCTTCATCCCACCCCTCTAGGTCATTACAGAGCACCAAGGTAAGCTGCCTGTGCTATACAGCAGCTTCCCACTAACTATCTATTTTACACATGGTAGTGTGTATATGTATATGTATATGTATATGTATATGTATATGTATATGTATATGTAGTGGTGGTTTAGTTGCTAAGTTGAGTCTGATTCTTGCAACCCCATGGACTCTAGCCCACCAGGCTCCTCTGTCCATGGGATTTCCCAGGAAAGAATACTAGAGTGGATTGCCATTTCCTTCTCCAGAGGATCTTCCCCACCCAGGGACTGAGCCTGCATCTCCTGCATGGCAGGCAGATTCTTTACAGCTGATCCACCAGGGAACCCCTATTTCACACTGGGATCTCACTCATCAGATTCAAGGTTATTGGGTCTGAGATGGAGCCAGAAACTCTTATTTCTAATAAACTCCTGGGCAACAGAGGTGCTGCTCTGAGTAACAAGGCTGTAGATTTCCTAAAGGACCTCATGACTTTTCCCTCTGCTTTTCATATGGGCTTATCCCATCGTCCCTTCTGCCAGAGCTGTTTTTTCAAACAACCCTGTTTATTTATCTTTAATAGCTCCCTTCAGTTTACAGAAAAAAAAAAAAAAAGAATCCAAGTGAGTTTCCAGAGCATTCAAATCTCTCTATTTGAAATGCTATTAAATCATCAATGAGTCACTAAATAATTCTTCCTACCCTAATCTTCTCTTGCTGGTCCAGCCTTAATTACCCCTTAAACAGAGATTTCTAGTAAGCACCTCTGATAAGTCCTTTCCACTCGTGGATAGTTGGGATTTGTTCTTGCCTCAGCTCTGAAGAGCTCTTTGAGAGTCCATTGTGGCTGTCTGGATCCAAGCTCATAGCTGGGGAGGTAGCCAATGCTTGCCAAAGCCCGCTCAGAGGATTGTGCTAGACTGAGTAATTAGGGTGTGGCCACAGCTGAAAGATGGTGATGGATGAGTTTGTTGTAATTCACTTTAAAAAAAATTTGGGTGATGGGCAATTGTAAATAATAGAGCTATACCAGAATCCAAACCAAGGGGAAAAGGACCTAAGCTTCAATACTGAGACTTTCAAACAATTGAAGATTGCTATCGGCTTTCCTCTCTTGCAGACAACTGCTGCTTTAAAAAAAACTATTTCTATGACTTCATAAATCTGAGGGAAATATTCTGTGAATGTCTGAGTGTTAGTGTTTGAAGGTTGATAGAATCTTACTGGTTCTATCTTCATAGTTCTATGATGATGCTTACATATGATTTTGAATTCCTTTCATTTTCTCTCTTTAATACAGTCCTTAAACTTAATGTGAAACGATTCACCACTTTATGGGTGTAATAGGATCCATTTTTTTCTGCATTACAATCTGACTAAATTGCTTACTTATTTATGTTTATAAAAGCTTAATGTGAAAATTTTAGTAAAGCATCATTTATGTGCATATTAATGTCAACAGCCAACGTTTAAAGATGGGTTTAGTTAATATAATATTCCTGAATCACAGAAGCATTGGTTCAGACATCTTCACCGAATGTGTCTAAACCAATGAATGTTGTAAATTCATAATGCCAGCAGCCAGTACTTCCTATAAGAACTCAGGATTCAAATAAGCTATCCAGAACCAATACAATATTGTAAAGTAATTAGCCTCCAATTAAAATAAATAAATTTAAATTAAAAAAAAACAAGTTATCCATTCCTAACATCCTTTGGATATAGTCATAGAAAATTGGAATTCAGTTCATTTCAGCCACTCAGGTGTGTCTATTTGTGACCCCATGGACTGCAGCATGCCAGGCTTTCCTACCAAGCACCAGTTCCGGGAGCTTGCTCAAACTCATGTCCATTGAGTCAGTGGTGCCATCCAACCATCTCATTCTCTGCCATCCCCTTTGAAGGGGATGCCTTCATTGGGGATGCAGGAGGCTGCCTTCAATCATTCCCAGCATCAGGGTCTTTTCTAATGAGTCAGATCTTTGCATAAGGTGGCCAAAGTATTGGAGTTTCAGCATCATTTCTTCCAGTGAATATTCAGGGTTGATTTCCTATAGGATTGATTGGCATGATATCCTTGGAGTCCAGGGGACTCTCAAGAGTATTCTCCAAGACCACATTTCAAAAGCATCGATTCTTTGGCACTTAGCTTTCTCCATGGTCCAGCTCTCACATCCATACATGACTACTGGAAAAACCATGGCTTTGACTAGATGGACCTTTGTTGGCAAAGTAATGTCTCTACTTTTTAATATGCTGTCTAGGTTGGTCATAGCTTTTCTTTCAAGGAGCAAGTGTCTTTTAATTTCATTACTGAAGTCACCATCTGCAGTGATTTTGGAGCCCAAGAAAATAAAGTCTCTCAGTGTTTCCATTGTTTCCCCATCTATTTGACATGAAGTGATGGGACTGGATGCCATGATCTTCATTTTTTCAATGTTGAGTTTTAAGCCAGCTTTTTTCACTCTCCTCTTTCACTTTCATCAAGAGGCCCTTTAGTTTCTTTTTGCTTTCTGCCATAAAGGTGGTGTTATCTGCATATTGATATTATTGGTTATCTGTTATTAATATATCTGGTGGTGTTGATTCTGGCTTGTGATTCATCCAGAATGGTATTTTCCATGATGTACTCTGCAAATAAGTTAAATAAGCAGGGTGACAATGTACAGCCTTGATATACTCCTTTCCCAATTTGGAACCAGTCCATTGTTCCATGCCTAGTTCTGTTACTTCTTGACCTGCATACAGGTTTCTCAGGAAGCAGGTAAGGTGGTCTGATATTCCTGTTTCTTGAAGAATTTTCGTTTGTTGTGATCCAAAACAGCCAAAGGCTTTGGTATAGCCAATAAAGCAAAAGTTGATGTTTTTCTGAAACTTACCTGCTTTTTCTATGATCACAAGAGACTCACCCAGACTTGTCCATAAGTGTCTGGGAGTTTCTGGTGGAGGGGTGGGTTTGTGTTGGCCTGCTGCAGGGTTGGGGCCCAATGAGTGTAGCAATACGTGCACGGGACCTTTGAAGGAGGTCACCATTATCTTCATTACCTCCATCATAGTATGGCCCCAGGTAAATAAGAGAGAGAGAACACAGCTCTACCCATCAACAGTAAATGGATTAAATTTTACTGAGCTTGGCCCCACTCATCAGAATAAGACCCAGTTTCCCCCTATGTCAGTCTCTGCCATTAGAAATCTTCCATAGCCTCTTATCTTTCTCCATCAGAGGGCAGACAGACTGAAAACCACAATCATAGAAAATTAACAATCTGATCATATGGACCACAGCCTTGTATAACTCAGTGAAACTATGAGTCATGCTGTTAAGATGGATGGATCATGGTGTAGAGTTCTGACAAAATCTGGTCCACTGGAGAAGGGAATAGCAAACCACTTCAGTATTCTTGCCTTGAGAACCCCATGAACAGTATGAAAAGGCAAAAAGACAGGACACTGAAAAATGAATTCCCTAGGTTGGTAAGTGCCCAATATGCTACTGGAGAAGAGTGGAGAAATGAAGAGATGGAGCCAAAGCAAAAACACCCAGTTGTGGATGTGATTGGTGGTAAAAGCAAAGTCTGATGCTGTAAGGAGCAATACTGCATAGGAACCTGGAATATTAGGTCCATGAATCGAGAGAAATTGGAGATGGTCAAACAGGAAATGGCAAGAGTGAAGGTCAACATTTTAGCATTCAGCGAACTAAAATGGACTGGAATGGGAGAATTTAATTCAGATGACCATTATACCCTACTAATGTGGGCCAGAACCCTAAGAAGAAATGGAGTACCCATCATAGTCAAAAAAAGAGTCTGAAATGCAGATTTGGATGCAATCTCAAAAATGACAGAATGATCTCTGTTCATTTCCAAGGCAAGCCATTCAATATCACAGTAATTCAAGCATATGCCCTGACCAGTGATGCTGAAGAAGCTGAAGTTGAATGATTCTATGAAGACCTACAAGACCTTCTAGAACCAACACCTGAAAAGGATGTCCTTTTGATTATAAGGGACTGGAATGCAAAAGTAGGAAGTCAAGAAACATCTGGAGTAACAGGCAAATTTGGCCTTGGAATACAGAATGAAGCAGGGCAAAGGCTAATAGAGTTTTGCCAAGATAACTCACTGGTCATAGAAAACACCCTCTTCCAACAACACAAGAGAAGACTCTACAAATGAACATCACCAGATGGTCAATACTGATATCAGATTGATTATATTCTTTGTAGCCAAAGATGGAGAATCTCTATACAGTCAGCAAAAACAAGACCGGAAGCTGACTGTGGTTCAGATCATGAACTCCTTATTGCTAAATTTGGACTTAAATTGAAAAAAGTAGGGAAAACCACTAGACCATTCAGGTATAACCTAAATCAAATCCCTCACTTTTATACAGTGAAAGTGACACATAGATTCAAGAGATTAGATATGATAAACAGAGTGCCTGAAGAGCTGTGGATGGAGGTTCGTGACATTGTATAGGAGAGAGCAATCAAGATCATCCCCAAGAAAAAGAAATGCAAAAAGGCAAAATGTCTGTGAAAAGACCTTACAAATAGCTGTGAAAAGAAGAGAAGTGAAAAGCAAAGGAGAAAAGAACAGATAAGAAAGACTTCCTCAGCAATCAGTGGAAAGAAATAGAGAAAGACAATAGAATGGGAAAGTCTAGAGATCGTTTCAAGAAAATTAGAGATACCAAAGGACCATTTCATGCAAAGATGGGCACAATAAAGGACAGAAATGGTATGGACCTAACAGAAGCAGAAGATATTAAGAAAAGGTGGCAAGAATACACAGAAAATGTGTACAAAAAAGATCTTCAAGACCCATATAATCACGATGGTATGATCACTCACCTAGAGCCAGACATCCTGGAATGTGAAGTCAAGTGAGCCTTAGGAAGCATCACTAAGAACAAAGCTAATGGAGGTGATGAAATTCCAGTTGGGCTATTTCAAATCCCAAAATATGATGCTGTGAGAGTGCTGCACTCAATATGCCAGAAAATTTGGAAAACCCAGCAGTGGCCACAAGACTGGAAAAGGGTCAGTTTCCATTCCAATCCTAAAGAAAGGCAATGTCAAAGAATGCTCAGACTACCTCACAACTGCACTCATCTCACACACTAATAAAATAATGCTCAAAATTCTCCAAGCCAGGCTTTAGCAATACGTGAACCGTGAAATTCCAGATGTTCAAGCTGGATTTAGAAAAGGCAGAGGAACCAGAGATCAAATTGCCAACATCCGTTGGATCATCAAAAACAAACAAACAAACAAACAAACAAACAAGAGAGTTCCAGAAAACCATCTATTTCTGCTTTATTGACTACACCAAAGCTTTTGACTGTGTGGATCACCATAAACTGTGAAAAATTCTTCAAGAGATGGGAATATCAGACCACCTGACCTTCCTCTTGAGAAATCTGTATGCAGGTCAGAAAGCAACAGTAGAACTAGACATGGAGCAACAGACTGTTTCCAAATTGGGAAAAGAGTACGACAAAGTTATATATGGTCACCTTGCTTATTAAACTTATATGCCAAGTACATCATGAGAAACGCTGGACTGGATGAAGCCCAAGGTGGAATTAAGACTGCTGAGAGAAATATCAATAACCTCAGATATGCAGAAGATATCACCATTATGGCAGAAAGTGAGAAACTAGAGAGCCTCTTGGTGAAAGTGAAAGAGGAGAGTGAAAATGTCGGCTTAAAACTCAACATTCAAAAAACAAAGATCATGGTATCCAGTCCCATCACTTCATGGGAAATAGATGGGGAAACAGTGGAAAAAGTGACAGACTTTATTTTTTGGGCTCCAAAATCACTGCAGATGGTGATTGAGCCATGAAATTAAAAGACACTTACTCCATGGAAGAAAAGTTATGACCAACCTAGATAGCATATTAAAAAGTAGAGACATTACTTTGCTAACAAAGTGGTCTAGTGTAAACAAAGCTATGGTTTTTCCAGAAGTCATGTATGGATGTGAGAGTTGGACTATAAAGAAAGCTGAGCACAGAAGAATTGATGCTTTTGAATTGTTGTTGGAGAAGAGAGTCTTGGACTCTTGGTTATCTCAGACTCTTGGACTATTGAAAGTCCCTTGGACTGCAAGGAGATCCAATCAGTCCATCCTAATAAAAATCAGTCCTGAATATTCATTGGAAGAACTGAAGTTGAAGCTGAAACTCCAATACTTTGGCCACCTGATGTTAAGAACTGACTCATTGGAAAAGATCCTAACGCTGGGAAAGATTGAAGATGGGAGGAGAAGGGGATGACAGAGGATGAGATGGTTGGATGTCATCACTGACTTAATGGACATGAGTTTGAATAAACTCTGAGAGCTAGTGATGGACAGGGTGGTCTGGCTTTTTGCTGTCTATGAGTTCGCAAAGAGTCGGACATGACTGAGCAACTGAACTGAACTGAATGGATGTTGGCAATTTGATTTTGGTTCCTCTGCCTTTCTTAATCCAGCTTGAACATCTGGAAGTCTTGGTTCACATACTATTGAAGACTGGCTTGGAGAATTTTGAGCATTACTTTGGTAGCATGTGAAATGAGTGCAGTTGTGCAGTAGTTTGAACATATTTTGGCATTGTCTTTCTTTGGGATTGGAATGAAAATTGCCCTTTTCCAGTCCTGTGGCCATATGGAGCTTTCCAAATTGGCTGGCATACTGAACACAGCACTTTACCAGCATCATCTTTTAGGACTTGAATAGGTCTTCTGGAATCCCTTCACCTCCATAGCTTTGTTCATAGTGATGCTTCCTAAGGGCCCCCTGACTTCTCATTCCAGGATGTCTGGCTCAAGATGAATGATCACACCACCATCATTATGTGGGTCATTAAGATCTTTTTCATGTAGTTCTTCTGTGTATTCTTGCCAGGTCCTCTGTTAGGTCCAGAGCATTTCCGTCTTTTATTGGGCCTATCTTTCATGTGCCCATCATGTTTCAAGGGCTTCATTCTCCTTTTGTATCTCTAATTTTCTTGACTAGATCTCTAGTCTTTCCCATTCTATTGTTTTCCTCTATTTCCTTGCATTGATCACTTAGGATGGCTTTCTTATCTCTCCTTGCTCTTCTTTGCAAATCTGCATTCAGTTGGGTATACTTTTCCTTTTCTCCTTTGTCTTTTGCTTCTCTTCTTTTCTCAGCTGTTTGTAGGACCTCCTCAACCATTTTGCCTTTTTGCATTCCTTTTTTATTGGGGATGGTTTGATCACAGCCTTCTGTATAATGTTATGAACCTCCATCCATAGTTCTTCAGGCACTCTGTCTATCAGATCTAACTCCTTGAATCTATTTGTCACTTCCACTGTACAGTCTTAAGGGATTTAAGTCATGCCTGAATGCCTGAATGGTCCAGTGCTTTTCCTTACTTTCCTCAATTTAAGTCTGAATTTGGCATAAGGAATTCACAATCTGAGCCATAGTCAGCTCCTGGTCTTGTCTTGCTGACTGCTTAGAGCTTCTCTATCTTCAGCCACAAAGAATATAATCAATCTGATTTTGCTATTGACCCATCTGATGATGTCCATGTGTAGAGTCTTCTCTTGTGTTGTTGGAAGAGGGTGTTTGTTATGACCAGTGTGTTCTCTTGGCAAAACTCTATTAACTTTTGTCCTGCCTCATTTTGTATTCCAAAGACAAACTTTGTTTTTTACTCCAGGTGTCTCTTGACTTCCTACTTTTGCATTCCAGTCCCCTATGATGAAAATGACATCTTTTTTAGGTGTTAGTTCTAGAAGGTCTTGTAGGTCATCATCAAACCATTTAACTTCAGCTTCTTTGGCATTAGTGCTTGGGACATAGACTTGGATTACTGTAATATTGAGTGTTTTGCCTTGGAAACCAACAGAGATCATTCTGTCATTTTTTAGATTGCAGCCAAGTACTGCATTTCAGATTCTTTTGTTGACTATGAGGGCTACCTCATTTCTTCTAAAGGATTCTTGCCCATAGTAGTAGAGATAATGGTCATCTGAATTAAATTCACCCTTTCCAGCCCATTGTAGTTCACTGATTCCTAAAAGGTCAATGTTCACTCTTGCCATCTCCTGTTTGACCACTTCCAATTTATCTTGATTCATAGACCTAACATTCCATGTTCCTATGCAATATTTTTCTTTATAGCATTGGACTTAACTTCCATCACCAGTCACATCCACAACTGGGTGTTGTTTTCACTTTGGCTCCATCCCTTCATTCTTTCTGGTGTTATTTCTCCACTCTTCTCCAGTAGCATATTGGGCACCTACTGACCTGGGGAGTTCATCTTTCAGTGTCATATCTGTTTGCCTTTTCATATTGTTCATAGGGTTCTCAAGGCAAGAATACTGAAGTGGTTTGCCATTCCCCTCTCCAGTGGACAGTGTTTTGTCAAAACTCTCCACAATGACCCATCTGTCTTGAGTGGTCCTAAATGGCATGGCTCATAGTTTCATTTAGTTAGCCAAGGCTGTAGTCCATGTGATCAGTTTGGTTAATTTTCTGTGATTTGGGTTTTTATTTTTTCTGGTCTCTTATGAATAAGAGTAATAGGCTTATGGAAGCTTTCTGGCGAGAGAGACTGACTGTAGGGGCAACGGGGTCTTGTTCTGATGGCTGATGGGCAGGGTCATGCTCAGTAAATCTTTAATCCAATTTTCTGTTGATGGAAGGGGCTGTGTTCCCTCCCTTTTGTTTGGCCTGAGGCCAAGGAATCCACTGGAGACTCCTGGACACTCACAGGCAAGTCTGACTCATTCTGTTGTGGGGAAACTGCTTCTTTCTCCTGGCTCCTGGGGTGCACAAGATTTCATCTCTGCTCTCCAAAAGTCTGGTTTCCCCATCCTGTGTAAGTTCTGTAATCAAATCCTACTGGCCTCCAAAGTAAAATTCACTGGGGGTTCTCAGTCCCTTTTCCAGACCCCCAGGTTGGGAAATCTATTGTGGGTTATAGAACTTTCTTAGCAGCGTGTGAATTTCTTCAGTATAATTGTTCTGCAGTTTGTGGGATGTCTGCTCAGGGGCTCTATGGTTTGGCTGCTGGTGACCTCTTCCAAGAGGATTTATGCCACATGCTGTGTGATCCTGGTCTGTTGCAGCCAGAGCTTCTGTCCCTATGGCAGGCCACTGCTGACCTGTGCCTCTGCAGGAGACACTCAAACACTCAAAGGCAGGTCTGGCTAAGTCTCTTTGGAGCCTCTGAGTCCTGGTGCACACAAGGTTTTGTTTGAGCCCTCTGCACATCTCTGGTGGGTATGGGGTTTGATTCTAAGCATGATTTTACCCTCCTACCATCTTCTTGGGGCTTCTTTGCTGTTGGACGTGGGGTATCTTTTTTAGGTGGGATTCAACATTCTCTTATCAATGGGTGTTCAGCATTGAGTTGCAATTTTGGAGTTCTCACAGGAGAAGATAAGCACACATCCTTTTACTCTATCACCTCTGACAATTCCATGGCACTGTTCTTGAAAAAATGTGGAGAGACTCCTGTAATTCAGGATTTGAATGGAGGCTGTTGTGGCAGAGTTAGACATGATGGTGGCTCCCAAGGTTTTGTTTTAATATCTGAGTCTGCCACTAAATAGTCCATGATTTTAGACTGGCCACTATATCTCCCTGGATCTCAGTTTCCTCAGTTACAATAGGATAGAGCTGGGAAAAAAGAAAAAGCAAAAACCTTTCATTCAGAAGTATGAATGGCAAACTTACCATATAGCAGTAGGCTATGGGCTACATTTGCAAATGAGGTGGACATGGCTCCCCTCTTCAAGGAACTCATAAGACAGTTGTGTCTCAGGTAGATGACAGGCACAAGATGGGAACTTGTGAGCTAAAGAGGTAGAATCAGATTCATGAACTCCGTGATCCTAATCATACAGAACTTTCTGACATTGTGTCAACTCAGCACTGTTTTTCTCATCCTCTGCTTTAGGGTCTCCACCTTTGCACTATTCTCCTTGTTTCTCTTTTTCTTGCTTATCTTTTGAGCCTTACCTCAAGAATTATTTCCCATAACTAGACCTGACTGGTGCAGAAGTTCTCCCCTGCATATCCATAACCCTTGTCCTTGAATCTTGTCTTAGTCTCACATTATAGTGTCCATTTAGTTATTTGCTGCTCCACTACATATAAACTGTTAAGATACAATCATTTTTTAAAGTACTTGTTTATTTATTTTTATTTATTTGTCTGTGCCAGGTCTTAGTTATGGCATGAGGGACCTTTTTGTGGCATGTGGAATCTAGTTCTCTGACCGGGGATCGAACCTGGGTCACCTACACTGGGAGCACAGAGTATTAGCCATTGGACCACCAGGGAAGTCCCTTGTTGTTTGTTGTTGTTGTTCAGCTGCCAAGTCATGTTCGACTCTTTGCAATTCCATGGATTGCAGCATGCCAGGTTTCCCTATCCCTCACCATTGTCTGGAATTTGCCCAAGTTCATGGGAAGTCCCTAGGATAGCATAAAGTCTGTTATAGGTAAAGCCACTGCATAGCACATACATTGCATGCAAATTAATTAGTTAATGGACTACCTAATTAAGGTCAATAAATAACTATTAGCAATGTGGTACTATATATATATATCTCAGGTCCTTGTTACCAGAGTTCAAATTATCCTAGGTGATCTATGTGATCAGTAACATAAATTAGTTATATAAGGTAAATTTTTGCAGTAAAAGTATCTCTGCTTTGTAACAAAACCATAAACATGATACTTTCCAGTTTCACAATTCAATTTTATTTCATCCGTGCAGCCTTCTGACTTTGGACTCAGAGTCTTAGGTGACTTTCTTATCTGAACCTCTCATATCCTACCTTGATTTTTCTTTCCTTTTAACTTGCATATGATCTTTACCAAGACTTCTGTGACTCCCCTGCCCAAAGAAAATAGTTTAGTGGGTCTTAAGAAATTTATAGCACCAGTTCATTAAAAAATGAACTGGTCTATTGGCTGGGTGTAGCCTAGCCAGTCAGAAAGGCAATATACCAACCTGTGGTGTGTAATGTAGCTGAGACAACCATGATCAGTTACTGCTTTATTTGTTAAATATTCACATATCTGAGTGATCCGGAAGAGAATGGTGAGAGCTGTGCCTTAGAGGAGCAATAGACCAGCCTCTTGCAACTACAACCGGACCAGAATCACCAGGGATTTTAAAGCCTGCAGATGCCCAGACCCTGTTCCTAGAGAATCTGACTTGGAAAGTCTAGGGTGGAGCCATGGCATCCACCCTAGACTTTAAGGGTGCTTAAAACCCTTCTAAAGAAGTCAGTGCTGGGTATCTTTATAGTAAACTTTAGAGAATTAGGAGATATTTATCCCGAGGACTTTGTGATTCCCCTAAGAGATGTGCAAATGTTATTGCTTTTGGAAAAATGACCCTAAGGGCCATGTCTTAGTTGTTGAGAATATTTCTTGATTTTAGCCCTGTTCATGGGAGCTAAATTAAAGGGTTTTAGTGAGCACAGAAACCAAGTGTTAATTAAAATCAACCATTAGGCTGAAGCAGAAATGCCAGCAGTCTACTGACTTGTTGACTGTTGACAGATTGGGGTGGAGGAAGTTGAGTAATTCACATCCTATGTATTGTACCATTAGGGGGTAAATGAGTTGAGTTTTAAAAATTGTGAACAGACATTTTAAATGTATTCATGAACTTTCTCAGAAGGTCTGGGAAACAAGGAGTCTGTGTGGTCCAGAGAAAAAAGACTCTGGACCTTGGACCTCCTCCCAGGGCTGCTGCTAACCGCATATGTGACCTTGGGCTCCTAATTCAACCTCTGGAGGTCAGTTTTCTTATCTGCAAAATGTGTAGGCTGGATTAGTTATTCCCCAAGTCCCTCCCAACTTAAAATTCTATCATTTAGTTTTAGAATTTCTTTATAACTCTAAAATACCAAACAAGTTAATACTCTCTCTGAAATAGAAACAAAAAAACTCATATTTCCCCCAAATCTTTTGAAACCAGATAATTTGTATTGTTTCACCAGTGCTTCACAACATATACCAAAACAAGAGTCTTACAACTATTCCACATTTAGGTTAACCACTGGACATTTGATAATTGACATTTATAGAAGAAAGATAAATCTGAATGAACCCAAATAATGGAGCATTTAGTTCAGTTGGGGAAATTTATTCCATAAAATTTTCTTTTGGAAGAATAACATGCAAAGAGGTGCAAAAATTATACCTATACAGCTTGATGACTTTTCCCAAAGTAAACACACTTATGTAACCAGCACCCAAATTAATCAGCAGAACATCAGTGGTGTCCAGGTACAGCCCCACCATGCTCCCTGCCCATCATAGGTCCCATCTCCTCAAGGTTAGACCATTGTCTGGCATGTAACACTACAGATTAGTTTTTGCCTATTTGTATGCTTATTTGTATCTGTCTTCATTCAATCAACATTTTGTTTTAAAATTCATTTAAATGGTAATATATATGTGGAATCGTTCATTCTTGACTCTGTCCAGTAAACCATTATATGTAAATATCACAGTTTGATGTTGTATAACATCTGGGTAGTTTCCAGTTTGGGGCTTTTACCAAAAATGCTGCTAGGAATACTCTGACATATGTCTTTTGATAACATATATTTACATTTCTGTTGGGTGTATTTCTAAGAGTGGAATTGTTGGATTATATTATACAGCACACTTTCTGAGGATACTTTCTGAGGGCTTCATGTATAACTGGCCAATTGCTTGGTGTTGGAGTCCCAAATATATCTAGGCTCTTACTGGGCCACACCACTGCTTCTAGAATTAGAATTGTGTTCAGGAACCCTACATGTTTAACTGCTGTGCTTTAGTCATGTCTAACTCTTTGCGACCCCACGGACTGTAGCCCACCAGGCTCCTCTGTTCATGGGACTTTTCGGGCAAGAGTACTGGAGTGGGTTTCCATACCTTTCTCCAGGGGATCATGTATACCTGAGTTACAGACAAAGTTTCTACTTAAGCCTCCTCAGACTAAAGCTGAAGCATGTTTTCCTTCATTGAGCAAAAACCACATAGTAGCAGAAAAAGAGAGACCCCCCAAAGTATCTACAGGCATTACAATGTCACAATGAGTTTGAAGAATGCTCCTTTAAAAGAAAACACAAAAACAGGAAAGAAACAAAAAAAAGAATAGAGTCTCTGTGTATTCATTTAAAGTCATCTGGGGAGTATTAGGCATGGAAGGACCATGCTTTGTTTTGCTTTGTTTTTAGTTTAACAGAGGGTTCAGGCAAGGCACTTAGGACCTGGAACAAGGGTTTCCCACACATCAATCCCTTCCATTGATCCTGAGATTTGGCATATAAAAATTTTTATGGTTCTTTTCTTTCCAAGCCTTCCCTCAGATCCATTTTTAGGCCCCTCAGAACGTCACCTGCTCATTATTTCCTCTGTGTATGGGTGGAGCATTTTGGCCCAAAGGACAATTCCAATGTCTTTGTGCTACTATTATTGGAGATTTGTTTCTGCCAGAGGTCACGTCCACCTTAACAGCCAGTGGCCTCCTGGCTCTTAAGTGGATTGGGCCAGTTCAAGCAGCACGTTATACTTAGATCAGTAGCAGATTGTGAGAAAGTCTGCAGGAGGCTATTAAGTGTTTCAGGAAGGTGGAAAGTCCTTCTTCATCTTCCCCAGAGAATCATTAGAGGTCTGGGAAGAACCAAGTGAGCTGTAATACCTTCCCCTGAGGAAGGCTTACTCCTGCCATACGTGCACGTTCTTGGGTCAAGTTCTCCAGAAGCAGAGCCTGGGACTTTGGGTGAATGCGACTTACTGAAGGTGTGCTTTCATGAGAAGCATGAAATGAAATGGTGAGAGAAACCTTGCCTGATCCTATGGGAGTCCAGCATTTTGTATCTCTTTGTCGTTCATGCTGATCAAGCTTCCTGAGATGAGCAGTGAACAAACTCCCAGGCAGGAGGCTCCTGTTCAGCTAAGGGTTTGTCTTCAGGGAAGGTGACCACTGGGGGCCATCAGTGGCCTACTAGAGCTAGGAAATGGGTCCACCATCCAGGAACAGGCAGCTAGGAGTGGACACCAAGAGCACCTACTATATACTGGGATTCCTGGAGATTTACTCTGGAGGATACCAAACCTTTGATTGACCCTGAAGGAGATAACAGAAGATGCTTTATGGTGGCATTTTCTGCTTGCCAATAGGTATCTAGCCAACTCTCATCAGACTTGTTCCTGAAACAACTGTTTCCCCTTCAATTCCATAAACACTCCATGCTCTTTTCCAGACTTCTGACAAGATAGGCAGGAACTTGAGACCTGGGAGTGCTTGTACCTGGACAAACATCTCTTCAAGCAACAGATATAAAGAAATCATAAGGGGCTAAAAATAACTGCACGCTTGTGCAGTTGGAGGAAAGTATGAACTATTAAGATACAGTAAGATCAAAACCCAACTGCAACTTCCCAGATTCTGAGAGCAAAAGCAGGGTGCTACACATGATCCCTGCACACACCACCACCAAAGGTGCAGACAGGTCACCTAAATCACCCCTCCGGCCCAGCCCACAAATCTGCCCTATCTTCACTCCATATAAGGGACCAGCTTGCCCCTCCCTTGCATCAGGGAAAAAACAAGGGCATTGGTAACTTGTCCTCGCTCCTTTATGCTGCAGCATGAGTCCCAAAAATTCTTGCCCGAATTTCTCATTTGGCCTCTTGTCAATTTCTATGGGGGCTTTCCTGATGGCTCAGAGGGTAAAGCGTCTGCCTGTAATGTGGGAGATCCAGGTTTGATCCCTGGGTCAGGAAGATCCCCTGGAGGAGGAAATGGCAACCCACTCCAGGGTTCTTGCCTGGAGAATCCCATGGGCAGAGGACCCTGGTCTGCAGGGTTGCAAGGGGTCAGACAAAACTGAGCGACTTCATTTTCACTTTCAATTTCTATTTCTATTGATTAAAGTGTCCAAGAACCCAGATCAGTAATGCTAGCATTTCTCACCTCTCACATCAGGCTGAAAAGCCACCGTATTCCTCAGAGTCTGGCAAAATATCCCACTTCCTCTGCAAAGTATATCTGTCATTTCAGCCTCATTTTCCCTCTTGTCTTTTATACTTAAACTCCTGTCTCTCAGTCTAACATTTAAATGCTGGTGGTGTTTGCTTTGGAGATACATTGTCTTATCTTGACTAATGGATGATAAGTTTGTCTTAGGTTGATGTTCCCCAGAGGCAGACTCTGAGACAAGGATTTGAGTGTAAGGTGGGATTCCAGGGAGCATAGACAGAAGAAATGGGAAGTTGAGACAGAGAATGGGAGGCATTAAAAGCATGCTACCCAAGTGACCACCATCAGCAATAGGGGTGAGATTCCATTGAGGACCTCTGGGAAAATCTGCAGTGCACATCTCAGAATTGTTCCACGATTTGCCCAACCACTGTTATCCATCATTAGGTGGGGCCTATGTGAAATGTACCACATTGGTTCAAAGGGTAGGAAATATATCCTGTCTATAAACAATTTACAAATTAATATTCAATTTCAATTTGGGAAAGTTTTAAAAACTATTTTCTTGAGTCAGGTAGGCTGAGATTCAGGTGAGACCAACAATAAACATTTATTCCATTTTTGACATAGTTATGAGCAATATATTTAATTTACACAATGAATTAACCAAAATGTACAGCTATGACATATTTTCTTCATATGGTCTTTATCCTTTAATTGTTCAGTGGATATTGTCATCTGGTCTTGCCACTGAGATGACTCAAACCACAAGAAGAATGTACATTAATGCAAATACCTCTAACTAGACATGTTCTCTTGGCAAGATGCTGACTCCATCTTGGACTCTGAAATATTAAATAAACCAGCATAATTTGCTTGGGCTGATTCTCACCTTGGGAATTCCAGAACAGTTGGAAGGATTAATAGCAACAACAACAACAAAAAAACCAATAAAGCTTTTTTTATTGATGATATTTGGCCTGGAAAGCAGAACACACTGGGAGGTTTTGTCTCCTTTTTCTCTTTATAGAAAGACTCACTGGATATGTTCCATAAACTCTCTTTCTGTTATCCACCCTTCCCTAAAGCAGCAGAATTCCGAGAGAACAAGAAAGTCTTCAGTCCCATTTTAAATCATTGGCATTTTTGTTATATCAAAACTGGTGATCTGATTTTTTGTCTCTGTGTTCTAGAAGCCTGGACTTATCAATTGATTGATGTTGTACATTTCTATTTACTATACAATGTAGACTAGAAAAGAACCTGAGACAACAATAACAATTTATTTGCTTAATTTAAATCAGAGAAGCTCCTAGAATTCTGTGGCATCTCCAAGATTATAGAAGCTTTCATTATAGAAACTATCATTATAGAACACTGTCATTATAGAACCATCTTTCCTTTCACATTGAAGAAATTATGAGTCCCAAGAAAGGTAGAGAAATGTGAACTTCTAAAATTATGGCAATGATTATTATTCTATCCTGATGTATAAGGCTGCCTCTGCTCTCTGCTTCCTGAGCACTTCTAATTTAGTACACAGAATTTAAGAAATCAAGTAGTATTCCCCTGAGTTTCTCCTACTGACCAACTCATCATAAAACAATGGAATATCTTAAATTCCTCCTGGACTTTCTTCATCTGTGAAATGGGAACAATATCACTTGATCTTGTCTCTAAAACAATGATTAAATAAAAAGAAAAAAAATATTATTTTACAAAGAATCTCTACAGTGTCAAGTGTCTTTATTAACAGAGGTATGTTGAGGGTAGAGAAACGCATCTTTAGACTGTGAAATCTAGTGTCCTTGGTTCAAATCCCAAATCCATTGCATTTCTTGTGGTTGATACTGAACACCTAAGCAAGCGCCTTATTTTCTCACAACTTCCATCTCCTTGATTATGCACTGAAGAGACTAAACTCTACTTTTATCTTACAGTTGTTAGAATCAAGTCAAATAAAAAAAAAAGAATGAAAGCATGTTGTGAAGGTCAGTGAGTTCAATGACTTAAACCATGGTTGCTGTTGCTGTTGTTGCTATCATCATATTATTATTATTGCTGAGAAATAAAATAGTGAAATCATCCTGGCCCTGGAGATTTGGAAAACACTTGGAATCCATCTGAGGAAGACATGGTAACAGAATATTTAAGAAAAACATAATTACATCTGCATGAAAATCTCTCTCTTTAAATCTTTTTATTGAAATTTTCATTTCCTAGTTGTTTATCTTTTGTAAACCCCCCTTGAACATTTGTACTTTTTAAATGAGTGAATAAGTGAATGAATGACTTCTATGTGCTGCTTCAGTGCTTTTACTCCATTATTTTGATCAATATTTTGCCTACGTTTATTGAACTTGCATACATCTTTTTTTTTTTTAGTTTTCTGAATGTTGAGCTTTATTTTTTATTTTTTTTTAATAATTTTTATTTTTACTTTAGTTTACTTTACATTACTGTATTGGTTTTGCCAAACATTGACATTAATTCACCACGAGTGTACATGCGTTCCCAAACACGAATCCCCTCCCATCTCCCACCCCGTACCATCCCTCTGGGTCCAAACTATAAAACACTGATGAAAGAAATCAAAGAGGACACTAATAGATGGAGAAATATTCCATGTTCATGGATCGGAAGAATAAATATTGTGAAAATGAGCACTACCCAAAGCAATCTACAAATTCAATGCAATCCCTATCAAACTACCAGCGGTATTTTTCACAGAACTAGAACAAATAATTTCAAGATTTATATGGCATACATCTTATCTATATAAAATACATGGCTAGATGACACATCCAATAGATAAAATTAAAAAGACAAATAATGTCAAGTATTAATGAAGATGTTGAGCAATCAAAACTCTTAGACATTGCTCATGAAATGTAAATTTATACAAATACTTTGAAAATTGTTTGGGGAATGTCTACTTTGGTAAACATATGCATTCCCTAGGAACTAGACATTCTATCGCTAGAAATAAACATCCCCTCTGAAATGCATGTGTATGTACACCATATAAGAATGCTCATAAAAGCTTTATTCACAACATCTAAAAACCTGAGACTACCCCAATGCCCTTTAATAGTTTCATGGATAAGTACATTGTGATGTCTTCATACATTGGAAAACCACATAGCAATGAGACAACGAATTCTGACTATGCACAACAGCAGTGAATTACACAAACATTGTGTTGACAGCAAACACCCACTCACAAATATATATATAACATACAATCAATCCCATTTGCATAAATTATGAAAACAAGAAAAATAAATCCATGGTGTTAGAAGTCAGGACAGTGGTTACTCCAGGAGGTATGGGCTGTGGTAATGACCAGGAACCATCACAAGCACAGTTTTTAAGGTGCTGGCTGGTGGTGCTCCATGTTTTGATTTGGGTATCACTTATAAGGATGAGAGCTGGGCTGTAAAGAAGGCAGAACACCAAAGAATTGTGCCTTCGAACTGTGGTGCTAGAGAAGACTCCTGAAAGCCTGTTGGACAGTGAAGAGATCAAATCAGTCAATCTTAAGTGAAATCAACCCTGAATACTCAGTGTTTTGGCCACCTTATGCGAACAGCCGACTCATCGGAAAAGTCCCTGATGATGGGAAAGATTGTGGGCAGAAAGGAGAAGAGGGCGTCGGAGGATGAGATGGCTGGATGGCATCACCAAAGCAATGGACATGAACTTGAGCCAACTTTGGGAGGTGGTGAGGGACAGGAAGGCCTGGCATGCTGCTGTCCATGGGCTTGTGAAGAGTGAAACATGACTGTGTGACTGAACAACAAATATAAGGATGAACTTAGCGTGTGAAAGTTTGCCAAGCTGTAAACTTAGGATACATAGCTCATCCTGGACCCTAATCTCCATAGCTGAAGAATGGTTCCGAATAGTTAACTAGTTTGATGTAATGTTTTGAACTTAAAAAAATTTACTTCTTTGGCTTTCAACATTAGATTGGGGTTGAAGTGAAGTGAAGTGAAGTGAAGTGAAGTGAAGTTGCTCAGTCATGTCTGACTCTTTGCAACCCCATGGACTATAGCTTCCCAGGCTCCTCCGTACATGGGATTTTCCAGGCAAGAGTACTGGAGTGGGTTGTCATTTCCTTCTCCAGGGGATCTTCCCAACCCAGGGATGGAACCCTGGCTTCCTGCATTGCAGGCAGACACTTTACCCTCTGAGCCACCAGGGAAGTGACTCACTGCCAAAAGGACTACTCTATGCTTAGTCTACTTGTCTTTGGGACCAACTGGAATAAGAAGCCTCTAGACAAGTGGTGAATCTACATCCAAGCTTCAGTTAGGCCAAGCAGCTGATGTAACTCAGTGAGCTGATTCAAGACCAGCTCTCTGGCTATGCCAGGCCTCTTGCGATCCTGTGACACTCAAGTGCACTGGGTATAGAAGCTGAGAAGACTCTTGCTCTGGTTCTTATGTTGGGATGAGGAGCTGAGAGGTAGGCAGCCTCTGGGCCACATCTCCCAGGAACATGCAAAATGAAAATCCAGAGATGTCTTTATTGCTCCAAAATGGACCGCCCCTCCACAGTTCAGAGCAGTGTGCAGTTCACCAGTGCATCAGTCTAACTCAGGAATGGGGAGCAGAAGGCAGAGATGGCCCTGCAACTGCTTTGACATCAGCTCTGAAGCTGGAGTACCTGACTGGTGGCTAGAGCTTGCTATTTCCATGAGGGGACGCCTGCTCCACAAATCAGTACTCATCTGTTAAACTCCACATTGTGCTCCAGCAAACTCGACCTGAAGACTGATATGCCCCCATGCAAGTGATGCGTGTTCTGCTGAGCTTAGTGACAAGGTCGACTGGCATGAAGGTCCATGCAGCTCCTCATATGAAGAGCTCTCAAGTAACCAGGTTGACTTGGGACCTATTTATACTCGGTAGTATTGCTTCAGTCCTTTCAGAAGTTTGAACGTCCTGATAATTTGATCTTCGTGTGTAAAGAATGCAAAAGCAAACAAAGTTGGAAGACAATTTACTCTCACAAACTATTTTATAAGGAACTGTTTTCTCCAAAGGTATGAGGAAAAGTCATTCTGAGATGTTTCGTTATCTGGTGGCTAAAATCAGATTCTCACTTTAAAACAAAGAATTCAAGCATTTGAGAATTACTTGAATCCTTAGAGGCCATCATCATCAACACCATCATTTCATAGATGAGGCAACTAAGACCAGGAAAGTTGTATCTCTGACTATGAACTCGCCAGTGATGCCTGTCTTTCTTATTTTACCTTCCGATTCTTTTTTTCTTTCTTGTTCCTCTCTGTATTCTTCTCATCATTCTCCACTTCTATAGCCAAAAGGACACACATTAGAAGAAGGGTAACTTCAGCACAGAGCCTGTACTGTCATTGTATATTTTCTTCTATCATGTTTCTTAATCAAGCATCTTTTCAACTCATTCTATCTCCACTTTTCATCTCAAAGTTGAAAGTTATACCCATGTTCAAGCTACAACATTGGCATTAATAGTTGGATCCTTTCTCTCTTAGAAAAGATGTTTTTGATGATAGTTTGCAATGACAGCAGAGTTCCTTGTGTGTAACACAGACCACAACACAAGAAAATAGAAATTGACACTCCATTTAGGATACCTTTTGATATTAATTGTCCTAGTGCCAAGCTGGTAGCTCTAAGCAAGTTTACTTGGAAAGTATTCCCAGGCACAGAGGTAGCCTGGAAGTCCTCCCCTAATTTGTAAATATTGTGGAGGGCAGAAAGTGGAAGTGGGAATAAATTGAATTTAAAGACAAAATTCAACAATCGTACCTTGTATGTGAGTCAATGTGTATCAGTCTTAAACATAGAGCACATAAAAGGAAGACTTCTGGATTTCAGAACTGACCAGAGGCAGAATGAAATCTAAATCTGGCGTTTCTTTCTGCAGTATCTCCATTTGATGTGTTTGCAAACCTCCAGTGGGAGAAAAAAAAAAATCCCTCCATGATTCATTCATATAGCTTTAGGGCATCGTGTCCATCTGCACTATAATTGTTTGACCTACATGAACAAGGGGGTATTTTTAATTCTTTACAAAGTTGTAGTTTGTGCAGCTGTGGATGCTCCAGCATTTGGGGGAAAAGGTATCGAGCATATTTAAAATAACACCAGGTTCATATTCACTTTCTTTGTCAACCAAATTTGATGATTTCCTAAAGGGCTATAAGGACATCATGTGAGATTTCTCCTGACGAGCTAAAAAACTGCTGTTCCTTCTATATGACATTCTTTACCCATTCAATCATTATGTACTTAGTGGAGGCAGAGGGAAACTTTTTCAATTAACAGAAAATAATTCTCCATCTTCTTAATGTTTAAAATAAGTTCATAATTTTACATTCATTTTTTGAACTGAACAAGTTAATAGAAAGCATAAAGACATTTACATACAGAAACAAATTTCTAATTCCGTGAACAGTACTTTTCCATGTGTTGTTCTGCTTTAGAATCTCTTACTTTCAATCTATCACTGATAACACTTGGCTACCTGAGTTTGCACCAGGGAATCTGCACTTAAGATGAGGAGAAAAACCTTCTACAGAGTTGGAGCATGCGAGCCACAGGTACTTATAACATGTCCACTGAGGGCATTCTCAACTATTGCAAGATAAGGAAAATTTACATTTTATCAGTTACAGAAGGACTCTCAAGTTGAAATCCAAGTGAACTCGTACCAGATATCTAGTTCATCACCGTGATAACTTAAGATCACTCTTGGGTTGCTAATCAGGGCAACTGACCCATTTCCTGCCCTTGAATCTGGCTCAGTGTTTTCACAGAAGAGACACATTAAATATAACAAATCTTGGTGCTTGCCTGGCAAATTCTTTCTTTCATCATCTTTAATCTAGAATGAGGAGCTGGCTTCAAAGACATAATTTTTCCTAATCTCTCTCTCCAATGCTTTCAGCACATGTTTGCCTGAATCTCATCTGCCAGAGCCTGCACCTCTGCCTGAGGACTTCCTCTGTCCCCAGAAGACTGATTGGCCCCTGCAGGAGGCAGTCTAGAAGTGTAGGGAGTGAATGTCCCTGGAGCAGCCTTCAACACTTGACTGATGGCAGTCAATGTTCAAATCCTCGAGCTCCCGCTGCCCTGAACACATGCTCTACACACTCTCCTCAAATTCGCCAACTGGGCCTGAGCCCTCCTCAGTCCACGCATGAATGACTTGCCTGATGAAGCATTCTGATTGGCTGCCTTTCATCATCAGTCTTACCATCCTTCTTACTCCTCCACTAGTATTTCTTAAAATTACCTCCCAAACAATTTACTTTTAAGTTTTTGTCTCAGGATCTACTTCTGGTTCTACATCTGGGAAAATACTTAATAGAAATACCTGCAGCCTGACTAGCCTCCCAGCCAATAAAATAAATAAAATAAACAACGTTTATCCTCCAAATATATATATACACAAATACATATATATATATATATAATTTCTGCTGAGTTTAAGTATAATTTACACTCCATTCACTTCCATCCTGATTAATGAGCACTCTTTTCACACAGGAACTCTGATCAGCAGCCAATTGAGACTGGTTCACATCAATACAATCCTTAAGAACTGACAGGATCAGCAGCTCTGCTTCAATTTCTTTGAATTTCTCAATGAAATTCAACCTTGAAATGGAAATGCTGCAGACACAATTCCTGATATTCAATTTTTCTGATAATTGATCTGAATAGAATAAAAAGAATAGAGCAGAATAAAAAGATGGAAGATGTTTTCCATCTTCTTTCCTTTTCCTCTAAGCAATTTAAGAGCAAGTTTAATGCACTTTACAGGGGTGAAAGGCAATATCATCTATTTAAAAATCCCTTGTGTGTGTGTGTGAGTCACTCAGTCATGTCTGACTCTATGTGACCCCTTGGACTGTAGCCTTCCAGGCTCTTCTATCCATGGGGTTTTCCAGGCAAGAATACTGGAGTGGGTTGCCATTTCTTAAAATACATTTTTCTGAATTCCATAGAACTTCTGGAATTGAGGAATTAATACTCCACAATCTTCCCCACCCCCAGTAATTTCTATACACTCTCAAGTTACATTGGCTCTGTGCTGGATAGATATTTCCCCCACTTTTCCTTTCTTCTAATCTCATGGTTAAATTGAATCAGATATTACCCATTCTTTTAACAATCTAAAGGAAACATATTTGCATGTACACCCTGCAGTTAAGCCTGGGCTTAGCAGAAAATAATAAATTGCCTAAGATGCCCAAATTCCTATAATAAAAATGAAACAATAAATGCATAGAAATATGAGGAAGAAATTACACCCATTAAATGCATCCAGGCTGATGAGTGATAGGATGGCTGCCTATTCAAGCTGGAAATTTTACACATGATCGAAGCTTTATTTAGTCTAATGGAATGTGCTTCCTGAGTTTGGCTCTGACTAAGCCTGAGAGCACAATGGCGAGTATTATGAGATTGGCCTGAGCTCATTCCCATCTCGAAGCCACTGTGACTGGGTCTTGACTGCCTCTTTCTCTCAGGTAACCCATCACCTTGCTGTTCCTCTCTGGTTTAGACATTCATTTAGGATGTTATAAAAACAAACTTAGCAACTTTTATGCACCACAGTCTCCTCCTTACAATCTCTCTCTAAAAACTTCTAAAATCATTGGGGATATTTAGCCTCATTCTACAGTTTGGGAAACATAAACTCAGTGATACAGCAAATGTTACAAGTGGCCAAGACTACTGAGTCTCACTGCTAGACGATCACACAGGTAGCCAAGGACCATGTTCACCGTATCAGCAAAGCAGAGATAACTCCAAAATGGTTTGTTGGAAGAATTTAATATTTGCAGTTACCAAGAACACTATTAAAGACATCATACTTATATGTATATATGTGTGTGCATGCTAAGTGACTTCAGTCATGTCCGACTCTTTATGACCCTATGGTCTGCAGCCTGCCAGACTCCTCTGTCTATGGGATTCTCCATGTAGGAATACTGGAATGGGTTGCCATGCCCTCCCCCAGGGGATCTTCCTGACTCAGGGATCAAACTTAAGTCTGTTATATCCAACCTGCTTTGGCAGGCAGGTTCTTTACCACTAGTGCCACCTTGAGAGTGCTATATGTGTGTGTGTGTGTGTGTGTGTGTGTGTGTATATATATAAAATCATATAGGTATGATGTCCCAAACAAAGGAGGTTAAAGAATCATGACAAATAAATCAATATCTTATCCAATTTGGATGCTGTGTAAAAGAGAGGAAAAAATTACATTACTGGATCAGTGACAAGTAGAAATGTGGATGATGAATTGGATAAAGTTATTGTATCAGTGCTACATTTATTGAAGTTGGTAATGGTGCTCTGGTTTTGCAAATAAATATTCTCCATTCCAAGGACATACACACTGAATTATCTAGGGATACAGGAGTAAAGGGCCATGACATATATATATATATATATATATATATAAATATATTACCCTCAAATGATCCAACCAGTCCATTCTAAAGGAGATCAGTCCTGGGTGTTCATTGGAAGGACTGATGCTAAAGCTGAAGCTCCAATACTTTGGCCACCTCATGCAAAGAGTTGACTCATTGGAAAAGACTCTGATGCTGGGAGGGATTGGGTGCAGGAGAAGAATGGGACGACAGAGGATGAGATGGCTGGATGGCATCACCAACTCGATGGACATGAGTTTGAGTGAACTCCAGGAGTTGGTGATGGACAGNTTTTTTCTGTTATTCTGTATTCTCAGTGGAAAGATGGCCTTATCTCTTCCTTGTTCTCTATTTGGAGCCTGTTGGGTTTTCCTTCTTCAATTCTACCTCTATTCTAATATTCTGCAAAAAAATAGCGCGGGTCGGGCGGCCAGGGGCGCGCGCCCGGAAGCGGCCGCCGGCGACGCGGGGGCCTGGCGGCCGTGGCGCTGGGGCGGCCGGGCGCGCGCTGCGCCCAGCGAGCGGGCTCCTGGCGGCGCGGCCGACGCAGACGGGGGACTTGCGGCGGCGGGCTTCCCTGCTGCTTTCCTTCTGGGGATTTGTGCCCATGAGAGCAGAGCCTCTGCGGAAGAAGGTGGACCCTGAGAAAGACCAGGCAGCGAAGGAGCGCTTGAAAAAGAGGATCCGGCGACTGGAGAAGGCGACCCAGGAGCTGATTCCCGCTGAGGACTTTATCACCCCGGTCAAGTTCTTGAATCAAGCGAGGCAGCGGCCGCCGGTGGAGCTCCCCTTTGAGGAGAGCGAGCGGAGAGCCCTGCTCCTGAAGAAGTGGTCGCTGTACAAGCAGCGCGAGCACGAGCTGGAGAGGGCCGCCATCGCCTCCCTGCTCGAGGCCCAGCGGGAAGCTCTGCGTGAGCTGGGGCTCACCGCCCCGGAGCTCCATGCCGAGGCCACCAAGCGGGACCACAGCCTGTTTCCTTACTAGAGAAAAGGGCCAGACTACACGCCGCCCATCGCCAACTACCAGCCCCTGGAAGGCAGGTGCCAAGACATCAGCAAGGTGTATACACAGGTGGAGTTCAAGAGGTGGAGATGCGGGTAGCCACGCTCAGGACACACCGCCCGGCAGAGCCCCGCCCACCGGGCTCCGGCATGCTGCTGACCGGTCAGGCCTGCTGTGAATAAACGTGTTGAACCTCGGGAAAAAAAAAAAAAATTAGAATACTAATTACTGTGCCAAGAGACCCAAATCGACATCGAAATGATTGGGAACACTGCTCTGGTACTTAGGGTTTTCCCTCTTATTCCTGCTTCCTCCCCTTTCCCAGTACTTGATGGCAACACTTGAAAAAATTGAGAAGAACAATAAAGTCTTTACTTAATCCATAGGTAAGCTCAGTTGGTAAAGAATCTGCAGGGCAGGAGACCAGGGTTTGATCCTTGGATTGGGAAGATCCTCTGGGGAAGGAAATGACAGCCCACTCTAGCATTCTTGTCTGGAAAATCCCATGGATGGAGGAGTCTGGCAGCTACAGTCAATGGGCTTGCAAGGAGTCGGACATGATTAAGTGGCTAACACTTTCACTTTCAGCCCCTTTTGGCTCCTCTTAGCTGATATAACGGTAATAACTTACATTAGTGTGTAAATTGATTTTTGGAAGTCTACATGGGAAATTAGAGACTCTACAGAATGGAACTGGAGGGCTAAAAAATTTTTTAGTCTTCAGGTATAATCTTTGGTGTCTTATTTTTCCTGTATGCTTAATAATGCAAATATCTCACATGTATTTTCATGCTTTTCATTGTTCAAGCCTGAAAATACATACTTTTGTGTTAAGTTCATTTCACCATTGTATCCACATGCAGAACTGTCGAACTCTTTTATTGAAGTGAATCATTCATCTGCCCCATAAATCACTATTAAACATGATTAAGAAATCAATCATTCCCAGTCATCTATTTCAACAATTGCCCATTTTTTACTAAGAGTTTGAATCAGCTGGGCCTAATTTAATTGCATTGTCCACACAAGTAGAGTTAAAAATAATAAAGTAAATCAGTCGCTCAGTCATGTCCTACTCTTTGCGACCCCATGTACTGCAGTATGCCAGGTCTTCCTGTCCATCACCAGCTCCCAGAGTTTACTCAAAATCATGTCCATTGAGTCAGTGATGCCATCCAACCATCTCATCCTCTGTCGTCCCCTTCTCCCACCTTCAATCTTTCCCAGCATCAAGGTCTTTTCCAGTGAGTCAGTTCGAGGACAAGTAGAGGTATTTTTTTTAAATTATTTTTTAATTGAAGGATAATTGCTTTGCAGAATTTTGTTGTTTTCTATCAAACCTCAACATGAATCAGCTGTAGGTATACATATATCCCCTCCCTTTTGAAACTCCCTCCCATTTCCCTCTCCATCCCACCCCTCTAGGTTGATACAGAGTCCCTGTTTGAGTTTCCTGAGCCATACAGCAAATTCCCGTTGGCTATCTATTTTACATACGGTAATGTAAGTTTCCATGTTACTCTTTCTATGCATCTCACCCTCTCCACCCCTCTCCCCATGTCTATAAGTCTATTCTCTACGTCTGTTTCTCCTTTGCTGCCCTGCAGATAAATTTTTCAGTACCATTTTTCTAGATTCCATATATATGCATGAGAAAACAATATTTATCTTTCTTTTTCTCTTTCTGACTTACTTCATTCTGTATAATAGATTCTAGGTTTATCCACCTCATTAGAACTGACTCAAAAGTGTTCCTTTTTATGGCTGAGTAATACTCCATTGTGTATATGTACCACAACTTCTTTTTCCATTTGTCTGTTGATGGATATCTAGGTGGCTTCCATGTTCTAGCTACTGTAAACAGTGCTGCAGTGAACAAAGGGATACATGTATATTTTTCAATTTTGGTTTCCTCAGGGTATATGACTAGGAGTGGGATTGCTGGGTCATACGGTGATTTTATTCCTAGTTTTTTAAGGAATCTCCATACTGTTTTCCATAGTGACTGTTATCAATATATATTCCCACCAACCGTGCAAGAGCATTCCTTTTTCTCCACACCCTCTCCAGCATTTATTGTTTGTAGACTTTTTCATGATTCTGACTGGTGTGAGGTGATATCTCATTGTGGTTTTGATTTGCATTTCTCTGATAATGAGCAATATTGAGCAATTTTTCACTTCCAGAACTATGTGGAATAATAGTGGTGAAAGTGGATGCCCTTGTCTGTTCCTGATCTTAGCGGGGAATGTTTTCAGTTTTTCACCATTGAGAATAATGTTTGCTGTAGGCTTATCATATACAGCTTTTACTATTTTGAGGTAAGTTCCTTCTATGCCCATTTTGTGAAGAGTTTTTATCATAAATGGGTGCTGAATTTTGTCAAAGGCTTTTTCTGCATCTATTGAGAATATCATACAGTTTTTATCTTTATTTGTTAATATGGTGTATCACATTGATTGATTTGCATATATTGAAGAATCCTTGCATTCCTGGAATAAACCGAACTTGATCATGATGTATGAGCTTTTTGATGTGTTGCTGAATTCTGTTTGCTAAAATTTTGTTGAAGATTTTTGCATCTGTGTTCATCAGTGATATTGGCTTGTAGTTTTCTTTTTTTGTGTTGTCTTTGTGGTTTTGGTATTAGGGTGATGGTGGCCTCATACAATGAGTTTGGAAGTGTTCCTTCCTCTGCAATTTTTTGAAAGAATTTTAGAAGGATAGGCATTATTTTTACTCTATTTCTGCTTTATTGACTGTGCCAAAGCCTTTGACTGTGTGGATCACAATAAATTGTGGAAAATTCTGAAAGAGATGGGAATACCAGACCACATGACCTGCCTCTTGAGAAACCTGGATGCAGGTCAGGAAGTAACAGTTAGAACTGTACATGGAACAACAGACTGATTCCAAACAGGAAAGGAGAGCGTCAAGGCTGTATATTGTCATCCTGCTTATCTAACTTACATGCAGAGTACATCATGAGAAACGCTGGGCTGAAAGAAGCACAAGCTGGAATCAAGATTGCCAGGAGAAATATCAATAACCTCAGATATGCAGATGACACCACCCTTATGGCAGAAAGTGAAAAGGAACTAAAAAGCCCCTTGATGAGAGTGAAAGAAGAGAGTGAAAAAGTTGGCTTAAAGTTCAACATTCAGAAGACGAAGATCATGGCATCTGGTCCCATCACTTCATGGGAAACATGAGGAAACAGTGGAAATAGTGTCAGACTTTATTTTTGGGGGGCTCCAAAATCGCTGCAGATGGTGACTGCAGCCATGAAATTAAAAGACGCTTACTCCTTGGAAGGAAAGTTATGACCAACCTAGATAGCATATTCAAAAGCAGAGACATTACCTTGCCAATAAAGTTCCGTCTAGTCAAGGCTATGGTTTTTCCAGTGGTCATGTATGGATGCGAGAGTTGAACTGTGAAGAAAGCTGAGCACCGAAAAATTGACACTTTTGAACTGCGGTGTTGGAGAAGGCTCTTGAGAGTCCCTTGGACTGCAAGGAGATCCAACCAGTCCATTCTGAAGGAGATCAACCCTGGGATTTCTTTGGAGGGTATGATGCTAAAGCTGAAACTCCAGTACTTTGGCCACCTCATGTGAAGGGTTGACTCATTGGAAAAGACTCTGATGCTGCGAGGGATTGGGGGCAGGAGGAGAAGGGGATGACAGAGGATGAGATGGCTGGATGGCATCACTGACTTGATGGACGTGAGCCTGAGTGAACTCCGGGAGTTGGTGACGGACAGGGAGGCCTGGCGTGCTGTGATTCGTGGGGTCGCAAAGAGTCGGACATGACTGAGTGACTGAACTGAACTGAACCGAAATGTTTGATAGAATTCTCCTGTGAAGCCATCTGGTCCTGGGCTTTTGTTTTTGGGGAAATTTTTGATCACAGCTTCAATGTCAGTGTTTATAATTGGATTTTTCATAATTTCTATTTTTTCCTGCTTCAGTCTTGGAAGATTGAACTTTTCTAAGACTTTCTCCATTTCTTCCAGGTTATCCATTTTATTGCCATAATAGTTGTTCATAATAGTCTCTTATATCTTTTGTATTTCTGCCTTGTCTATTGTAACTTCTCCTTTTTCATTTCTAATTTTGTTGATTTTATTCTTCTCTCTTCTTTTCTTGATGAGTCTGGCTAAAGGATTTTCAATTTTCTTTATCTTCTCAAGGAACCAGGTTTTAGTTTTATTAATCTTCACCATTGTTTCCTTCACTTCTTTTTCATTTATTGCTGCTCAGATCTTTATGATTTCTTTCCTTCTACTAATTTTGGGGCTTTTTGTTCTTCTTTTTCCAGTTGTTTAAGGTGTAAAATTAGGTTGTCTATCCTATGCTTTTCTTGTTTCTTGTGGTAGGATTGCATTGCTATAAACTTCCCTCTTAGGACTGCTTTTGCTGCATCCCATAGGTTTTGAGTTGTGTTTTCATTGTCATTTGTTTCTAGAAATGTTTTTATTTCCCTTTTGGTTTCTTCAGTAACCTATTGGTTATTTAGAAATGTATTGTTTAATCTCAACATGTTTGTGTTTTTTACAGTTTTTATTCTTGTAATTGATATCTAGTCTCATAGAGTTGTTGTCAGAGAAGATACTTGATATAATTTCAATTTTCTTAAATTCACTGAGGTTTGATTTGTGACCCAAGATGTGGTCTATCCTAGAGAATCTTCAGTGGGCACTTGAGAAGAAGGTGTGTTCTGCATTTGGGTAGACTTTCCTGAAGATATCAAGGAGATCCATCTCATCTAATGTATAATTTAAGACTTGTGTTTCCTTATTAATTTCCTGTTTTGATGATCTGTGCATTGGTGTGAGTGGGGTGTTAAAGTCTCCTACTATTATTTTGTTACTGTCAGTTTCTCCTTTTTTGTCTGTTACTGTTTGTGTTATGCATTGAGGTGCTCCTATGTTGGGAGAATAGATATTGACAATTGTTGTGTCTTCCTCTTGGGCTGATCCTTTGGTCATTATGTAGTGTTCTTCCTTATTTCTTGTAATGTTATTTTAAGGTTTTGTTTGTCTAATATGAGGATTGTTACTCCAGCTTTCTTTTGCTTCCCATTTGCATGGGATATATTTTTCCATCCTCTTACTTTTGCTCTGTATGTGTCTTTAGGTCTGAAGTGGGTTTCTTGTAGCCAGCATATACATGGATGTTGTTTCTGTATCCATTCAGCCAGCTTGTGTCTTTTGGTTGGAGCATTTAATCCATTTACATTTAATGTAATTATTGATATATATGTTCCTATTGCCATTTTCTTAATTGTTTGGGGTTTGTTGTAGATCTTTTTCTTTTCTTGTATTTCTTGGCTATTTAAGTTCCTTTAACATTTGTTGTAAAGCTGGTATGGTGTACTGAATTCTCTTAAATTTTGCTTGTCTGAAAAGCTCTTTATTTCTCCATCAATTTTGAATGAGATCCTTACTGTTTACAGTAACCTTGGTTGTAGATTTTTCCCTTTCAGTACTTTAAATATATCCTGCCATTCCCTTCTGGCTTGCTGAGTTTCTGCTAAAAGATCAACTGTTAAACATATGGGGTTTCCCTTGTATGTTACCTGTTGCTTTTCCCTTGCTGCTTTTAATATTCTTCCTTTGTGTTTAGTCTTTGTTAGTCTGATTAGTATGTGTCTTGGTATGTTTCTCCTTGGGTTTATCCTGTATGGGACTCTTTGCACCTCTTGAACTTGATTGACTATTTCCTTTTCCATGTTGGAGAGATATAATAACTATAATCTCTTCAAAAATTTTCTAATATCCTTTCTTTTACTCTTCTTCTTCTGGGACCCCTATAATTTGAATGTTGGTGTGTTTGATATTGTCCCAGAGGTCTCTGAGACTATCCTTAGTTATTTTCATTCATTTTACTTTATTCTGCTTTCCAGAAGTTATTTCCACCATTTTATCTTCCAGGTCACTGATTCATTCTTCTGCTTCAGATATTCTGCTGTTGATTCCTTCTAGAGTATTTTTAATTTCAGTGATTGTGTTGTTTGTCTCTGTATGCTTATTCTTTAATTTTTCTAGTTCTTTGTTAATTGATTCTTGCATTTTCTCCTTTCTGTTTTCAAGGTTTTTGATCATCTTTACTATCGTTATTCTGAATTCTTTTTCAGGTAGTTTGCCTATTTCCTCTTCATTTGTTTGGATTTCTATATTTCTAGTTTGTTCCTTCATTTGTGTAGTATTTATATGCCTTTTCATTATTTTTTTTTAACTTATTGCATTGGAGGTCTCCTTTTCCCAAGCTTCAAAGTTGAATTATTTCTTCCTTTTGGTGTCTGCCCTTCTAAGGTTGGTCCAGTGGTCTGTGTAAACTTCGTATAGGGTGATATTTGTGCTGAGTTTTTGTTGTTTGTTTCCCTCTGATGGGCAAGGCTGAGTGAGGTGGTAATCTTGTCTGCTGATGACTGGGTTTGTATTTTTGTTTTGTTTTTTGTTTAGATGAGGTGTCCTGCACAGGGTGCTACTGGTGGTTGGGTGATGTCAGGTCTTGTGTTCAAGTGGTTTCCTTTGAATGAGTTCTCACTATCTGATACTCCCTAGGGTTGTTTCTCTGGTAGTCTAAGGTCTTGGAATCAGTGCTCCCACTCCAAAAACTCAGGGCTTGATCTCTCTTTTTGTTGTCCAAGCTAAAGATGCAATAAACTTCCATGAAACTCAAAAGCAGACCAGAGCAGAGTGATGAGTTGGCAAAATGTGGGGGATCTTTTTTCTTCCCTTTGTGTTGTGTTTAGTCTATCTGTGCTTGACCTGGGACCACATGCTGAGGTCTTGTATCCTGCCCTTGACTCCAGAGTTTCTATTGCAAATGGACAGACTTTAGCTGACACCGTGGCTATGAGGGCCATGTGCAGCGGTTGAAGATGGCAGTGGGGGCAGGCCTAATGGAGGAATTTTAAAGAAACAAAGAAACAATAAACTATCAATAATAATAACAAGAGAGTGTCTAAAGGTAGATTCTCCAGGGGAGATTATTTTAATTAGTTCTTCTCAGTACTAAAATCCACTAATTTTTCATAATGAAATTGTTTATGTTTCCACTACTATGGAATTCCATGCAAACCTCACTCCCAGTCTATGCTGGCACATGGATTTTCTTGAAGAATCCAAGGTGCCTCTGTTGTCTTCCTCTTACCAGCTCAGGCTCAGAGGATGAGGCCCACTCCTTGAATGTCAGTTTCTCAACTTAAAAATGAAAACTGGAGAACCTATTGCATTTCTTTCTAAATGGGATACAATTGGACTCAGATATTGATCGATGAATAAAACAGACCCTACTTAAAGAGAACCAATAAACATTGGTTAATTTTTATTCTGGCAAAACAAGTAACACAAGGAGAAAAGGACCTTTTCCATGGCTTATTGATTATTCACTGCATAAGTGGCATATTCAAACTGATGGCTATTAATACAGACAATTCTGAGTAACCTGAATCAAATAAACTCTGGGCATACATTTAATCAATACATTGTTGTTTGACTAAAGCAGAATGTAAGCCCTTTAGCTCAGGGCTTGATGTAATCATGAACAACAGAGTTCTGAGAGCTTGTCTGCTCTCTAAGGAGAATAATGATCAGTGTTTCCCTGACCAAAATCCAACTATTTGACCAGACCTATGAAAACCATATAAATCACTGGAAACTAGATGCTCAGACTGTGCTATTTAAATTGTTACCTAAAAAGTCAGAATTTCCCATTACACTAAACATCTCATCCCATTGGTTCCACAAACCAATTTTTGCTGTTAAACACTGGTTTATCTCAGGTGGAAGAATTAGTTCACATAAGTTTGGAGGACACTTTTTTTTTTTTTAATTTAGAAAAAATGATTCAGGTTGCTGAGGTTTATTTTTTATTATAGCCAAGACTCTGTCCTTTTTTATGCAAGAATTATAAATCTCTACCTGCTGCCATGTGAATTGCAGGGACTTCCCTTGGATTGTGACTTCTGTAGATCAATGACACCACTCTGCCTGTTTTGTGGGACTTGCCTTCACCAAAGAATATGAGAAAAGTAACACATGCTTTGCCTGAAGTGTAGAGACTTGTTTAATTCAACCATCTCTGTTTTTCTTCTGGTATGAGAAACGTATGTCCCAAAGGAAATTGCTTTTTCTCCTTGGATTCTGGTAATAAGAATCTATGTAGAGCAGATTCCAAGTCAATGTGAAGCTGTCACAGCTCAAATATAATCCAAATGAGAAACAACCATTTGTAGCCATAAGTTGCTGGTTTTCAGAAGCTGTTGGCCATTGTAGTATAATATAATGTATAAAATACTGGGTTACACATTTAGAGAGGATTATGAACCCAGTGAGAAAAAGTCATCTTAGGAACTTATGATAGCCAAAACCTTGCTCCAGCCAGATTTCTTTCTCTTTTATTACAAACACAAGTTATTTCCACCTTGTGGAACTTACTCTTTAGAAATATTTGTGACAGACAAACTAATGCTTTATTTTTACAGATATCCAATCTGTGTCATACATTATGCCAAGGCCTTGTAAATACTCTCTAAGTCTTCAGAATGGTCTAATGAGATATTACTCTGGGATGCTATGTTACAGAGAAGGAAACTGGAGGTCAGAGGTCAACAGTACATAGATCGCAATGAGACCATCAGGATTTCAACTCATGCTGCAGCCTTCATTCATGCCATTTTTTTTTAATCACCTCTGTTGCTTAACCATACTTCAAATTAAGTGCTTGTTTCAAAAAAGCAGCAAAAGTAGAATAGAGTAGAGAAATATGTGACCAATGGAGAAGAAATAGTTATTCAACCAAAACTCCCACATGCCTTCCCCAGAGCATAACTTGAGATATAAATTGATCTTCTCAACTCCAGCATCCAGCTTTCCTCTCTTTACCTTAAACATTTAAGCATTTCCATGTAACTGTGAAGATTTCAAGAAGAATTTAAAAAACTCTAGCCAAATTTTTTAAACAGGAAAGATTTCTTTTTTTTTATGAAAAAAATGTTATTTATTTCTTTTATGTGTGTTTTTATTGAAGTATAGTTGCCATACAGTACTTATGACTTGTTGTCATCAGAGTGATTCACAACTTTAAAGGCTATACTCTATTTATGTGTGTTTATGCTCAGTGGTGTCCAACTCTTTGAGACCCCATGGATTGTAGCCTGCCAGGCTCCTTTGTCCATGGGACTTTCCAGGCAAGAATACTGCAGTGGGTTGCTATTCCCTTCTCTGCCAGGTATTCTTGACCTAGGGATCAAACCCATATCTTCTGCATCTCTTGCATTGTAAGGTGGATTTCTTTTTACCACTGAACCACCTGGGAAGCTCATATCCTATAGTTATAATAAAATATTGGTTATATCCCCCATGCTGTACAATATATCCTTGCAACTTCTTTTACTCCTAATAGCTTGGACTTCTACTCCTCTACCCTGTATTGCCCCTCCCCACTTGCATTCTCTTACTGATAAATAACAAAAGTGACTTGTGAGTTTTGTGTGTGTGTGTGTGTGGAAGATTATTTGAAAAATACATTAAGGCTTTAAAAATAAGATGGGAACTGTGCCATGTCATTTTTCTGAGAGCAGTTTATAATATTTCCATGAAAATTTTTCATACACTAAAAAACTATGCCACAGGATTGGTCTACATCCTTTATTCAATACGTCTGTAGCTGTTGTGTGTTAGACTGGGCCTTCTAATATGGTGACTCTTAAAGATAAGTGTCTACCCTTATATCATTTACATTTCCTATGAAGGACAAATAATGAACTGGCTTAAAAAGGGCAATTGAAATTGTTAAATACTGGGATATTACTTATAAAGGAAATCATCAAGGCAAAAGAGATTGAGACTGACTGACTGACTTTGGATAAAGTGGTCAGTGGGAGAAGGAATAATTAAGTGGAAGGTTAAATGATGAGAATGAGTCAGCCTTGCATGGAATTGGGAAAATACAACCAACCGAAGTCCAGAGAGGAAAATGCAGAAAAGGATGAAGCTGGGGAAGGGCAACCTATGCAGCAGGAATGGAAGGGGAGTAGCTGGTCTGAAGTGTAATGAACAAGAGTGAGAGCCAGCAGAAGTGGTGAGGAGATGGAAATGAACGTGCGCTTTGTCTCTGGTAGAACTGTGAAGTACGTAAGTACTTGAAGTCTTGGATTATTTTTTCAGGGCAAAAGAAAGCCATCAAGTGATTTTCTGATCTTAGCAAGTTCATTTCTGATGCTGTAGGCAAAATGCACTGAGAAGGTAGGAATGGAAACATCTACTTTACCTACGACTATTGTCGATATAGTCCCACAGTTCCTGCATACCCATAACCTCAGAAGAAATGCCAATATCTCAGTCTGCAAAGACTTAGCAAGTGAAAAAGGGAGATCAGTGCAGAAGTCATTACAAGAATTCAGTTGATGGATAAGAGTAGCTTGGACTACATGGAGAGAATTAAGCAGATTTGAGATATGTTTTGGAAGTACAGTTTCTAGAATACAATGATGGGTTGGATACAGGGTGTAATAAAAGAATACCCCAAAATAGTCGGCAACTCTCTAGCTGTAGTAACTGTACATATGGAAAATGTGAATGAATTTTTCTCAGGTGGAGAAGACCTGACACAGAAGCAACAGGAGTAGAGAATCATAACTTCCATTTTAGACACTGAAAGTATTTGAGGGACAAACAAGTGAAGCTATCAGTCATTAATTGTGGAATCCAAAAGGTAAGTATTAGCTGGAGTTAAAAGCTTTAGGACCAGGGGTTAGGGCATTTACTGCATGTGGGCCATACCCAGCCACTGTCTGTTTGCATAGGCCTCACAAGATATGAATTCTTTTTCATGTCTACATTGTTGGAAAAAATTCAAAACAACTCAAATATTTTATGAGACATGAAAATTACAGGAAACTCAAATTTATCCATAAATAAAGCTTTATTGGCACCCAGCCACATTCATTCATTTCCATATTATCTATGGCTACATTCATGCCACAAAGGCAGAGTTGAGTCACTGTGACAGAGACCATATGGCCTGTAAAGCCAGAAATATTTACTATCTGGCTATTTACAGAATGTTTGCCTACCACTAAGTTAGATGGTATTAAAACTATGGGATCTGACAGTAGAAACCCTGGAAAGTTTTGCTTTGCTGCCACACAGCTGCCCTGATGTCCTGGAAGGATGTGGGAACACGGAGAGAGGACCATCCATTCCCTTGCCTGCTGTGAGCTCCACTTGTGGACTCTCTAAGGAAGGAATAACATCACAAGACATGATGAATTGGAAGAGCCAGACAGCATTCCTGCATGGCAAGCTCCAAATTAAGTGTACAGTGAACAGATTTGCAAAGTTTTAAAAAAAAACACACATGGGAAAAGGCTTTCTGTTTATTTTTTCTCCTTATTAATTTACCACAACCACCTTCAAGGGTCCCAGTTTCTGTCTGGGAAGGGAGACTGGCAGGGCCAGGGATCAAAAAGCAGCTGGAAAACCCCAAGAAATTATGGAACCCTCATAAAAGAATCAAAGGACAGTGTTTTTCAAACCACTTGAGAAACTGAAGCGTCCATTCTGGTCGTGTTATTGTGTTTTCCGTGATGTGTTAACAACTGTAATGAAGGACCCCAGCAGTTGCGGACAGGGGTGGGATGTTTTCTGTGAAATTCCAGGCTTGGGAATGACAGGATTCACATATTCTTTCAAGGAGGCCTGTGCTTTAGCATGAAAGCAATGCCTATGATGTATCTTAACTAATAACCCAGGCAAGTTTTTTTTTTTTTTTTTTGTAGTGAAATACAGTTAATTTACAATGTTGTGTTAGTTTCAGGTATACAGCAAACTGATTCAGTTATGTATATAAATAATCTTATAAATACATATATCTATCCTAATATATATATAATTTTGCAAGTTCTTTTCCATTATAGATTATTGTAAGATATTGAATGTTGTTCCTTGTTATGTAGTAGGTCCTTGTTGCTTATTTATTGTATGTATGTAGTTGTTGTTTAGTTGTTAAGTCATGTTTGACTCTTTGCAACCCCATGGCCCACCAAGCTCCTTTATCCACAGGATTTCCATAGAAGGATACTGGAGTGGGTTGCCATTTCCTTCTCTGGGGGATCTTCCCAAACCAGGATCAAACCCCACATCTCCTGAATTGGCAGGCAGATTCTTTACTGCTGAGCCGTCTGGGAAGCTCTATTTTATATATAGCGGTGTGTATCTGTTGATCCCCAAATCTTAGTTTTTCCCTCTCCCTACCCCCTGCCCCAGGCAAGTAATACACTGGTTAAATTTCAAATAAATGAATGTCTATAATAGAAGATAAACATATAACTTCTTAAATACACTTACCTTTTACTGGTTCTACAGAAAGTATTGGTATGGATCACATACTCTCTGTGTATCTCAAAAGCAATGATAATAACTCTTTGGGGAAAGGTTTGGCTAATAGAAGAGAGAAAAGACATTTCGGTTATTCTTCTGAAGATCAAACTTAACAGGGAAAGGTGAGGCAAGCACTGAGTCTGAAAAAAAGAAAACCCTCTTTATTTCACTTTATCCACCAAACATTTGAGCATAGGTGGTATTTTACTAGTGTTTGAAATATTGACTGTGATGCAAGGAAGGCTTGAAGATGCCACATCCATTCATATATTTTTCTAGAATCTTTACTGTTTCTAATTGTGGTGAACCAACCTCATTCCACCAGTCATGGTTGCTTGCAATGGCTTGTCAGCTTTTCCATTTCCTGGTCACTTAAGTTAAGTACATTCATCTATTCACTTACCTCCACTATTGCCAAAAAGTATACTTAGGAAAAACATTATCCAAGCCATTATATGCTGAACTATTATTATAAAATATTTGACATTTATGCATAAATAGTTCCAGGTGGAGAACCAAGTATGCATATTAAAATTTCTGGAATCTCCCTCCCAGAATATGTTATTATTAAATAGGCTTGTAAAATTATTTTGTCATTAATATGTATCACAATGTAATATGATCTATTTATTTGTGTGTATATGTACAGACACAGACACACATACAAGCCATTCTATAAATTTCTCTTCAATAACTTTTGTAGAAAGGAATACAGACACACTCAAACATATATGACAGTTTTGACCTTGACTAACTTAACCTTCCAATGGTCATGAACATGTCTTACTCTGTTTAGAGGACATCAGTGGTGTTAGCAGAGCCCCTTGCATATACTAAGTACCAACAAATAGTGGCTGAATGCAGAATAAAATCATAACAGCCCTTTTCTTTTTCAGTCCCTGAGAACCCGGCACAACTTCCAATAAACACTAAGCTGTTTTCAGGTGAAAAGAACAGCATTCTGTACTTTACAGAGTACTTTCATATCCAGGTTTTCATTTAATCCTTAAGACAGCCCCACAGACTAAATATTCTTAATGACATTTTAAGATGAGAAAGTTATGCACATCAAGTGACTTGCTGAGACTCATCAAAAAAGTAATTCAACCCACTGGGCCTTGTATCAAATCTTGTTCTCTTTGCACCATCCATTTTCTATACAGCATGAATGACACAAAATCCTGTCTCTCAGTTACAAATGGGGCAGAGAGGGGTGGTGCCCACTGGGGAAACTCTCTTGAATGTTGACCTTCAGGCACTTAATGGACAATTTGTACTGCTACCATCTCCACCTACAAAACTGCCTCCTTTTCTCTTTCTCAGCTTAAAGACAGTATTTTCCTTGTGAAAACTCACTAAGTAATAAACATCCCATACATAGCGTGTCATATGATCTCAGGTTTAGATCCTTGGCTTTGTTGCCTGCTTAAATCTTAGGCCATCAAACTCAAAGAATTCCCCAAGACCCCAAAATATTTCAAGTCACACCTTTGCTCTTCCCATCTTCTTTGGAGTTGGTCTGAAATTTCAACTTACCCCATTAAAAACTTCAATAAATGATTATTTATGGTGATAAATTCATGCTGTCAGGAACTTACCCTCCTTTTATTTATGCTTCCCATTAGTTCCTTTAGGATGCTTGGGGCTGGTGCATGGAGAGGACCCAGAGAGATGGTATGGGGTAGGAGGTGGGAGGGGATTCATGTTTGGGAACGCACATACACTCGTGGTGAATTCATGTCAATGTTTGGCAAAACCAATACAGTATTGTAAAGTAAACTAAAGTTAAAATAAAAATTTAAAAAAAAAAACCAATTGAGTTGGATAATTAAGAGGATTATTATTCTCCTTTGGTTTTGGTGTTTTATCGTGTTTTGTCTTGCTTAGGGTTTCAGGTTTCAGGGTCTGTTCTGTAAAGATTTACACTAAAAGGTACATGTACAAAATGATAACACATACTCCCAAAGCTACAGTGAACAAAAGCACTTCTGAAGAAGAAGGTGGAGAAGATCTTGGTAAAGTCAAGGATGGATGTTTACAGGAGTCTGAAGACGGAGTTTTGTGGCCTGAGCCAACTCACCTAGCCGGGCTCCATCTTGGTTTATTTCTCAACTACGGGACTGGCGATAATCATTCTTTTAAGTAGTTCGGAGGCTCTTGAGAGGATGGTTTTAAGCACAATTTAAACTCTGGAGCACTTTCTAATTGTCAAGTAGCATTATTCACCAACGTATAAAAATAGGTCATTACCCATCATCAGAGAGAAAAGCAAATGTTCAGTGTTCATCTCAGTCCCCCCGTTGCTGGGGAAAGAGGCTCCTTGTCTCTTTAAGTGCTTGCAGTCACATCTCCAATCACATCTTAAAGCCTTCCCGGTGGTGTCACTCAGGCGCATCCAGGAGCCTGGCCCTGCTCTGATCTTCCTGGCAGATGGCAGGGTTTACCGCCACCCTCACACAGGAATGCAGGGCCAGGGCCCCCCACTCTGTCTCTGGGATCCATTGCCTGACAAGTCCTGGTGTCGACCTCAGGCAGGCTGGGCGGAGGTGGAGCGCCATTCACCCGATAGTGCCTGTGATAAAGTGGGCAATTAGATGCACTTGGAAACTTCTGACTGGAAACCGGCTGGCATTTGAGAAGCATTACAGCCACGTCAGGCTTCATAAAAGTTAATGGGGAAAATATCAAGTCTTTCAAGGTCCACCTTGGTCTCTGAGGAAGTCAGGAACTCAGGACCCTGTAGCTTTATCTTTTTCCATGTCTCCCCCACCTTCTCACTCTATTTCCCCCAGACAGGGTCATATATTCTCACTGGAGATGGGAGTAGAAGGAAGAGACTTGAGAGTTAACATTTCAAGTGTTTGATCTCAGAGCTGTGTGACTTCCTTAGTCTTCTCTCTCTCTCACGCAGACAACACACAGTCAACAGTGCTGGGAGTTAATCTGGCGCATGAGCGTACATTGTGTCTCTCACTGGAGTTTCTGGAGTTTGGTGCCAGCTCCAAAGACTCGACGTGTCTTTGAGGGCCCCTCTTCACTTGATCCTAACTGGATAGCATCAGCTTGTCAGTTATTAATGAGTCTGGAAGGTGAGTGACAGTTATCCTAAGGGCTCTCAAAAGTTTGTTTCAAGAGACTCGCCAAAATCTCCCGCTGCCTGGGATGCACTTAGATTTCCTGTTGATAACAGTCCATGGAAAATCACCGCCCGCCCCTCAGGCTGCCCTGAGCCAAGCCTGTGCATCAGCCAACCGTGTGCCTGCTCTCTCGCTGCCCTGTACCTCTGCCATTTCCCTTCAGGCTGATAAACATTTCACCAGTGAGCAGTAGGAAGTACGTCGTAAGGCTGGTCCAACACGGGGCCTCATTTGGACGTGGAAGCTTTCTGAAACTGAAAAGTCAGGGCTGATTTGGAAAATGTGCTTACAGACAGTGGAACAGGAAAACGGTTTNATTGTGTATGTGTGTATATATATATATATATATATATATATATATATATAATATTTGTCCCTATATAGATATATATTGGTCCCTGTATATATATATTATATATATATACAGTTGTTGCTTAGTTGCTAAGTTGTGTCTGACTCTTTGGGACCCCAGGGACTGTAGCCTGCCAGGCTCCTCTGTCCATGAGATTTCCCAGGTAAGTGGGTTGCCATTTCCTTCTCCAGGGGATCTTCCCAACCCAGAGATTATCTCCTGCTTGACAGGCGGATTCTTTACCACTGAACCACCAGAGAAGCCCTATATATGTATATGCATGTGTGTCTGTCTACCTGTTTATCTATATAATGCTGTACATCATGGTATCTCTGTATGTGGAAAGTTTCCAAAGTTCCAGGTTCCATGAGGAGTATTGACACCTTCCAAAAGAGGCACTGCCATGAGGCAGAGCTACTGCCAAAGACCTCCAGAGCTGCTGCGGCAAATTGCAGTTATGGCTTGAATTCTTTACCCCTCACTCTAGCCTGACCTCTTTGAAAACCACTGCATCAGGAAGTGAGGTCTATTTCCCTATCCTTTGACTCTGTTCCTATGACTTGCGTGGGCCATAGTGGAGGTTATGCAATGCTTGTTCTAAGGCTTGAGATGCCCTCTGTGCTCATTCAGTGCCCGTCTGTCACCATAACACCCTCTCCTGAATGCCTGCTGGAGGGTGAGACAGGGTGGTAGAACCACTCCATCCCATTGTCCTAGCCAAGGCTACCTTCAATCAGTCAACAGCTAGTTATCCCCAGAAATGTGAATGGGCCCATCTGAGCCCAGCCTCGATGAAACTCATTGCTTTGAGCTTGAGTTTGGGAGTATGGTTGTTATACAACATTATCACAGCAATAAATAGCTGATACAGTTGCTCTTTGTCTAATGCTGTGTTTCCGGTTCTCATCTAGTCACAGTGTTATTAGTGAGCCAGTCTGTGATTTTATTACTGTATTTTGCTTTACCTTAATTCTCTCTTTCTTTCTCCATACCTACCCCTTCCCACCAGAACTCTTCTTGTTTTTCTACAGTGTTGTAAATCAACACCAGACAATCTTAGTATTAGCAGGGAAGTTTTCTCAATTCTTTACAAGCATCTTCTTTACTTTGGATTCTTTCTGATGTTTGAGAGAAAGAGAGAAAGAAAAAACAAATCGGTGACACGTCAGATGATGCTTAGTGCTGTGGAGAAAAAGTCAGCAGCAGAAGTCAGCTATTAAATGTTGAGGGGAAGAGGGCAGCAGTGAAAGCGCATACCACGGATCGTGAGACAAGGCTTCTCTGAGAAGAAGACTTCTGCACAATTCCTGGATGAATTCAGTTTTTCTAGACCACACTGGAGTGAGAAGAGAAACTCAGATGCATTAGTACTGATCACCCACTTCAAGGGCCGAGGTGGAGATGTGAGATTCACCCTGACTCCCCCAGGAAAGGGCCCTTCATCCAGGGCCACTGGGGGAGGTGACAGCCCGGGAGGGCCCGCAGTCCTTCGCATGCTTAATGCTCCTGGTGTCAGACCTATAAAAAGCACCTGTTGGTCCGAGCAGCTAGAGAGCCAGATTCTCTCATCTGTACTTCCCTAAGGAAATCACATGACCTTGGCTGGATTTTTCTCATTGTCAAGTAGGGGGTTGAATTAGATGCACTGTGAGGAAACTATCAGATCTGACCATCTATGCTTTCAAGAGATTGTGCTTGAAATGCAGGTGCTCCCAGGTGCTGCATTGGGCTTTGCAGGAAAAAAAAAAAAAGAAATATGGTAATAATATCACTTTGCCTACATTTACTCATAATCATCTTCAATTCCTCATGAAAAAGATAGAGACAGAAATAATAATGCAAGGTGGTAGAAAACCATGCATGCTATAGGAATCTGAACAAAGCTATTTCAAGGCCTCCTGTTCTCCCAAATTCAGAAGTAGCTAGTCTGCCTTTTCATGAGTTATCCTGTCTGTAGAGCTTTGATGCTTTGGTGTACCAGATTCCAACTTCAAAGGATTATGTAGAAGCTGTGTGGGCTTAGGCATGTCCCTGGGTGATACGGTCATTGCTAGCAGTAATTCTGGATGAGAGGATACCCACAGTGACCTTCTGTTCATCCTCTGCTCAACCAGGGTCTTGAAACTTTACCTCAGATTGAAACTTGAGACTTGAGTCCATGTGCGGGGACTCAAACCCAGCCAAAACCCATGGTACCTGGATTTAGGACCTAATGACACTTAGGTTCTTGATGTTTCATTGCAGAAACAATTCAGTGAGAGACAAAGTGATAGTTAAGAAATGGATTTAGAGAGAAGTGCACTCCACAGACAGTATGTGGGCCAGCACAGAGGGTGAGTGTGGCCGACTGAAATGTAGCGTGGTTAGTTTTTATGGGCTGGGTAATTTCATATGCTAGTGACTGGGAGGATTAGTCCAGCTATTTTGGGGAAGGGATGGAGATTTCCAGAACTTGGGCCACTGCCCACTCCTTGGCCTTTTGATAGTGCCTTGGAACTGTCAGGGTGCCTCTGGGTATGTCATGTATCTTGCTGATTGGGGATTAAGTTCTAGTTGAAATTGACATGTCTACCATCTTGGACCCATAACCAGCTTATGTTGTGTCCTTGGGCTCTGTTATTCTTTAAAAAGTTCTGCCCTGCCTCTTCCCTCCTGTTACAGTCTCAATGGAAGATGTTTACAGTGAAGAAAAAGCACAGCAAACGTTGGTTTGTACACCTGCAGCAAAACGGTCCTCTGATGTCTATAGGGACGGGTGAGACTGCCGCCTCATAACCTTCCCAGAGTGGCAAAGCTCTTGACGTTGATGGCGACTACACGGATAACAAGAGCATCACAGGTTTAATAAAGATTCACATGACGTGTGAGTTGAAGGAGGGCTGGCTGGCAAGGAGAAAGGAGGCCAAGATGGAGAAGAATGCTTAAGCCAAAAAGAACCTGGCTTCTTGAGGAAGTGCTGGTAGCCAAAACTCGCCTGCTTGGGTCTGGCTCAGCATATTCCCTCAATACTTGAGGTCAAGGTTGGAGCGTGCTGAAAGGGTGGGACTGCAGGGAAAACGTCATATGTGAGACAGGCTGGGGGAGGAAGTGGGCCTGGAGCCGTCAGGGAGGGGCAGGTCTTCCTGCAGGTCTATTCTCACAGCATGGTGAGGACAAGGGAGTGAGGAAATCTAATTTCGCTAAGAAAAACTGTTGAAAGAAAAGAGGCAAACATCACCATCACGTACACAAACAAGCATACACACACAAACACACAGAGAAGAATGTTGACTGCAATTGCAAAGAATAAATGATTCTGTTTTCATTCAATTGCCAAAAAGACCTAGCTCTCTCCAACTGCTGACTGCTGTCTTTTCACTGGTTCTTTTTTATTACCCCCCCCCCCCAATATTTGTAAGTGGCTAACCACTTTTGATAATTTCATACACAGCATTAATTACATATGGAAGTTCTGGAGCCAGATATCTTGAGACAAAACCCGAGGACCCACCACTTCTAGACTGTGGTCTGGATACTCTATCGCCATATTTCTTAGTTTTGTCATCTATAAAATAGAAATAATAACTTACACCTCATAAAATTGTTATGAGGATTATATAAGATAATGCATGAGAAGCATATAGAAAATCCACCTTATTTATTATAAAGTTTTCAACTCAAATAAAAATGTAGCAGTTTCTGGTGATCAAATAACATGCAAGAAAAATGGGTGGAGGTTGTGAGAAGTTTAAGAAGGTATACACGAAGAAGCCATCCTTCATCTACAAAATAAGGAGGGAGCTATTCACATGTTAAAAAAAAATGAGTAAGACACATATTCAAGACAAAACAGAAAATAAATACAATCAAATAGAGATTTTGACTAAAGAGATGGATCATAGATAGATCCTTCTTCAGAATGTATAAAAAGGAAACCCAGTTTAATGAAAATTAGTCTTAAAGAAGAAAAAGGCATCCCACATTCTTTGATTTAGACAACACTTCATATGTCATTTAGAGTTTTTTTGCTTATTACAGGAATCATTTTTGCAACCTCTCTGACAGCCTTTCAGTCAGTGAGTGATTCTTTCATGTGGCTCATTATTCACTCATTCATGAAGCAATCTGTTCCATTTGTGAACAGTTCTAACAGGAAAGATGAGCAAAAACTACCTGGAGAAATATTTATGGCAAAAAGAACAAAGGATTAATACTGTTAACTAATGAAGTAGTACTTCTATTTCTAACAATAGCAGACTGAGTTATTTGTGTCATTTTTTCTGTTGAAAATAATGAGAAAATTCTGAATAAAATAGTTTAAGATAATCCTTATAAAGTCAAGGAAGTGATAAAATAATAAAGATTTTCCAGGGCAAAATTGTTGGAAAAGATACAAGCAAAGAATAGCTTGATTTTGTCAAAACGGACACATGTGAACTTTGTTTTTGAGAACTTTGGTCTTGCAAGAATATCAAGGAAAGAAACCAAGCCCAGAGCCTTCTTGGGCTGTGGCATCATCAACTTAATTAGGGACCCAAAGAGAAAAACTTAGGAAAAGGGTAAGCAAAAATGAGATGGCATTTGAATGGACTTGCCAATAAATTAGCAATTTTTGGTGCCCTTTAAGACAAAACACAGTCAGATAAATGAACACAGTCAGGTTAGAGTAGCACTAGCCTTGGTAACAATAATAAGCCAGTGGAAGAAGTAGTGCAAATTTTCACTGAAGAAAGATGCTGCTCTCATAGACATTAAAATGCTTCTGTAAGAATTAATGAGGAACACAAAGTCAAAGATTTCCAGTCACCCAAAGAAATAAGGAACCATGAACAAGAAACAAGAAAAAATTAAAACTTAAGAAAGAAAGACAGGGAGAAAGAAAAGCAAATACACATTGGAACTATTAGACACAGATCATAAAAAAGTATGTTTGTTAGATTTAAAAAGTAAAAACCAAGGTTTATCAGAGCCCTGGTTGCAGTCTTCATTTTCCCCCAATAAAACTTAACTCTCATAACTCTCATATTGTGCATTCTTTTAAATGGATAGCATAGTTTCCAAGACAGTATAAGGAAAACTTAGAATAAAAAAATGAAAAGAAGCAGAGAGGAAAATGAAGCAGAAGAGGTAGGAAAGAAAATAAAAGTAATAAGATGTTATATTTTAAACACAAGTACAAAAGTAATTGCTTAAATGTAAGTACATAGTCTGGATAGCTAAAAGAAAAGAATATCTCCTAGAATTAAAATTTTAAGGAAAACTGGTGCATAGCATAATTCCTAGAGGAGGGGCAAGCATACAATATTTTATGAAGAAGGTATCCTCTGAAGTTGTGCAGTGCACACCCTATGTAGTTCTGGATTCAATTGTAGGAAAGATGAAAACAATAGGATAGAAGAAGTATTATGTGAGCATGAAACAAAGGATAGCTGGTGTAGCTATACAATATTAAACAAAGTAGACCTAAGGCAAAAGACATAGAGAGTCACTTTATAATGATAACAAATTCAATTCATAGGAAGATATAACGATTTTAAATATCCATGCATCTAATGGTAGAGATTCTAAATATGTAAATCAGAAATTGATGGAGGCACAAGAAGGAATAGTCAATAAGAGAACCAAAAAAGATACAAGCAAAATGACACTCATAAGGACTTCCCTGGAAGTCCAGTGGTTAACACTTAACCATCTAATGCAGGATGTGCAGTTTAGTTCCCAGCTAGGAAAGTGAAAAGGAGCTAAAGAGCCTCTTGATGAAGGTGAAAGTCAAGAGTGAAAAAGCTGGCTTAAACCTCAACATTCAAAAAACTAAGATCACGGTATCCAGTCCCATCACTTCATGGAAAATAGAAGAGGAAAAAGTGGAAACAGTGACAGATCTTATTTTCTTGGGCTTCAAAATCACTGCAGACATTGACTGCAGCCATGAAATTAAAAGACATTTGTTTCTTGGAAGAAAAGCTATGATAAACTTAGACAGCATATTAAAAAGCACAGACATCACTTTGCCGACAAAGGTCCATCTAGTCAAAGGTATAGTTTCTTCAGTAGTCATGTACAGATGTGAGAGTTGGACAATAAAGAAGGCTGAGCCCTGAAGAACTGATGCTTTCGAATTGTGGTGCTGGAAAAGATTCTGGAGAGTCCTTTGGAGCAAGGAGATCAAATCAGTCAATCCTAAATGAAATAAATATTCCTTGGAAGGACTCACGTTGAAGCTGAAGCTCCAATACTTTGTCCACCTGATACAAAGAGATGACTCACTGGAAAAGACTCTCCCTGATGCTGGGAAAGATTGAAGGCAAAAGGAAAAGGGAGCGGCAGAGAATGAGTTTGTGAGGTAACATCACCAAGTCAAGGGACATGAATTTTAGCAAACCCCAGGAGATAGTGAAGGACAGGGAAGCCTGGCATGCTTCAGTCGATGGAGCCACAAAGAGTCGGACACAACTTAGTGACTGAATAACAGCACAAAATCTTAGAAGAATATAATTTATAAATCTTTCAAGAATAAACACAAAACCTGATTCATTTTGAAACTTTTATATCCCCTTAAAGGAAATGTAGAATGACTTAAATTTTAGAAGCAATTGTGCAATGTCTTCAAAATCTTCATGCACTTTTACCCAACAATCTCAATTCTTGGAAGCTTTCATAAGAAATTGCACTTAAATGCACAATCTTGTGGCACAAACATATTTCACAGAGTTATTTATACAAAAAAGAAAATTGAACCAAATCTCATGTGAAACTATTTCTGAACATCTAAGGAAATAGAGTCAAAAGAGCCAAAAACACTTGCTTCCAGTCTTCTTGTTGGAAATGTGGGAGTTTTCTTTGTGTTTCAGGCTTCCCTGGTGGCTCAGCAGTGAACAATCTGCCTTTAATGCAGGAGACACAGAACATGCAGGTTTGATCCTTGGGTCAGGAAGATCCCTTGGAGGTGGGCATGGCAACCCCCTCCAGTTTTCTTGCCTGGAGCGTCTGGAGAGACTCAGGAGCCTGGCAGGCTATGGTCCATAGGCTCACAGAGTCAAACACAACTGAAACACCTGAGCACGCATGCCCTTTGTGTTTATTTTATTTGTGCATGCACTATAAATGTCCAGCAACAGAGGCATTTGTTCAATAAATCATGGTGTGATAATATGAATACAATACAATTTTTAGAGATGATCATTTTGTGGTAAATACAGTGATATGGGCTTCCCTAGTAGCTCAGCTGGTAAAAAATCCACCCGCAATGCAAGAGACCCTGGTTCGATTCGTGGGTCGGGAAGATCCACTGGAGAAGGGATAGGCTACCCACTTCAGCGTTCTTAGGCTTCCCTTGTGGCTCAGCTGGTAAAGAATCCGCCTGCAGTGCAGGAGACTTGGGTTCAGTCCCTGGGTTGGGAAGATCCCCTTAGAGAAGGGAAAGGCTGCCCAGTCCAATATTCTGGCCTGGAGAATTCCTAGGACTGTAGAGTCCATGTGGTTGCAAAGAGTCAGACATGACTGAGTGACTTTCACTTTCACGTTAAAATACTTTGTTACATGTTTTTTAAAAAAAGAACTTATAAAACACTATACACAGTGTACTGTCATTTGGGAAAAATATATATAATCTATGTCTATATGGAGAGAGACACATTTCCATATATAAAGCATGAAATCTAAGTAGACAGACCAGAAAAAGGATATTTCTGGGTGGTAGGATCAAAGGTTAACTTCTTTCCCCTTTTGGCCCAAAGCAAGTCCAACCTAAACTAAAGGGGTAAGGGACTCAATTTCATCTTTGGGTGGAAGGAAAGAGTGTAGATCAACAAGGAAGTGGCAGATTGAGGCCTCTTTTCTACACTCAGGAACATATTTTAGCAGACTGTAAAGTTACTCTTGGAAACTATTCAGGGGGATTGAAATTTTGATATAGCAAATAGATCACACCATTGATCTGTCTTACCATTGAGAGGTGTCAAACCATAAACCCTGAGATCTGACTTCTAATGAAACTCTTAAGATGATCAATGTGTTGAAAAATGACTTTTTAAATTATTAAAATTGTATGAGTCCCTCAACAAGATAATTTTAAGTAATGTTAGTTGTCCTTGTCCTTCATTTCTAGTCCTTCATCACTCTGTCTGTCAACTCTTTGGCACACATTTTAAACACTGCTTTTTCAAATTAATTTCATTTATATCATACCACTCTGTAGCATTGTATAACCTCTTGATGTGCTGTACTGTGCTTAGTCACTCAGTTGTGTCTGACTCTGTGTGACCCCATGGACTGTAGCCCACCAGGCTCCTCTGTCCATGGGGATTCTCCATCAGGGATACTGGTGTGGGTTGTCATACCTTCCTCCAGGGTATCTTCCCAACCTAGGGATTGAATCCAGGTCTCCCACATTGCAGGCAGAATTTTTACTGTCTGAGCCACCAGAGAAGCCCTAGAATACTGGAGTGGGTAGCCTATCACTTCTCTAGGGGAACTTCCCTGCCCAGGAATCCAACCAGGGTCTCCTGCATTGCAGGCATATTTTTTACCAGCTGAGCTACCAGGGAAGCCCTAATCTCCTGATACATATTCCTTTATTACTGATTTTTAAAAGGAAATTATAAATGAAGTGAGTTGTCAACAATGCAAACTTAAATACAGATATGTGAACAGTCCTTGACATTTGGTAATTAAAGAATATGAGCTAATACTGATAAATAACTTTAAACAAAGCTCTAAAATTTATTGAGGTTTTCTTTTTAAAAAATTTGAGAGAATAGCATTGAAACATGTATATTACCATATGTGAAATAGATCGCCAGTCCAGGTTCGATGCATGAGACAGGGTGATCAGAGCCAGTGCACTGGGACGACCCTGAGGGATGGGATGGGGAGGAAGGTGGGAGGGGGGTTCAGGATGGGGAACATATGTACACCCATGGTTGATTCATGTCAATGTATGGCAAAAACCACTACAATATTGTAAAGTAATTAGTCTCCAATTAAAATAAATTTAAAAAATTAACTGTTAATCAAAAAAATATATGATATAGAAGAAAGAAAAGGAATTTGAATACCTGAATCAGTAGTAAAAGAACTGGATATAAATATTTGAAATTAGAGATATAGAATTTATTGTCTTATGGAACCAGATTATTTTATAGAAGAAGGAAATATTCTTTTGTCTGTTTGATATTTATAAATTGTACTTTTTCTTACATTCTTGCATCAGCTTGTGAGTCAAGGACATATGTTTTCTATGTATTTTGCCTTATACACAAATATTATCCAAAAAGAGAATCATAGTCATATATAGAATCATCTGGGTACTTTAAAAAATCATGAGTTTTGGCTCCACACTAGAACAAAAAAAATTAGATTTGGAGGAGTGAAGCTTAGACAGTGATATTTTCTAAAAGCTCTTTCGATGACTCCCATGTACAACCCAGGGTGGAGAATTACTGATTTAGGCAATTTTGAAAACTCGAATGTTCTAGAGAGGAGACCAACCTCGGCACTGATGAGGATATCCTTGAATACTCTTAGGAAGCAGGCAATTATTTTGGGGAGCTTTACCCTTGGGCGTAAGTTCTCTTGATCCGATGAGAAGAAAAAAAGACCAGATCAGGATAAGCTGACAAGGCACAATGTCCTAGAACATTAGGTCAGAGTGCAGAGTGAAACCCAGCTTTACAGGGAAGCAGGGTTAGTAACAGCCAAACCAAGAGTTAACTGTTGTAATACTTAAGCCAGAGCTTCCTACTTCAGGAACAGAATGAACCACTCTGGGGACTCAGAAGCACAAGTCCATCTGTGATCAGCGCAACTCAGTTACAAGTTTCACTGGATTTAGGACTGATAGTGCTGCCAAACCTCATTTATCAGTTATGCAGTGACCATTAATTGTTAACCCATAATAGTTTGGAAACTGCAATGCATTTTATCATCAGTGAGTACACTTAATGTAGTATTCTTTTCCATTATTACTAAACTGATGGTCTGTCTTAAAACTTATGACATCTTAGATTTAGGGAAATATGGTGTTTCCAGGGTTATCTGGAACTGGGCATGTGGGTGAGACCCGGTATTAGAGTTAGCTGTGAGAATTTAGGGACAGGAAAGGAAAAAGAGACCAGAACTGAAATGACAGATCATAACAAAATCACGATATTGAACAAGGACGGCTTCTGGTTCTTAAAAGCTTGTGCTCTAGTATGAGAAACAGGCTGAGATAAGTGATGTACCCTGAGAATATTGTCCCCCAGGTACAAAGTGGTTTGTTCCTGAGACCACTTTTTCAGCTGCTTACGCCCTCTGTTGGTGGTAGGCAGAGTGGATATGTTTCTGTCTTGGTACAGTTTTGCTTTTATCTCTCCAAGTCTGTAAGCTGGAAGGTGGGAAGTTGTGGAGTGTCACTGCCAAGTTCTGTGGAAAACACTGTATGCTTTAAAAACTGTAAAGGATCAAGATCGAAAAGGACTAGGGAAGGACTAATGAGGTGGAAGTCCTTTTTTGGTTAATCCAGACTTTATTTGCAAAAGAAAGTATCTACTTGCAAACAGTTAAATATGCGACCATATGCTTTCCTCTGCTTTTTCCCTCCTGAGGCAGAATTGGAGCTTAAGCCTCTCTGAGACTTTTCCATCATAGCTGGAGCTTCATGCCAACGTTTCTTAACCATAGAGACCCATTTCTCATCTTGCAAAATTGTGCCAGAGCAGAACTCCAACTGACTTGCAGAACGGTTCTGACGCAGGCAGACCCCTGAGAGCACAGAGCGTGATGAGCAAAGGAAGACTGTGTCTATCTCCTGATTCTCAGTTCTCAACAGGGTGGGAGGTGGTTCTGGGGCTATTCCCCCAGGGGGAAGAATCCCACACACTGAGGATAATTTCTACGCATGGCAAGTAGGAGGGCAAAATTAAATTTGCCTCTCCTTCTATCTTAAATTTATCTTCCTCTGCCATGTACTCACTCCACTAAAACATGGTATGAAAATTCCAGCATTTTACTTTGCACTTTCCAGCAACCCTCTCTAAGCAGTAGTAATCTGATCCAGCTCATAAAAAATCCTAATCTGGAATGACTTTGAATAATGAAAGAAATTGGTACTCAGCAAATTGGTAACAAGACATCAGCTTGGAGAGTATTAGATCTCAACAGTAGAGAAGCAATATCTGATGGATATAATAATTATTATTACTATTATTGGGTTTGCTGCATTGAGGCTAAGAATCCATCCACTGTAGAATTATACTCTCCATACACACATTTAAAGATTCTTTGGGAAGAGACTCGCAAACTTATAGAAGAAATTTATGGTTGCTGAGGGGAAGATAGGGGGAAGAAATAGTTAGGGAGTTTGGAATAGACATATACACACTGCCCTATTTAAAATGGACAATCAATACAAACCTACACTATAGCACAGCGAAATCTACTCCATGTTATGTGGCAGCCTGAATGGGAAGGGGACATTGGGGGAGAATGGATACATGAATATGTATGGCTGAGTCCCTTCCCTGCTCACCTGAAACTATCACAACTTTGTTAATCCACTATACCCCAATTAAAAAAAAAAAATTAAAAAATATTCCTTGGGAGTGATTTGTAGAAACAGTATTGCTTAAACAGGTCTGTAACAATGAGCAATTTATATTTAATTCTGAATTCATTTCAGCTTCTAATTTTCACACTTTCAGGTATCAGATCTGCTGTTGTCTAGGGGAAAAAATGTTTGCCTCACAGTTAAACCAACCCCATCATTATTTCCAATGCACCTTACAGATTCAGGATACAAGTACACAGGACTGTGTTAGCTTGGAATCTTCTCCTCCCCCTCAAGTGAGGAAACCCCAGACAAAACTTCTCTTGTATTTCCTTGCTTTGTCCCTGCCAGAACTACAAAAGGAGAAATCATATTCTGGAATGGTTGTCCTGAAAGGGAGAAATAAGCTAGCATATTGAAACATTTAAAAACATACTGTGAATAATTATGTATTATGGGTTGTTTACATGTGCAAATACATACACACATTTATATGTGCATATATATATATATATATGTTTATCTTATAATGACAGCACAAGAGCCAAGATTCTTTCATCTTCATATTATACAACTTAGATTTATCATCAACTCTAGTTTCATGAGATTGTCTAGAGAGGACAGACTAGGAGTGGTCCCCTTTAACTTTAGACTGCATAATTTTATAATTTATATATACTTATATTTTCCTGTAATTTGTACATATTATGACCAGCTTAATAAGGTAGAAAATATAGGCAGGTCATGTGCATGCTTTTCCTTTCCTCCTGAAGGGCCAGGTGTGAGATTTAAAGATTTTGTAGGTAAGTGAAAGAAAGTGAAAGTGAAAAGCTCCGAGGCACCAGGGAAGCCCTGTAGGTAAGTAATGGCAACAAAATGACTATTGTTGTCTAGGTATGTGTTGAAAGGACAGTATATTATTTTATGCTTTTTTATATTCCATATCATATTTATTTCATTGCTTTGACTATTAAATATCTGTGAAATGACTGGCTGAATGAAGGAAGAAAGAAATGAATAAGTGAATGAAAAAACATGTTCATATCCAACAACATGTATGAAATCTACAACAGGAATGCATCAGACAGTAAATATTTTAGGCCCTGCAATATCATAGTTTCTGTTGCAATTATTCACCTGCCACTTTTGCGCAAAACTAACATAGACAATGTGTAAACAAATGAGTGTGTCTATATTCCAATAAAACTTTATTTACAAAAACAGTCTGTGGGCAGAAATCAGCCAATGAGTCATAGTTTGCCAAAGGCTGATCTAAAGCATTCAGGGAGATCCTTTATTCTCAAAATAACTGATTAACTATTTTAATGATTCACAAGATTGCATGAAAATGTCAGCTCAGAGGCAACACTTGTCAAACTGTGTACTGGTGAGCCGTCAATACACAGATGGTGTACAGGACTAGCCAGACTTCTGTACTTTATGTCTCCACTGTCACCAAATTCCTACTAGCCTTGCCCTATTTTATGTGCTGTTCCCATTTCCGGGCTAAATGGGGGAAAGGGGATAAATGGCATAAGAGGACATTACATGCAACTGCAGGCAGCCCAAATTGTCCACCCGTTAGTCACTTTGGATTTTCAGCTGAGTGAATGCTGCATTCATGAATGCCCAGAGACAGCCTGGGGAAGGTCCAGACAGTCTGCTGGCAGAAAGAAAGCTGAAAGCAAAGGAAAGCTTGTGTTGATTGTCATCTCTAGTTATGAGCCTGAGAAATTGTAGCTATGAATCAGCTTGTCTGAGGCTCTGCTGTCTTTATTTGCAACAGTAAGGAAGATAATATTTTAAAAAGCTTTTCGGAATAAAATGAGCCTTAACCACGAGAGAGAAGAATCACAGTCTGCAGCTACATTGCCTTGGGGCCTAATGATGATTCATTGTAAAATTAGACCAATTAAGCACCCTCCCCCAATTCTGTAGTCTTGAGAGAGTTAGATAAGATCATTGGTTCCCTTTGACTCATGGAATCCTAAAACAAAAGAGATCCCAGAGATCTTCTGGTCATGGGGTCATGGAATAGGACAGCTCACTTGAGGACTGAGTCCTGGTAAGGTGAGTGGTGTACAGTGATTCACAGCTTGTGGGTGGGGAAGGGAGAACCTAAACCAGCACTCTCAGTTCTGGGTTGATAGATTGAAGCGTTCATTCATTAATACAATTACTATTCAACCAACACACTTTACATATGTTTTCTCAAAGTGATTTTATCAGAGAACCCTTTTTGGTTTTTCGCAAAGAGCAGAGAAGACAGACATTCCCAAGAAACTCCATCAGGAAGCACTCTGATTATTACTCTACACCCTCAAGCCTTCAACCCACACATCCACTCTACTGGTGAAGAAAACGAGATCCAAGAAGTCTATGCTGACAGCTCCTAGATTTGTCTGTACATTAGAATGACTTAGGAATCTTTTAAAAATCTCAAAGCCTATGCCACATCCAAACCAATAAATTCCAACTCTGGGGCAGGGCAGAGACACAGTATTTTTTGAAGTTTTCCACGGGATTTCAATGAGCAGAAAGCTTCCGGAACCACTGGACCAGGTGATCTCTCATGTTATACCCCATAGAAATCAGGGGTGGAGGCAGCCTCTAAGTGCCAAGCAATGAAACAGGTGAAGATAAACTCATGGGACATATCTTTCTGCCACATGTGAATGATTCAAACACCTCAGCTCTTTGTTTTTAAGGCTTCCCTTGTAGCTCAGTCAGTAAAGAATCTGCCTGCAGTGTAGGAGACCCGGTTTCAGTCCCTGGGTTGGGAAGATCCCCTGGAGAAGGAAATGGCAACCCACTCCAGTATCCTTGGCCTGGAAAATCTCATGGACAGCAGAGTCTGGTGGGCTGCAGTTGGAAAGAGTTGGGCACGACTGAGCGACAAACACTTACTTACATTCCTTGTCTTAGAAAATGAGGTCAAAGATTTTAAGATCTCTGCTTTCTTTCAGACATTTAAAGTCTTTTTTTTTTTTTGGTAGAAGTTAAAAATGTAGCAAAATACACAAGGACGTTTTTATATCTGTTTGTAGCATTACCGCCAAAATTCTGCTTGAGATTCAAATTCATCACTCCCTATAGGGCTTCCCTGGTGGCTCAGATGGTAAAGAATCCGCCTGCAATGCAGGAGACCTGGGTTCAATCCCTGGGTTGGGAAGATTCCCTGGAGGAGGGTATGGCAACCCATTTCAGTATTCTTGCCTGGAGAGTTCCATAGATAGAGGAGCCTGGTGGGCTAGAGTCCATGGTGTCCCAGAGTCAGACACGACTGAGAGACTAAGCACGTGGGACTGGTAGCACTGGTTTTCCATTGTTTCTCTGTGTTTGTGTGTGTTTTCCTAACTTATTCATCTAGGAGTTTTATTTCCATTTATTGTCCAGGACAGGGGCGTTGTTAGGGATTCCAATGAGGCAAATCCATACCAGAATCAACAAAACAAAGACATTGCTCTCATTTCTTATTGCAGAAGGCAAATTCCATGCCATTTTCTAATGCTTCTGGGTCACAGAACCGTGACTTGTTTTATTTAATTTTTTTTCCTGTCGGGTCCTTGTTGAGCAGTGATCCTGCTGCTGCTGCTGCTGCTGCTGCTGCTAAGTCGCCTCAGTCGTGTCCGACTCTGTGCGACCCCATAGACGGCCTCCTACCGGGCTCCTCTGTCCCTGGGATTCTCCAGGCAAGAACACTGGAGTGGGTCGCCGTTTCCTTCTCCAGTGCCTGAAAGTGAAAGGGAAAACTCCTGAAGTATACATAATGATAACAAACCCATATCACTGCCCTGGACTCATGTGCAACTTTTCTTTCTCTCTTTTGCTGCTAGGAAACCCATGTAAGCTGCTCGTATAAATGATTGCAATACCAACTCCTTTTTAACTAATCAATTTACAATTAAAAAATAATTTTTTGGGGGGGGGGCAGGTTGCCGCACAGTGTGTCATACGAGATCTTAGTTCCCTGACGGGGAATGGAGATCAAACCCCTGAAGTGGAAGCATGGAGTCTCTGCCTCTGGACCTCCAGGAAACTCCTGTCCAGCTCCTTTTATTGTGGCCCTGATTTGGAGGCCAGGGAGGAGTGAGCCCCTGTGAACTTTCGAAAGAGATATGGGAACACCACTGAGCAAGGCTTTAAAGAGAACAGGAGGGGCTAATCCACATGTGTCACTATCTGCTTTGATCATAAATCCCCATGCACATGTTATTTGTAATATATGTCCCTGCGTGACATGGGAAATGGCCATTAAAAATAATTTGGCTTCTTGCTGGGATCTGTGAACTTAAGTGATATGAATGTGTTCGTTCATTTCTGCAACGATTAATGCCTCAAGGCCTGGGTGCCAGGCATAGCATACAAGGAGTGGCTCTGCCTACAAATTAGCAGATCAGTCTAGGAATCTGGGAAACGATTCCAATATTTCTGGAATTCAGAGCACTGTGTTCACATTCCCAGGCTCTGCCATGCAATGAAAGTGGAACCGTAAGTGATGACTGAACTTCAAGAGATCTCAACTTCCTCACTGAGAAAATAAGGAAACTAGTTCCTCACAGGGCGAGACTGAGCCTTGAATGACATACTGTATGTAGAGGGCCTAGGATAGACTAGGGAGTCAGCAAAAGTTAATTCCTTTCTTCTTTACATGATGAGTCTCTTATCCCCTAGTCAATATCCTTCCATCTAACCTTGTGTTATGTCAGTAACAGCCAGGTGGAGAGATTCATCTCCAGCAGACATTTATTTAATTGCCTTAAAAGGAGCTCTGAGCTATGCGAAAAGGAGGAAGAGATGCAGCTTCACATCAGGATGAGTTTACTGCTCTCTGCTCCCTGTAATTTAAAGGGTTAATTTGCTTTCATGTTGCGCCCACTGAGAATCATTGTTATTATGGGATGTAGGTTCCCACAAAAATAAAGAGAGATGCTTTTTTTTTTCAAAGCATAAACTAGCAAGACCATAGTTAATTTCCATGAGAGTCAGAAGAGCAAAACTCTGGGCCAGTCTTTGAATATTCACGGGGAAACACTTTGCTTGAAAGGCAAGAACCCCATATCTTGAATTCACTTTCCCATAAAAGCTGCAGAAGTTACTGCAGGAAATAAAAAGCAATTTACTGTAAACAACCCTCCCCAGCACTGCTTCTCCCATTGCTGTTCACTACCTGAAAATCCTAGCACTGGGAGGGAGCTTTCATTGACTCTATTACTCAAAGTGTAGACCATGGGCTGTAGCTGTGGAGGTGGTTAAAAATGCAGTGCGTTATGTACAAACTGCTATATTTAAAATGGATAACCAACAAGGACAGCCTACTGTATAGCACACGGAGCTCTGTTCAATGTTACTTGGCAGCCTGATGGGAGGGGACTTTGGAGAATGGATGTACACATATGGCTGAGTCCCTTTGCTGTCTACCTGAAATGGTCACAGCATTGTTAATCACCTATATGCCAATACAAAATAAGAAGCTTTTAAAAATGCATCTTGCTGTCTACTCTAGACATACTGATCAGAGTCTCCATTTTCAAAGATTCTTATGCTCCCCAAAATTGAGGAACAGGACTTTATTTGGAACCAAGTGGTCAGGGCACATAAAGCTGCATTTCTGAACTGTGGAAATGCTGATCAAAGTCCTATTTGCTGTAAGTCTTTGATAGCTATTTTCCTGCTGTAAAAAAATCTTTAGCATAAAGGAAGGCCATAACACCAAACACTCCACGTGGGAAATTTAGACTCAAAGAGTTTTAGAACTGTGCACAATTTATCATAGACCTGCTATCATCAGGTCTACTTGGAAACACGCCAGTACATGCAGTAGTATTTTTGGCTTTAAAATGTCATTGTCTAGTGTGAATTGTATCATTCTTACTTGTGAGTAGCACAGGCCAGTTTTGAAAACCATCCTTTTTTTCTTGCAGCAGTGATTTTATGGAGGCCTCTGGGTAGAGAAGATACTGTTAGGCCGACCTAAACTCTATCAAGAAAACTAAGGGTGAAAAAAAAAAAAAAAAGAAATTTAAACACAAGTGTGAGGGTTACTTTGGAAAACTTCAAAGTTCCTGTTTAGTTTTGTTTTCTCATTTGGCTTTTGTTGCTGTTTTTTAAACTGAGACAAGGATGGGAATTAATAAAATAGTGTCAAGTGTGCAAAACAGGAGGTTAATGTCTAAGAATAATTATATCACAAGGTGTAATTTTACCACCCAGTCATGGAATTCTGACTCGTTTGCAAGCATAATTTATTAGCAAATAGATGTGGAGCTTTATCCATGTGCAAGTTATGTTACAAGGGCTCGGGAGGAACGTGAGATGAAGACATCTTGCTGTCGCGAGTTTCCTGTAACTAGTGGGGATGAAGGTGTTTATTGTTCATCATGACCCAGGACCCAAGAGAGGCAGCCCTACGAGTGGCGCCGGGAAAAGGGAGAGACGCAGAGGCGGAGAGATGGATCAGAGTCGGCGGAAAACACCTCACCCCTGCAGGTAGCATCCAAGGGCTATTAGCCAACAACTCAGCCTATTGTTCGACGTGTCCTTGCTTTCCTGAGCCAGCTCTCTACAAACCCTCCCTGATCTGTCACCTGGGGAAGGGTAAGGAGTAGGGCATTCCAGTACCCTTGCCCTCATGGGCAACAGGAGACGGGAGCTGGCGGACCTGGCCTGCGACCCCCCTGACAGGCGCATCCCTCACACGATGGCCTAATGTGGCCTGGTATGCTTTGAAGGCCTCACATGGCGGTGGTCTTGACATGTCTTTCAGTGGACACTGATTTTTATCACCAATCCATAACAAACTGTTCTGCCGACAGAAGGAAAAGGTGGGGGGTAGGGGAGAGGAGTGGGTAACCGAGAGCCGTCTGCCTTTGGAAAACGGTTAGAAAGATCAATATAAGCAGCCTTCAGGGCCTCCTCTGGCGGCCAGGCTGCTGCATGGGCACTGCCACGTGTGGCTAACAGCGGACTGAAACCAGGAGTCGCACTTCTGAGCTTCTAGTTACTAAAGAAAGTTCGCACAGATGCCAAACAAACTGGTCATGCTCAACCTTTATAGCAGTTTGTTCATGTGTAAGCCGTTGTGAAAGCTGCTGGAGCGGAATACCTTAGATCTGTGCATCTCACCTCAGGTAGATTCTATCTCAATACAAACACATGCATTAATTAAGTAGCCTAGCTGGGTTTGGAGGGCAGGGACTAGGGGTTAGAGGAGACACTTTGCCTGCCATTGATAACTGTTAGAACTGAATGATGGTGAGTTCATAGGGGTCCTTTGACCAATCTTTCTTTAAAACAAAAAGGCAAGGAGGTGGTTAAGTCAGAAGACTGGTGCTTTACCTTTCCAGAGGAAGGAGGGGGCAAGCTCAGAGGTGGGACGGGGAGCTGGCGTGTCTGTTTCTTAACCTTGGGGGTGGTTCCACAGGTATTTGCCACTGAGCCACCTGGAAAGCACCTTTGATCTTTTCAGCACTTAAAAGTTAAATTTTGTTTGATTCTCTTTCTCTCTTCCCCATTGGGATGTGAGCTGCACAAAAGCAGGGGTTTGTGTCAGTCTTGCTCACTGTCCCT
>SJYQ01000260.1:772534-822351 GCA_006410935.1 Redunca redunca | reverse complement strand
TTATGAGTGTGAGACTGTTAGGGTTGCAAACATTAAGAAAGGTGATACTCAGATGGAAATGGCCAGAAGACAACTAAAAATATTAGTCTAGAATCTCAAGATAGGACTGAATTCTACATATTAATTTGAGAATATTTGTCTGCATGAGGAGATGGGTGAGTTACATAAGGAGAAAAAAAAAAAGGGTCATTATCATAAGATAAAATCTGGGAAAACCCCCAAACTCAGAAAGAGAAGATAGCAGCATCTACACTGTTTCAATTGTTTACACACTGGGGCCATTAGAAGTCTTTGCATTTAAAGTATTAATCTAAAAATAGATGGAAGTGTGTATATGTGTGTGCTCCAAGTAGACATATTAAAACTTTAAAATTTTCTTTTCACTTTTAAAAATTTTTAGTGGAGCACAGTTGATTTACAATGTTGCGTTAGTTTCTGTTTACAGCAACGTGAGTCAGTTATTCACGTACATATGTCCACCCTGTTTATGCATATTAAAGCTTAAAAGTGTTTTATGGTAATGACACGGAATTATCCGGGTGAAAATAAAGTAAAACATAGTCAAAGCACACAAATCTATGTAGGATTAATACATTGAAAGCAAAAATGAAGTTTAAAATCTTGAGAAAAAAATAATAAATTGAAAATTGTAAAGAAGAATGTTAGTGGCATTTGACAATATGGCTGAATTTCTGAAACCTGGATTAAAGAGTTATCCAAATAACATTTATTTATTAACCATGATAACTTTTGTCATGAAATATATAAAATAAGAAGAAAACATAAATAGAAAACTCAGTCTATTATATCTGAAAAACTGAGGGATATAAGTATAAGTGGATGATGGTTGGTATATTTTCCTACTAAACCTAAAGAAAGCATCTGTACAAAAGTTACTAGGAAATCAATTATTTTAAAAAAATTGTTATAATTATAACAAGAAGTGACAGTGAGTAGAAACTTCTTAACTTGAAAACAGTATTAGACAAAGACAAGAATACTCTTTATTTTGCCACATAGATCCTGAGATGTTCCTGGGAGACATCTTAGAGATCACTCTTTATAAAGAACAAAGTCAGGTTCAGAAAACTAAGAAGATTTTGTAAAAGTTTACACTGAAAAAAATTAGCAAAACTAGAACAACAAATCTAGCTTTTTCCTGCCTCTGCAGACCCTTTTGGAGAAAGCAATGGCACCCCACTCCAGTACTCTTGCCTGGAAAATCCCATGGATGGAGGAGCCTGGTAGGCTGAGGTCCAGAGGGTTGTTAAGAGTCGAACACGACTGAGAGACTTCACTTTCGCTTTTCACTTTCATGCGTTGGAGAAGGAAATGGCAACCCACTCCAGTGTTCTTGCCTGGAGAATCCCAGGGACGAGGGAGCCTGTTGGGCTGCCGTCTATGGGGTCACACAGAGTTGGACACTACTGAAGTGACTTAGCAGCAGCAGCAGCAGCAGACCCTTTAGAAACTTAGTTCCAGATCTGCTAAAATGAAAGCACTGGTACTTATATAACCCATCACCTGAGTATCACTTGAAATGTCAATGTTTTGAATTTTGTGACTTTCTTTAACATGATCTCTTCAGTGGTTTACAGGTTCCCTGGTGGCTCTGTAGTAAAGAAGCTGCTTGCAGTGCAGCAGACTCGGGAGATGAGGGTTCCATCCCTAAGTTGGGAAGATCCCCTGGAGGAGGAAATGGCAACCCACTCCAGTATTCTTGCCTGGGAAATCCCATGGGCAGAGGAGCCTGGTGGGCTGCACTCCATGCGGTTGCAAAGAGTAGGACACAACTGAGCATGAGCTTCAGTGGTTTATATTTCTCAAATCAGTTTTTCCAAAACGTGATTAAATCATCTCAAAATTATTTTTATATGTTGTTAAAATATATAGACAATATAACTTTATAAAAACACATATCTAAAGTTGCTGGCCAATTTTATCTTTGCAAGGTCATTGAGAAAGCCACTCATGATGCAGATACTAAAAATGGAAAGAGAGCCTTTCTCTTCCTCTTTAGAAAGCAATTCAGTTCAGTTCAGTCCAGTTGCTTAAAAAACTAAGATCATGGCATCTGCTCCCATCAGGTCCCATCACTTCATGGCAAACAGATCGAGAAACAATGGAAACAGTGAAGATTTTATTTTCTTGGGCTCCAAAATCACTGTAGATGGTGACTGCAGCTATGAATTAAAAGACACTTGCTCCTTGGAAGAAAAGCTATGACCAACCTAGATAGCATATTAAAAAGCAGAGACATTACTTTGTTTTAATTAGTTCTTTCTAATTGGAAAGACCAAATAAAGAATTTTCGCTTTCTAGTTCAGAGATGGAAATGCATAATTTTTTTTTCTTATTACATTTTGGAGACAGAAATAAGTTCAGAGTGTAGAGTAAGTCCTTCTAATTGATGCAAATAACAATGAAAGCAAGTTAAGGCTTTTACTGTAATTCACTCTGCGAGCCTAACATGAGTACTGGCTTCCCAGGTGGTGCTGCAGTGGAGAACCCACTTGCCAGTGCAGGAGACATAAGAAACGGGAATTTGATCCCTGGGCGGGGAGGATTCCCTGGAGGAGGGCATGGCAACCCACTCCAATATTCTTGCAGAGAGAATCCCATGGACAGAGGAACCTGCAGGGCTACAATCCATAGAGTCACAAAGAGTTGGACATGACTGAAGCAACTTAGCACACAGGCAACATGATTAATAGACAGCTGTTCAGACAAAAGCCACCAGTGAACAAAGAAAGTAACCAAAATTTTCCATCTGTACTCACTTTAGAAAAAAAGTACCAGAGCATTATGTCAAGAGAGAATTGTATTAAGTCATGAGTTAAAGCGAGTTTGCGGAGTCTGGAAAGAACCCAAGGGTTCCTAGGTATTTTTAAGATTATCATTTTAAAGAAATGCCTCTAATTGGTGTCTTAATAAAGGTAACACTCAAACACAGAAAGTACTCAGTCACTGCAGATGACTTTCCATGCCAGACTTGCTGGAGAAAAAGTGACCATGGCATTCTAAAAAACTGAGTCTGTGTAATTGACATGCAATATAAACTTTAAATAAAAATTAGATTATCTGAATGTTCTCCACTAGCCTAATGTTCTCTGTCCATGAAATTGAAAGTGTTAGTCTCTCAGTTGTGTCCGACTCTTTGCTCTCCCATGGACTGTAGGCCCCAGGCTCCTCTTGTCCACAGGATTCTCCAAGCAAGAATACTGGAGTGGCTTGCCATTTCCTTCTCCAGAGGATCTTCCTAACCCAGGGATTAAACATGTGTCTCCACGTGTTTAACAGGTATTCCACATTGCCTGTAGATTCTTTACCATCTGAGACACCCAGGAAAGCCATCCTTGGAGCTATAATTAAAGAGAATCATATTCTGCCACTAAAGAGGAAATATTCAACCATAAACCTGAGTTTCCATCTATCCACAACGGACATTTTATATATACAGCCAGTCTATGTAGTCAGTGGAAAATAGAGTCAAGTTAACTATAAAGTTGCTTAATGAGCAGGATGGAGATATTGCTGGAAGAAAATATATCTTTTCCTGTCAAATTAAATTGTTTTCCTTATAATCAGTTCAGTCATTCAGTCGTGTCTGACTCTTTGCGACCCCATGAATCGCAGCACGCCAGGCCTCCCTGTCCATCACCAACTCCCGGAGTTCACTCAGACTCGCTTCCATAGAGTCAGTGATGCCATCCAGCCATCTCATCCTCTGTCGTCCCCTTCTCCTCCTGCCCCCAGTCCCTCCCAACATCAGAGTCTTTTCCAATAAGTCAGCTCTTTGCATGAGGTGGCCAAAGTACTGGAGTTTCAGCTTTAGCATCATTCCTTCCAAAGAGCACCCAGGGCTGATCTCCTTTAGAATGGACTGATTGGATCTCCTTGCAGTCTGAGGGACTCTCAAGAGTCTTCTCCAACACCACAGTTCAAAAGCATCAATTCTTTGGTGCTCAGCTTTCTTCACAGTCCAACTCTCACATCCATACATGACCACTGGAAAAACCATAGACTTGACTAGATGGACCTTTGCTGGCAAAGTAATGTCTCTGCTTTTGAATATGCTATCTAGGTTGGTCATAACTTTCCTTCCAAGGAATAATAATAACCTGAAAAGCCATTGAAATATGATATGTTCTTGAGAGCACACGAATTAATATTATAGGTGTATATGTATAGAATGTATGTGTTTGCAATTAACACAGGATAAAAATTATTCTTAATTACCCTTCTAAAATACTAAATTTAGTGCAGTATTTATAAGTGGGAGAGGATGAAGTCAAATTTGAAACTTTCACAAAGTCTTGCACATTCAGTTCAAAGACTGAATAAATCAAGGATTATGTCTAATAAAATAATCCAGAAAGGAGTCAGAATTTGAATGAGGGAGAATAAGACAATAATTATAAGATATTAGGTAAGTAAACAATAATATTAAAAGATATTCTTTATCTGACCACTGCTTTCATGGCTAATAGCATTAAGTAACTCTTAAGCGATGTCCTTGAATTATGGCAGTTTGCTGAATTAATTTTAGTGAAGGTAGAAGGGATTTAAATGGCAACATTCCAGAGTAGCAATTCCTAGGGAGCCAAGAAGGTAGAAGCCATTTCAAGACCAGATGCCATTCCTTCTTCAAACTCCTTTAGTTGCCAACATATCTCTAAGCTACAGAGGAGTTAATTAGAAAGGTTTAGTCTTGAAGTTCATTCGGATCTGAACGCCTCAGCTGAAGCCACTAATGAAAATGCTGCTCCATACCAATAGAAATTGGTTGCTAACATTGATATCTTTATTCAGAATGTCATATGTCCATCCAATACTTATGCACATATCAAATCATGTCAAGACAGCACTTGAAGAAAAAAAAAAAACCACTGTTGGGTCATTCTTTGGGAAAAAAAACAACAAACTTTTTTTTAAATTTTTGTGACTGATTGTATTAAGGAGACATTTAAAAATTAAAATAGATACCTTAACCTCATAACATAAACTCATGAATAAATCAAAATATCACAGAAAATCATGTGCTCATTGCCCGAGTCTCAGAAGGCTGAGATCATTTGCATCCAAATTATCAGCTCTAATTCATCTGACTTGCTATTTCCCTCCATGAATACTTATCAGGGAAAGCTGGAATCCACTACTTAGTTTCCATTTTCTACAGAATGAACTGCTCCAAAGCTCTTGTTCAGAGAATGAAGTATGAAGCTGCTCCTCACTGCAGGATTAAGTATGTAACTCTAGAATGAAAGCACATTGACTGCATTCTGAAACCACTGCTTTGAAGGCAGAACCCCAGGAAAAGGAATGCCTCCTTAGAATGGGAATTACTGAAATGTTTGTATTTGGTGTTGCCTGGTACCCTAGAATCCAAGGTGTTGGCTCTCTTTGGGTCAAATGGAACAGAGTCCTGCCGAATAAAGAAAGTCTTGATTGTGTTTTTAGGTAACTAGGTTAATATTTGGAATGGGCACAGAGTGCATTCCAACAGGGAAATTATGTAGCTCACAGTATGGTGCTGGGTACACAGACCACCTGGGAATGGAGGCTGCGAATCTCAGCTCCTCTACTTTTTGTTGTTCACCTGCTAAGTCGTGTCCGACTCCATGACCCCAGGGCCTGCAGCATGCTAGGCTTCCGGTTCTTTCACCATCTCCTGGAGTTTGCTCAAACTCATGTCCATCGAGTTGGTGATGACATCCCACCATCTGTTGTCCCCTTCTCCTCCTGCCTTCAATCCTTCCCGGCATCAGTAGCAATGAGTTAGTGAGCACCTTAATCTGTGTTGCTTCATTGTTCAGTCAGTTCATTTCAGTCGCTCAGTCGTGTCCGACTCTTTGCAACCCCATGAATTGCAGCACCCCAGGCCTCCCTGTCCATCACCATCTCCCGGAGTTCACTCAGACTCACATCCATCGTGTCCGTGATGCCATCCAGCCATCTCATCCTGGGTCATCCCCTTCTCCTCCTGTCCCCAGTCTCTCCAACCCCACAGTTCAAACGCATCAATTCTTCGGCGCTCAGCCTTCTTCACAGTCCAACTCTCACATCCATACATGACCACAGGAAAAACCATAGCCTTGACTAGACGCACCTTAGTCGGCAAGGTAATGTCTCTGCTTTTGAATATACTATCTAGGTTGGTCATCTTTTCTTCCAAGGAGTAAGCATCTTTTAATTTCATAGCTGCAATCACCATCTGCAGTGATTTTGGAGCCCAAAAAAATAAAGTCTGACACTGTTTCTACCGTTTCCCCATCTATTTCCCATGAAGTGATGGGACCGGATGTCATGATCTTCGTTTTCTGAATGTTGAGCTTTAAGCCAACTTTTTCACTCTCCTCTTTCACTTTCATCAAGAGGCTTTTTAGCTCCTCTTCACTTTCTGCCATAAGGGTGGTGTCATCTGCATATCTGAGGTTATTGATATTTCTCCCGGCAATCTTGATTCCAGCTTGTGTTTCTTCCAGTCCAGTGTTTCTCATGATGTACTCTGCATAGAAGTTAAATAAGCAGGGTGACAATATACAGCCTTGACGTACTCCTTTTCCTATTTGGAACCAGTCTGTTGTTCCATGTCCAGTTCTAACTGTTGCTTCCTGACCTGCATATAGATTTCTCAAGAGGCAGGTCACGTGGTCTGGTATTCCCAACTGGGATAATAACACATATTTAAGAGTCATTGCACAGGGTTGATATAAACTGCAAAGTATCTCGTTCTAGCATACAGCAGGATACAAACAGAACTCCTGAGATTCGTGTGTAATTCTTATTATTGAATATATTTCCACAGATACAAGGCTACTATCATTGGGAGTTTCACTTAAGAAGAAAATAGTCTGAGTGCTATAAGGGCTTGCTCTCTTTCAAGTGTTATAATTTGTTTTACATTTTAATGTTCATGGGACATTACATCAAGCATGACTATTTTCCTGGATAGTTTTAACATTCTAAAATGGCAGATTTACACAATCGAACATGTATTAAATAAAATATATCCACTTCTTCTGTCTTAAAATATTGACGTATGATTGAGAACTGAATAAGATTAAGATATGTTTTCGGGGAGAGATCAAAGGCAAAAAGAGAAGAGGGTGGCAGAGGATGAGATGTTTAGATAGCATCACCCTCTCAATCAATATGAATTTGAGCAAAATCTGGGAGATGGTGAACAGGGAAGCCTGGTGTCCTGCAGTCCATGGGGTTGCAAAGAGTCAGACACAACTTAGCAACTGAATGACAACAGCAACAACAACAAACGTCTTCAGGGAGCAGCTCAGTGACAAGGACGGAGACTTGGCAGCCAATCCCCTCAGCCTTACTTGCCTTACCTTGCCTGAATCCCTCTGTTTTATCCTTCCAAATGGACCAGTTACCCTCCCACCTCCCAAATACGGTATCAGGTTTAAGATGTACAGCAGAAATATGTCAGAAGAAAACAAAATGCAGTGTATTTTTTAGATAAACACCACTTAAAAATCTATGTATTATGAGCAAAGAAATGCAAACAATTTCCAAAGATCTGAGCTCTTTACCAGGATGCAGGGAGCACAACAAGTATTAAATTTACTTCACACAAATTTAATTTGTACTAGAAAGGGACGGAGAAGAAATATGAGATGATTCTGAAACCTAAGGTTAAGGGAGATAAAGGCATTTACACAAACCAACCTGACATAACATATAGACTCCATGTCCAGTTGAACAGTCTGTGCACTGCCACAAAAGCTTCTGGAGGAATAAGTAACTGGAGGTTGAAATCTGACTCTCACCACACTGCTGAAGAATGTCCTGGAGAAGGGAATGGCAACCCACTCCAGCATTCTTGCCTGGAAAATCTCATGGACAGAGGAACCTGGCAGCCTATAGTCCATGGGGTTGCAGAGTCACACACGACTGAGCGCACACACAGGCACACATCCTGGTGAAGCTCTGCACCCTTGTCCAGGGCTATGTCTTTCTAACAGGAAGATCCCAAGTCAACGGGCTTGCATCCAAGCTGCTGCTGCTAAGTCGCTTCAGTCGTGTCCGACTCTGTGTGACCCCATAGACGGCAGCCCACCAGGATCCCCCATCCCTGGGATTCTCCGGGCAAGAACACTGGAGTGGGTTGCCATTTCTTTCTCCAATGCATGAAAGTGAAAAATGAAAGTGAAGTCACTCAGTTATGTCCGACTCTTCGAGACCCCATGGACTGCAGCCAACCAGGCTCCTCCGTCCATAGGATTTTCCAGACAAGAGTACTGGAGTGGTGTGCCACTGCCTTCTCCATGCATCCGAGCTAGGAAACCAAAACGTTAAGACCCAGGACAGAACAAGTGCCTTAAGAAATGGACAAAGATTGAAGGATAGAATGCCTTTGCCTAGAAAGATCCACATATCCTTCTGAGAGGAAGTTTTAAAGTTTTCATAGATTGGATGACCTCAATAGTCAGAAATGACAAAATTAAAAAAAAAATTTTTTCCCCACATTAGGTTGGAGGAATACATTTGGATAAAAATAAAAGTGTCCTGGAATGTGATTGTAAAACAGCACTCATCCTGCCGATCAATGAAAATTGTTCTCTTTCTGCATCTGAGTGGTAGACACACAGATTGTTGCCTGGCCCTTTTCTGCATATACAAAAGAATGAATGTGTTGGAGAGTCTTTTGTTGTTCTTTCTTTTTTTCCCCACAGGAAAGTTTTTATTTATTTATTTTGGACTGTTCTGGATCTTTGTTCCTGCAAGTAGGCTCTTCTCCAGTTGTGGCAAGCGAGGGCCACCGTCTAGTGGTGGGGCCCTTCTGTTTCAGAGCGTGGGCTGTAGGGCTCATCGGCTGCAGTAGTTGTGACACATGGACTCAGCAGTTGCGGCTCCCAGGCTCCAGAGCACAGGCTCAGTACTTGTGGCGCACAGGCTCCGTTGCTGGGTGGCATATGGTATCTTCCCGGATCAGGGACCGAACCCATGTCTCCTGCACTGGCAGGAGGATTCTTCACCTCTGAGCAACCAGGGAAGCCTCCTAACCTCCCCACCCGCCAGCTGGAGAGTCTTCATCTTTTCTAGTGTGAAGCCAATGAATTCTTTTGCATTTCAAGTTGAGAGCATTGGATTTCTACGAAACTGAAGTGAAGTCCACAAATTTGGGATATAAATCAGGCAACTCCCTTCCAGTGCTTTAATTGATCACTTCCATACTCACAGGTTTTACAGTCAGGAAATCCAGGACCTCCATTTTGGAAACACATTCCTCCTAAAATTTTCAGAAAGGCTGGGACTTCTGCTCCTTAGGTGGAATCAATCTGATTTCTCCACCCAAGGAGCAAAGCAGCAGGAGGGCGTAACTTCTTGCTATTGATTTCACTGCCTGTACTTATCTCTCATTATACGGATCTTTCCATCTATTTATAGATATAGCTCCTGCTATATATACAGTGAGCTACAAACGCCACTGTGCAGAGGCATGTTTGTGGCTTTGCATTATTCTTTTTTCCTGAAAAACTGCTTCCAAAATTGAGCAAAGGCTTATTTGAATTGCAGTAAATAATTATGTAGATATTTTGTTTTTTATAACTTAAAACTAACTTGGGATGTCGAGGCTTTACATCTGGGGATTATTTGGTCTAAACTTCTTTTTCTTGTATTTTAAAATCTTATTCCAAAGGCTGTGTTTTATTGTTCTGGGAGTTTTACAATGGCCTCTAGCCAAAAGCATCAAGGATTCAAGTTGATATTAGCATGCTGATGTACTTTTCCTGATTCAGTATCAGGAATAACTGATTTTTACACAAAAATGGAAGTGACACTTTAGGAAGGACTTTATAATTTCAAATAGACAGAATGGGATACAAAACTGAATATATCCATATATCTCCGTTAAGATGCTGCTGTTGCTGCTGCTAAGTCACGTCAGTCGTGTCCAACTCTGTGTGACCCCATAGACGGCAGCCCACCAGGCTTCCATCCCTGGGATTCTCCAGGCAAGAACACTGGAGTGGGTTGCCATTTCCTTCTCCAATGCATGAAGGTGAAAAGTGAAACTGAAGTCACTCAGTCGTGTGCGACTCTTCGAGACCCCATGGACTGCGGCCTACCAGGCTCCTCTGTCCATGGGATTTCCTAGGCAAGAGTACTGGAGTGGGTTGCCGTTGCCTTCTCCGGTTAAGATGCTAGCTACAGGCTTTATCATTGATCAATGAGTCCTACATCACAACCATAGAAAGGAAGAGGATAGAGTCACAGGTGTTGGCTCTGGGCAAGGTTTTTGATTTGGGCATCTCCCCTAGACCTTCTGGAGAAGGAAATTGTAACCCACTCCAGTACTCTGGCTTGGAAAATCCCATAGATGGAAAAGCCTGGTAGTCCATGGGGTCTCAAAGGGTTGGACATGACTGAGAAACTTCACTTTCTTTCCCATATCATAATTATGACTGGATAAGCTCAAGATCTTAGGAAAGTCAATTCAATTTAAACTATGTTGACCAGACTTTGGCAAACTCATCTGCTTAAAAAAAAAAAATGAAGCCACATATATTTATAGAGGTTTGGAAAACAGATATGTGGAAATAGTGAATTCACTCAGTCATGTATGACTCCCTGTGACTCCATGGACTGTAGACTGCCAGGCTCTTCTGTCCATGGGATTTTTCAGGCAAGAATACCGGAATGGATTGCCATTTCCTTCTCCAAGGGATCTTCTTCACCCAGGGATTGAACCCAGGTCTCCCACATAGATGGCAGACTCTGCTGTCTGAGCCACCAGGGAAGCTCAAGTACCTAATTACCAGAAAAAGTCATCCACAAACACAAGCAAGTAAATGTGATGACTTTGGATCCCAAACAAGTACAGAATTTGGTTAGTCTAGGGACTGACTCTTTGAATGTCTTTTGAATGCCAAATATAAGACATATCAGCTGATTTTGAAATAAAATAATATCTAGAACTTTTTTGCTTCATGAAATAATCCACTGACTTTCAAAAAGAGAGTTTTAATGAGCCTGTTGCAGGTGGTGCAGGGGTAAAGAATCTGCCAGCCAATGCAGGAGGCTCGAGAGATGCAGGTTTGGTCCCTGGGTTGGGAAGTTCCTCTGGGGAAGGAAATGGCAACCCACCCCAGTATACTTGCCTGGGAAATCCCAGAGCAGCCTGGCAGGCTAGAGTCCAGGGGGTTGCAAAGAGTTGGACCTGACTGAGTACACGCACACCCAGTGAGCCTGTGAGATATAACACATGCCAAGTTTCATTAAGAACTTTATAACTTACTAAGGAAGACAGAATTCTTGAGTTCATTTAAATACTCCAAAGTCAAACTGCAGATAGAACTACTCTGAAAGGCATTCAACTAAAGAACGTTGAATTTAAGAAAACAAAAGAGCACCTGATACGCCATACACATACTTGAAATGGGAAATAAACCAATCATGTAGCAGAAGTGAAGCTTGTCGTCCATAGCATCTACTCTCCTTGTTTTAATTTTGTAATCTTAATTTTGAAACATCCACTGGAATGGCCAGCAGAGACTTATCTAAATGGAACCTTGTTCTTCCAAGCAAGTAAAGACATTTTGAATCCAAGAGGGGGTGGGGTGGGCTCTGTTTGGCAACTGCAGAGGGATGGGAAGAACCCTGCAGAAACTGGAGCAGGCCAGTCCTGACCCCTGCCCCAACACCCCGTCTTCTCTCACCTCCTCTGTGTAACCCTAGCCCTCTCCAACCTTTATCTTTTTTATTTGTTTATTCTTTTCCCTTTTATATTTTCTGCTGTCTTTCAAATCATAGGTGATCTTGAAGAGGCTTTTAATGCAGCATCAATGAAAACTTTCCCCTGTGAATGAAACACTTGTAAATTCAGTAAATATGGTTTAAAAAAAAAAAGGAACCCATGCATGACAGTTTTCAAGGACTTACATAAATGACCCCCTTTTCTCTATCACCTTTCAGGTAAAAAGACAGCTTTCTAAAGTAGTTTGCTACCTAGCAAGACAGGCCTTAGATTTGGTAAGAAAGTCTACATTATAGCTGAATATTGCCATGATTGCTGGGTCTTTCTGAAACAAGTCATAATTATTAAGAGGTTGGAAGTTCTTAGAGAGTCATAGAATATGGAAGTGAAATAGATGTTTCACACATATTTAGCATTGTTGATCCTGGGCATTTAGAGCCTGATTTATGGAGTGAGGAGTCAGGGAGAAGAGTGCAGAGAAAATCAGTGATTAAATACAGTAGGGAGAAGCTCAGAAATTGGAAATGAAGGTATGTTTATGAGCGATGTAAATCTCCAAAGTTTTAGGGTAGCAATTAGAACACTAAACATAGTCTAAATGGTCTTTGGATGCACATAAAAGTTAAAGAAAACTAGATGTATCTCTTTCAAGCCTCTTTCATACTTGAAAAAAAAGAAAAAAAACTCTTCTAATCCCAAATCTATGCTGTATTTTGGAGGCTCCCAGGTGGCACTAGTGGTAAAGAATCCACCTGCCAGACACAGGGTCAGTCCCTGGGTCTGGAAGATCCCGTGGAGGAGGGCATGACAACCTATTTGAATACTCTTCCCTGAAGAATCCCATGGACAGAGGAACCTGGTGGGCTACGGTCCTTGGGGTTGCAAAGAGTCAGACATAACAGAGAACAAACTGTATTTTTTGTTTAGTAAGGTTTTCTGCTATTCTTCTTGATTTAAAATACTTTTTTAATGAATTTATTTTTATTCATGTATAGTTAACTTACAATATTCTGTTAGTTTCAGGTGTACAGCAAAGCAATTCAGTTATATATACATATGTATATTATTTTTCAGATTCCTTTCCCATATAGGTTATTATAAAGTATTGAATATAGTTCCCTATGGCATACATGTTGTTTATTTTATATACAGTAGTGTTTGTATGTTACTGCCAAGTTTCTAGATCATCCCTCAACTCCCTTTTCCCTTTAGTAACCATTAGTTTGTTTTCTGTATCTGTGAGTCAATTTCTATTTTATAAATAAGCTCATTTGTATCATTTTGTAGATGCCACAAATTTAACTGCAAATTCTCAATCCCATGACATTTCCTATGAAATGTACTATTCCAATTAATTCTGAATTTGTTTCCCTTTTATGTGAATTAATATATTACCAGTAAATGATATAAAGTTTACCAAATATTCCATTTTTTCAAAATTATCTCATCCTCTCTAAAACGATAGTTCTCAATTGGTTGCTTCCATCGTAAACCAATCTTCATTTTCTGCTTAATTGACTGTCTGCTGATCTTTTTGGTTCTAAGTGGTTTTCCAGGAAAGTGACACCAGAGAGATCACTATAATGTGATGGCCATTCCTTAGAAACAGAGGTTAACATGAAAAAAATATCGACAGGCAGAAAGGGCTTCTAGCGGAAATATTTAAAACTCTGATGTATAATAATGTATTTAACAAATGTGAGCAATTTTAAAAAGTGTATACGCTGACATACTCAAACCTATGCATTCAAGTAGCTGTATTTTTCCAATTACTGTTTTTCAAAAATGTGAAAAAGAACATTTTATGAGTAAATTCTACTCTGATCATGGGTACATGTCATTTCCTCACCAAATACTTCTTTAGATTTTGTTGGCGCTTGTCCAAGACATTTCTAACAAGGAGTTCAGATTTGCAGCAAAGATCAGGTTGATCTGATTCAAGACATTTCAGGCAGAACACTTCAGGAGTCCCATTTATGTTGGGATGTTTTTTCCCTTATTTTCTACCCTATCAAAATATTATTCTGATTCAATAATGTATACATACATTTCAATAATGTATACATATAGTCCATATACACGATACATTCCATAAATGTATAGTGAATGAAAAAGAGAGAGAATGATTCCTTCATCAGAGCAGAAAAAATGTCCACTCCATCATAAATCACTGATGAGCAGGAAATAGATCAAAACTTTGATAGTAAGAAGTTAAAAATTAGTTGGCATTGACAATGAAGCAAATATGTAATGTCGGAATTCCCTTCTCTGTCAGGAAAATAATCCAGATAGCTATTTCCATATCATATCAAACCTCTGCATGCCTGCTTGGAGTTACCTCCTATTCTGATAGAAATGTGCTTTCATTTACTGTTCAAATAGCTGCAGCTTAACAAAATATTCATCAAGGGGAGCCAAGATTTTCTGTGTGGTGACATCAGAAGTTCAAGACTGTATTTTACCTGAATCGAATTGGCTAGAGCTATATGCAGTTGATACCACCCTTACGCAGAAAGTGAGGAGGAACTAAAGAGCCTCTTGGAGAAGGTGAGAGAGGAGACTGAAAAATCTGGCTTAAAACTCAACATTTGGAAAACTAAGATCATGGCTTTCAGTCCCATTACTTCATGGCAAACAGATGGGTAAACAATGGAAAGAGTGGCGGATTTTATTTTCTTGAGCTCCAATATCACTGTGGACAGTGACTGCAGCCATGAAATTAAAAGATGTTTGCTCCAAGGAATAAAAGCTATGACAAACCTAGACAGTATATTAAAAAGCAGAGACATCACTTTGCCAATAAAGTCTGTCTAGGCAATGCTATGGGTTTTCCTATAGTCATGGATGGATGTGAGAGCTGGACCATAAGGAAGGCTGAGAGCCAAAAAATTGATGCTTTTGGACTGTGGTGTTGGAGAAGACTCTTCAGAGTCCCTTGGACAGCAAGGAGATCAAACTAGTAAATCCTAAAGGAAATCAACCCTGAATATTCATTGGAAGGACTGATGTGGAAGCTGAAGCTCCAAAATTTTGGCCACCTGATACAAAGAGCCGATTCACTGGAAAAGACCCTGATGCCAGGAAAGATTGAGGGCATGAGGAGAAGTGGGTGACAGAGGATGAGATGATTTGATGGCATCACCAACTCAACGGACATGAGTTTGAGCAAACTCTGGGAGATAGTGAAGAACAGGCAAGCCTGGTGTGCTGCAATCTATGGGACTGCAGAGTTGGACACAACTTAGCTACTGAAGAACGAACAACATAGACCTCTACTGAGTCAAGAGTTAAAAGGAAACCCAGTACTCCTTTCTCTGGACAGCTCAGGAGGCCACAACATACAAGGCAGATTCTATGAAACACTTTCAAACGAACTAAAAAGGACTGTAATGTTATAATAGCCATCAACTTCAGTTAGGAAATTAAATATTATTAAGGCAAAGCCCTCTAACAATACTGGATATTGACAGGAGCAGTGGATTAAGTTTAACATGAGATTAAGATACTTTTGATCCACTCCATAGATTAGCCTGGTTAAAATAATGTTAGCCAGGCAGATCATGAAAAGAGTTAAGGTTGTTCTTCCTTCAGTAAAAAGTAGCAAACATGATCATAATGTGTTGTGATAATAAGACTGTGGCATATTATAGCCTAGCTTAAACAAAAACAACAAGAACACTAAAATGTGCTGACTCCTATAAATGAGAAGTCTGGGCACCTGAGTTTCAGGCACAGCTGGTTCCAGGAACCAAGAAGATATGTCTTTTCGATCTTTCTTTCCCCCAAATACTCCCTACCATTTCTTGTCTTTACTGGTCTGTGCTTGGTCCCATTGACAAATACACATATTCCACATGGTGTCAAGGTGGAGACCAATGTTTCTGAGGTTACAATATTCTAGAGCTCTGAGATGATATAGCAGGAACAGGTAACTTCATCTGTTCAGGACGCTACAACAAAACACCAAAGTCTGGGTGGCTTATAAATAACAGAAATTTATTTCTCACAGATCTAGAGGTTGCAAATTCTAAGATCAAGGTCCAGCAGATACAATGCCTGCTGAGACCTGTTTCCTGGTTTGTAGATGTCAGTCTTCTCACTGTGTCCTCACATGGCAGAACAGACAAGGAAGGTCTCTTGGGTCTTTGTTATAAAGGCACTAATTCAGTTCATGAAAGGTCCACCCTCATGGCCTAACTACCTTCCAAAAGCCCTGTCTCCAGATACTATCTTAAGAGGATTAGGTTTCAACATGGGGACACAAACATGTATTGGGTTAGCCTAAAAGTTAATGCAGGTTTTTCTGTATGTGGAAAAATCTGAATGAACTCGTTGGCCAACCCAGTAGTGTCTCAGCATCCTTATATTCACATTCCATGGAAGACTCTGATTGGCCCTTCATGGAGTGAGGTCCATCCAGAAACCAGCCCCTGCCATCAGGGCAATGAAATCCTAGATTGGCCAGGCATGAGTTATATCCCTGGCCTTGACAACTGGAATCAACCATTCCAATAGAACCTCATGGAATGAGTCTAAAATACACATTATTTTTTCAATCAATTTTGTTGTTCAGTCACTAAGTCATGTCTGACTCTTTGCAACTCCATGGACTGCACCATTCCAGGCTTCCCTATCCTTCACTATCTCCTGGAGTTTGCTCAAACTCATATCCATTGAGTCAGTGATGCTGTCCAACCATCTCATTCTCTGTTGCTCCGTTCTCTGTTAATTCAGATACTATTTCCTGAGCATCTGGTATGTGTCAGGCCTTGTGTGAAGCCCTATCAAGCCAGAAAAATGGGAATTAAAAATGATGCTGATATCCATTTCTATCCCAATTAAAGTACTATAGTTAATTGAAGTCTAAAACCAAAGTCTAAAACTCAGTCTACAATAAGGTCAAGGAATTTTGATCCAGGCTGGGTCTCACTCTCTTACATGCTAGTAATATTAACTACAATCCAAAGCCCAAAGCTTTAGGGCTGGACTTTGAAATAACTGCTTCACTGGCTTCTTTCAAATGGGATAATTCAATGGTCCCTTTCTTTTACTAGTCTCATCAGCTTCCTTACTTTCTGTACCTACATATGCTCAAGACTCTTACAAACTGTCTCTTTAAACATGCCAACAAATAGACGTAAACCAGCTCCACAAAATATGTCCTCCTGCGCTGGTGTCATGTTTCTCTCAATCTTGCCTTTGTTGTCAAATATTTTGAATCAAGAGTGAAGCTTCATTATTTTCAAGATCTTGCCTGTGTTTAGCCTGATTTTTGGCTCAGTGGATAAAGAATCTGCCTGCAATGCAGGAGACACAGGAGACACGGGTTTGTTCCCTGGGTCAGGAAGATCTCCTGGAGGAGGGCATAGTAATTTACTCCAGTATTTTTGCCTGGAGAATCTGATGGATAGAGGAGCCTCGACGGTTACAGTCCACAGGATCACAAAGAGACACAACTGAAGTGACTGAACACAGCATAGCACATTGTCCCTACCCGGTCACTGAAATGTCCCTTCCCATTCAACTGATAACCTTCTTATCACCTTACTTTGCACCATTTCTCTGGCACCTGGTACTGCTAAACAGCTTTTGAAACTCTCACCTATTTGATGAAGTGGTGTCTTTGCATTATTCTTAACTAACTTTTCTCTCCATATTTGCCTAACCTGTTTCTCATCCTCCATGCCCTTCCTAAGCATCACCATGCCCAGAGCAGACAGTGATGGCATGCTTACCAGATAACAATTCCTCCCCAGGACAAGGATTTAGTCAGGAGTCTACTTTTCCTCTAGGTCAGTGCGTGTTGAGGGGGTAACCAGAAAGGTGAAGGCAGGAGATCAGGAAGGTTCTACCAAGCAAATCATGGTCATCCTGGTCACATTGACAGTGCCTGATTCATTGATGTACCACTTCGAAACTGGAGGGCAGACGTGTGAGGGGTGGGCAAGGCTTCTGCGATACGTGGTCTTGCTACTAAGAAAGAGACCTTTGAAGAGCTAGCTTCTTCTCTGTCTGGAAATTGTCGCATTGACATCTGCTGCAGCCTGCTTCCCACCTGCTTGAATGCTGAGTCCACAAGCAAAGGACAGCAGGTCTAAAAGAAGAGTGGAGAGGCAAGACTTGGGATCCAACCTATCTCTATGTGCCCTGCTATAGGAATAACACATTATCTTGAGGTTTAAACTAGACTCTTGAGAGTCCCTTAGACAACAAAGAGAGCCAATCAGTCCATCCTAAAGGAAATCAGTCCTGAATATTCATTGGAAGGACTCAAGCTGAAGCTGAAACTCCAATACTTCGGCCACCTGATGTGTGAACTGACTCACTGGAAAAGACCCTGATACTGGGAAAGATTGAAGGTGGGAGGAGAAGGGACAACAGAGGATGAGATGGTTGGATGGCATCACCGACTCAATGGACATGAGTTGGAGTAAACTCCAGGAGTTGGTGATGGACAGGAAGGCCTGGCATGCTGTAGTCCACGGATTCGCAAACAGCCAGAGATGACTGAGCGACTGAACTGAACTTAAGCTAGCCTGAGTGAGCCTCAGCTCCCAGCCAGCCACACAATCACCAGGGTCAACAAGCAACACACCAGCCACCATTAGGATCCCATACTACCATTCTGGTTTTCACTTTCTGTACAGTATTCAACCAATTACATGACACATTCAATGCTTTATTATAAAACAGGCTTTGTGTTAGATGATGTTGCCCTACTGTAAGCTAACGTAAGTATTCTGAGCACACTTAAGTGGAATATGGGCTTCCCAGGCGATGCTAGTGGTAAAGAACCCATCTGCCAAAGCAGGAGATGTAAGAGACATGAGTTCAATTCCTTGGTTAGGAAGATTCCCTGGAGAAGGGAATGGAAACCAGCTTCAATATTCTGGCCTGTGAATGCCAATGACAGAGGAGCCTGGTAGGCTATAGTCCACAGGGTCACAAAGAGTTGGACACAACTGAAGGGGCTTAGCATACACACACGTAGAACAGGCTATGATGTTCAGTACGTTAGGTGTATTAAATGCATTTTCAACTTAGCATATTTTCAGTGTACTGTGGGTTTATTCAGAGGCAACTCTTTTTCTATGGTGTACCATTTCTTTTTTTGTGGTGAGAACAGTTAAGATCTACTCTCTTAAGATCTTTCTAGCACAATGTGATTAACAACAATCACGATGCTTGTACATTGTTGTGTTCAAGTCGTGTCTGACTCTTTGAGACCCCATGGACTGCAGCATGCCAAGCTTCCCTGTCCTTCACTATTGTCTGAAGTTTGCTCAAACTCATATCCATTGAGTTGGTGACGCTATCCAACCATCCCATCCTCCGTCACCCCCTTCTCCTTCTGCCCTCAGTACTTCCCAGCATCAGGGTTTTTTCCAATAAGTCCGCTTTTCATTCACATCAGGTGGCCAAAGCATTGTATATTTAGATCCCCAGGATACATCCATCTGACAGTTGGAAGGTGGATGACCAGTATCTCCCATTATTCCCCATCCACTTACCCTAGCTCCCGGTAATCCCCACTGCAGGCTCTATTTCTATGCATGGGGCTTTTTTAGATCTCACATACAAGTGATATCATATAGCGTTGGTGTGATCCCTGTAGCAAACCCGATCTTGTGCCTGAGAGCTATTCCACAGCACCTCCACTGTGTTCTTGTTAAAGGACTCTCTCAGCGATCTTACCTCTTGACTAAACAAACCATTCTCTTTCCATTTCCATCAAGGTAAGTTCATGAAGGGAGAAGAAATGCAACAGAAAGTATAAAGACTCACTTCTTTGTACAAGCCGACGCTTTTTATTACTACACAGTTATCTTAATTAGAGTCATTTGTCACCCATGACCATTCCAGAATACATGTTACAAGAGTTTATGCATAATTCCTTTAAAAAAAAAAACTGGCTTACACCCCTCAGAAAGGAAGATCTTGCCAGCTACCTGCAAGTTTACTAATTACCTGATAGGAGACTCTCCTGACCTGTCAGGAAAGGGTTACTTTTTCTCAGCAGCCTCCCCCTGGCCACCTTTTGAAGTAATTATCACCATGTAGCAGGAAACAGACAAGCTGTCTCCATAGAAATGACTACAACAGCTTGCGGTCCTTCTGTGCAGGTAAACGCACAGCTTACTCTCCCCCCGGGCACCTGGGAACAGCACAGTGGCCTCTCTGTAGCTTCCAGACATTGAATCACAGCACAAAGTCAGGTAGCATCCGAATTCTCTCTGATTTTCAGGGGGAAGACACGCAGCGGCAGCAATTTGACTTAATGTACGGCAACCTCACATTCTCTTATGAGACAAGTAGATCTTTCTGTGAACGTTATTCTCTCTATGTGAAGCCCGGGACACTTCTGCTGGGCTGGTGACAATATTTACTAGCAAGCAAGAGATGGAAGTAGGATGACAGAGACAGGGCCAGGTGCCGAGGACTGCCCGCGCGCCCTAACACACAGTATTCCACAGCTGATCCAAACACAATTTACTCAGGGCTATTTGCACATTATACCCCCAACATCTGGGTACACTCATAAAATTTGAGCACGTGTAGATAGTGAAGGCATTCAAAATCAAAGGATTCCACTGAATATATATGAGGACACTGCATAAACGTGGAGGAAAATAAAAGAGAGTCCTTCTTTAATTTCTTCCTTAGTTCTTTTGCTACAATTATAAAGGTCAACAAACTCAGTGTGATGTGAATCCAGACGTGTTTCACAATGAACGGAAGGTGAAAGGTAGGAGAAGTGTCCTGGGCCCAGTTCCTGGTACCTTGCAGGTGTTCAAAGATTCAGCTGCAGGTAATCTAAGGGGCCTAACTTTGGATAGAAAGGCAACATACAGAGCAAGAAGCTGAATACACTGGCATGCATTCTGCTGTTCAGAATGGGTTTAAGGAAAACAACAAAACACATATGGCTGAAATAAACACGTATGAATGACGAGGAAAAGAAAGGGAGAGGGAATTAGAATGCACAAATGAAACGTGGAAAATGTAATAATTGAATACAGATAATTATTAATTTTCTTGGCTTAGCATATGTGTCCTCACAATGTAATTTAAACCACATTTTCCACACTATTTATTTGTCAGTCAATTGTGCATTGATTTACAAATTCACCTTTTTCTTAAGGTTCAGTTTGCATTGCTACCAGTCACATCCTTATGGTTTATCTCACTCGTTTCTAGTTTCTAATGTCTTACTTACCCTTCTCTGCACATCACTTAGAAATTCACAGACACATAGTGGAGACTCCGGACTTTTAAATACTCTCTTAAATGCAGTGCATTAACTAAACTCCAATAAGGTGTCAAAAATTTCACCAAAACAACTCGAAATATTCTCAGCACTGCACAAACTGTGTCAAATAGCGGCAGAAAGTGAACAAGTTTCATTTGCAGCTAATCTGCACTTTCTCCTAAGTCATATATTTAAACCTGGATTTTAAAATCCATGGTAAAATCATCAGCAGAATATTCATAATCCAGTATAAAGACAATTCTTTCCAAAACCTGTATTCATCTTTTTGAATGGTTTGTAGACAAGCTAACTCAATGACTCCTAATTATTGCAGTCTGCCTTTGCATTTACATCGTATTCTGCCAATAATCAGTATTCTTCATCTCTTTTCTACAAGACTGCACTTTATAAAGTGCTCAAAGAGAAAAGGAATGCATATCTTCTTAAACTTGCTTGTTCGGTTGGATTTCTTGGTCGCACCGTGCGGCATGCAGGATCTTTGTTCACTGACCAGGCATGGAAACTGTGCCCCCTGCAGGGCAAGCATGGAGTCTTAACCACCAGACTTACCTTTAAGAAGGCCCTTCTTAAACTTTAAAATGAAGGGAAATATGCTCTGGGAAGTGGAAATGTCATGGCTTAAATGGTCCAAGGGACAGATTACCCTGAGCAGCTGCAATGAGTTTCCAATCACACTCCTTTGAAACACAGCTTGAAAACACACGGGGTAAACTAGAAGTCTCTGCTGCAGTCCCGCAGAGCCAACAGCCCACAGAGGTCCAGGCAGGATGATGGTGTAGTTCCATCACGATGACTGAGCGACTGCCTCCAGGGCAGAGCTCCAAGTCACTGCACCCTGCCCACTTCCTCAGGGGTAACATGAAAGGTCTGGAGAAAACAGAGCTCTCAACAGTTCTAAAGTGTTGTGATGGTAAAATGCTACGGTCGTGTGGTTTCAGGGACGAGAAGGACACATTTTTACAAGGTCTCTGCACATCTGGGAAAAGAAGCAAAGAAATGCCGCCTCTGTGTTTCCATTTCTTCCACAATGACCTGTGTTCAATGCACTAACGAGCATGTCCCAAGAGATGACAGGCTTTTCAGGGCAATTTCGCTTTCAGAGTGAAATCTTGAGCTCAGAATCTGTGCTTGATGCCAACAGAACTTTAAATCTTAAGACAGATAGGAATATCTGCCGCCCCTTCCCTGCCCCTGCCCTGGAAAAATCCTTTCTAATTTAAATGTGAAGATGGCTCTCAGAACTACAGTTACATTTACTGTATTAACAACTTTTATAGGTTGGTAGTTTTCAATTTTATAGGTTGCTAGTTTCACAGAACAATGGAAGATTGGAGGCGAACCCTTCGTAAAGAAACAAAAACTTCATAAAGGCTATGAAGAAAAAAGAGGACATTAGGCTTATTGTAAACATCCAGTTTTGTCTGATTCTTGGCTACAGCGTGGACTATGGCCTACCAGGCTCCTCTGTCCACGGGATTCTCCAGGCAAGAATACTGGAGTGGGTTGCCATTTCCTTCTCCAGGAGATCTTCCTGATCCAGGGATCAAACCCAGGTCTTGTGCATTGCAGGCGGATTCTTTACCAACTGAGCTATGAGGCAAGCCCCCAAACAATTTAGTATCAGCAATCCCATGAGGTTCACCATAAGCAGATTGTTACCTTTAGACAAAACCCAGATAAATAGCAAATAGGAATATCAACAACATGCTGACTACTAATACCTTTTTCTTCACTAGACCTGGGGCCACTCATTCAAACGGAGGGCAGCAGATGAAGGGTATGTGTGAACTTGATAAGCATAAAAACTGAGGGAATCATGAGGACCAAAGTGACCTGTATAACCCATGCTCTGCCAAAACTGGTTGCATTTCTTTAAAATAGAAATTAACATGACAGCCAGCACAATGAACACACGAACAGTTCACAATCTCATCTTTCATGACTTTCTCATAACAAATTTGAATTTTCTGGTAATTTAAGTGTCAGGTTGTGCTCAATTGTATGTAAACAAACAAATTAGGGTCATATGACCTACGGTGCATGCATGCATGCTCAGTAATGTCCAACTCTTTGCACCCCTTGGACTGCAGCCTGCCAGACTCCTCTGTCCATAGGATTTCCCAGGCAAGAACAGTGGAGTGGGTTGCCATTTCCTCCTCCAGGGGATCTTCCTGACCTAGGGATTGAACCCAGGTCTCCTGCATTGGTAGGTGGATTCTTAACCACTGCAGCACCTGGGAACCCCTATATGACCCACTAATTTGCTGCAAGATAGATACTGGGTTTTAAGTGTAAAAATTAAATAAAGCAATTTCTTCTAACTATAGCTTACTTTACCAAATAAAACTATTTTCTTAAACTTTTATTCTTAATAAAGATACTCAACACATCCAGCTTTATAGGTAAACACCAGAAGGTTTTTCTAGGTAAAATTACATGGATAAGTAAAACAATAATCACTTTAATGATAATACTAATCCTCTTACTCCTAGTTTCCATTTGATGAACACTTGCAATTTTATTGCTCTCTGTTCCAAGAAATTCTACAGACATTATCTCATGTATTCCTACATACCACACCTGCATGGGAGCTATTCTCCCTGGTTTAGAGATGAGGCGATGAAGATCAGAGGGGCTTATCCTTAATCCTCTCATTCTCTAAAAAGAAGTTCTATTAACATTCACATCTATTATATAAACAAGCTTAACAAATTAAAGAAAAACTGTGAAGTATTGAACCTTGAAACATTCTTCTATAGCACAAAAGATGAAATAATAGACTGTGGATAACTCTGCCAGACATGATGAAAGAACTGCTAACAGCAGGCCACTGCATTGGTTATAATCAGCAGCAGTCCATCTTCATATTCAGGGAACTTTCTTTTCAAGGCAGAGTTAGGGAAGCAACCTTTTGGAGGGTGAGATGTTAGTGGATGGGGATGGAGGGGAAGGATTGTTAAATTGCCTAATAATTTAATGATAATTCTATTGTTGTTCCAATAGGAAAAGGAGCACGTCAAGGCTGTATATTGTCACCCTGCTTATTTAACTTCTATGCAGAGTACATCATGAGAAACGCTGGGCTGGAAGAAGCACAAGCTGGAAGCAAGATTGCCGGGAGAAATATCAGTAACCTCAGATATGCAGATGACACCACCCTTATGGCAGAAAGTGAAGAGGAACTAAAAAGCCTCTTGATGAAAGTAAAAGAGGAGAATGAAAAAGTTGGCTTACAGCTCAACATTCAGAAAACGAAGATCATGGCATCTGGTCCCACCACTCCATGGGAAATAGATGGAGAAACAGTGGAAACAGTGTCAGACTTTATTTTGGGGGGCTCCAAAATCACTGCAGATGGTGACTGCAGCCATGAAATTAAAAGACGCTTACTCCTGGGAAGAAAAGTTATGACCAACCTAGATAGCATATTCAAAAGCAGAGACATTACTCTGCCAACTAAGGTCCGTCTAGTCAAGGCTATGGTTTTTTTCCTGTGGTCATGTATGGATGTGAGAGTTGGACTGTGAAGAAGGCTGAGCGCTGAAGAATTGATGCTTTTGGACTGTGGTGTTGGAGAAGACTCTTGCGAGTCCATTCTGAAGGAGATCAACCCTGGGATTTCTTTGGAAGGACTGATGCTAAAGCTGAAGCTCCAGTACTTTGGACACCTGATGCGAAGAGTTGACTCATTGGAAAAGACTTTGATGCTGGGAGGGATTGGGGGCAGGAGGACAAGGGGACGACCGAGGATGAGATGGCTGGATGGCATCACTGACTCGATGGACGCAAGTCTGAGTGAACTTCGGGAGTTGGTGATGGACAGGGAGGCCTGGCGTGCTGTGATTCATGGGGTCGCAAAGATTCGGACACGACTGAGCGACTGAACTGAACTGAACTATCATTGTTCAATCACTAAGTCATATCTGACTCTTCACAGCTCCATGGACTACAGCACACCCGGCTCCCTTGCCCTTCCCCTTCTCCTGGAGATTGCTCAAATTCATGTCCATTGTGTAAGTGATGCTATCTAGCCATCTCATCCTCTGCCGCCCCCTTTTCTATTACTAGTGAATAAACTACATTTATTGTTTATTTTTTGCCATACTCAAAGGGCTCTCCAGAAGCATTTGTGATTTCCTGGCAGGGCATTTGCAGAGCCAGTATCTCTGGCTCCTCATGAAACAGGTCCTGCCGATGAATGTGCACGGGTGATACATCCCTAAATGTTAGCACATTAAAAAAAAAAACAAAAAAAAACTCACAGGTTTTTTTTTGTTAATAAATTTATTTATTTTAATTGGAGGTTAATTACTTTACAATATTGTATTGGTTTTTGACAAAATTCTCATTTAAAAAATCATACAACATGGTTTCTTAGTGGAACTCATAAATATTACACATATATAAAATATTTAATGTTATATAACCCTGAATAGGATATGGCAACCCACTCCAGTATTCTTGCTTGGAAAATTCCATGGAGAGAGGAGCCTAGCAGGCTACAGTTCATGGGGTCGCAGAGAGTCAGATACAACTTAGTCACTGAACAACAACAATACATTTTAATATAGAGAAAAGTAGAAAACAGTCGATAGGGTAAGAAAACAGAATCTTTCATCACCCATCCTTCCTAGAAATGTGTCTCCCAAGACTCTCTTTGACATGCTCTCCATATCTATTTTCACTACTATTCAGTCCATTTTGCCTTAAAAGTCTTTTGAATTCACCCTCCCTCTCCATTTCCCCTGCCATTCACCTGGTTAAGCTCTTTGTCAATTTTTTTCTTTTTTAACCTGGGCTACTCTGATAACCTCCTAACTGGCTTCCCAAACACAACACCGATTCCTTTCAATTTATTTATCCTTTAGCTGGCGTGATCTTCCTGAAACGCAAGTCTGATCACGTCATCCTTCCATAGCTGTCGTGTATAAAAAATGAACTGCATCACAAGCCAACAGAGGGCCTTTATCGTGGCCTCCTGCCAGCCGCACCGCCCCAATTTCTGACACTCTCCACCTAACAGCCATCACACCCGCATCACCAGAAACGATTCCCAGTGCCCCCAAAACATGACATTCTCTTTCCAGTATAGATTCAAGGATAAATAAATCAGCATGTGGACTCCAGCAACATCTACTAAGATTCAAACTCTGCTTGGACCACTGGTTACCAGAGGCCTGAGCAAGTGGCTATACGCTCTTGAAGCTGCAGTTTCTGCTGTAATAAGGAGAAGCTAATTGGACCTCACAGAGCTTATTTTTAAAGATCAAATGAGATAATGCATGGAAAGTTTCCATACAGTGCTTGGCTCATGCCCTGGTAATACTTACAGGGCCCTATTCTGAGAGCTCAAAATTCATTACACTTAACAGAACAGGCAGGGGAAACCCCAGCCCACACAGAACATGTCCTCCAGTGCGTGCATGCATGCTGAGTCACTTCAGTCGTGTCTGACTCTTTGAGACCCCATGGACTGTAGCCCTCCAGGCTCCTCTGACCATGGGATTCTCCAGGCAAGAATACTGGAGTAGGTTGCCATTTCCTGTCTTGGGAGCTTCCTGACTTAGGGATTGAACCCGCATCTCCTACGTCTCCTGCATTGCAGGCAGTTTCTTTACCACTGAGCCATCAGGGAAGCCCCATTACAGTAGAGAGAGAGAGTTTTTTAAATTAATGAATATTTTATACAGTATGCTGGAGGTTACAAATTCCTACAAAGGACACCTGGCAGAAGTGTCCTTTTAAGTAGGGAAGGCAGGGAAGACCTTATTGGTTAAGAAGCATTTAATCCAAGATGTGAGGGACGCAAGGAGATGAGCCCTGTGGACCTCTGGGAAGAAGATTCAGGCAGAGAAAAGAGCAGGGAAAATCCCTGCAGTGCGAATAGGCCTGGAGAGCTTGTGGCTGGCAGGGGGACCCATAAGGCTGAAGCCAGGCATGCCTGGGTGACGGTAAGAATAAACTCAGAAAAGTCATGGTGAAGCAGACTATGCTGTGGTCTGGGGGCCCTGTTAAGGAAGTTAGTTTTACTCGATTCATCTTCATGGGAAATTTTACCCAGTCTTCCAAGCGGGGTCAGAAGCTCTCTGTCCCTACTCCCATAAAGCACCCAGTACCTTCACCACGGCATTTATTACAGCAGCCCTCCCAACCCTCCAACTCAGCCAGGCTCTGCCATTCATCACAGTATCCCTAGCCATCTTCTGGGGGCTCATCAGGAATGGTCCAATAAGAAACAAAGGAAATGATGGTGAAGGAACCAATGAAAAATAAGCAATGCACTTTCAGAAAACCAACAAAAAGTGTCCATGCTATGGTGAGTTGAGTATATGATTTAAAATTCTGAAAAGAGTGATAGAAAATAAGCATATATCGCCCACAAACATCATGTTCAAATTTTCAGCAATTTCAGCAACGAGGTTCAGAGACACTAGATGACTTTGCTAAAATTATTCTGTTTTATAATTTTCCAGATTCTTGCATGTGTTTCTCAAAAATAACCCTGTGCTTTTTAGACTGAAGTATGTCCATTCTACAAGGAAGGAAACTGAGTCCTGAAATAACAGGTGACTGAGGGGCACAGCAACCCACTCCAGGATTCCTGCCTGGAGAAACCCATGGACAGAAGAACCCGGTGGGCTGCAGTCCACAGGGTTACACAGAGTCGGACACGACTGAAGCGACTTAGAAGCAGCAGCAGCAGAGGCGGACTCAGGCCTAGGGCTCAGGAACCCATGCCCTCGAGAAGGACTTGGCTGTGTGCGCTGAGTAGCATTGCTTCTTACAGCCTAAGTGAACCCAGGAGAATATCCATATCAGAACAGAACAGCTGCAGCAGAGGGAGCTAGGATGAGGCAGAGAAATGCTCACAACCATCTGAGACAATGGAACAAATCTTGAGAGTGAGGGAGTAGAAGATAAACAGGAAGTAATTTCATTCTGCACCCACTAATCACAAATGGAGTCACGCTTCTGATGAATGACACAGTGGCGGCCACAAAACTAGGGGCACTGACAATAGCTCCAAGGTGACTTGATTCAACAGTATTTACACTAAAACTACTACTCCCCACCCATAGTGCCTATTCTCTATAGTGCTATTTTATTATACCGTACTTTTATCAGTTCTAATGCTGGCCTAACAGTGTGATCTGCAGTGCATTAATACAGTGTAGAGTAGCTCAGCATGCTTGCTCAGTCGATCAGTCGTGTCTGCCTCTTTGGGACCCCATGGACTGTAGCCCGCTGGGCTCCTCTGTCCATGGACTTTTCAGGCAAGAATACTGGAGCAAGCAGGTTGCCCTTTCCTCCTCAAGGGGATCTTCCCAACTCAGGGAAGGAAGTTCTGTCTCCCACGTCTCCTGCATTGGTGGGCAGGTTTTTTTTTTTACCGTTGTTCTACCTGGAAAGCCCAGGAGCAGCTCTAATAAAGACAAATGAGCACTGTATGTGGACTCAGAAGAGCCTCTTTATTTCCTACCATGAGAGCTTTGACAGGCTCATTTATTTTAATTCCAGACTCAGTCTTCCAATCTGTAAAATGAGGATGACAATATCCATTTTAAAGGCTTAGTTATAGGACAAATAATATGGTAGGGTATTAAAAATGATGACGTGTCCTATGAAGGAAAGAGATGATGTGGATCTCCTCCTCCGCACATATTTGTGGATTAACTGTGCTGCCTTAAAAGTTACATGATATTTTACTAAGATTTTACTTTATTATAATCATAAAATATATATGAAAGAGTTTTCCTACTATCTAGATAACTAGCAGAACCTAAAACCAGCACCACACTCCACTCTCATTCCTCAATTTTGAGTAAAAAATTCAGTTTGTAAATGTCAACTATAGAAAGTGTTGAGACATACTAATCTTTTTCTCATATAATGTGCTACATTTTCAGACAGATAATAATCATGGAATTGTGGAAATTGTCTAATAGGTCTGTAATTCAGCAATACCACTTCTAAAATTTATCATGTGACATTTGACAAGGAGTAGTTATGGAAGCTTGTGATCATTAAAAATAAGGAATGAGTTACATCGAATTACCTGGAAAGTTAAAAATAAGGCAATGTATTTCCTTCAGCATGATAGGATCCTATCAACTCTTTTCAACAGAATATATTGTCATATAATAGAAGTTACTTTGTCAAAGCATTATTACAATTCCTGGCCTCCACGCGGACAGCAAATTCACAGTATGAGTGAATTGCCATTCTTCCCTCCTACACAAAATTGTGAAGAATATTTAGCACCAGTCAAACCTCAGACAGAAATACATCTTGTTCTTTGAAAAACAATACCCTGCGTATAAGTCTTAAAAGACAATCATTCCAAGTTTGGCAATTTTCAAATCGCTGCAATTGTAAAATGACTTAAAAGTGACAAGTCAAAGCAAATTGCACTTTGGCAGGGAAATAAAATCAGCGCCAGAAGTGGGCTGGAACAGCACAGAATCCAGAGTATCAGCTCACTGGCACATCTCAAAATCATGCAACTGTTGACCAATACTACTTAGCCATCCAGCAGCTTAAATGTACAACTGAACATTAAAAAAAAAAAAAAATCTGCCAAACAAAGTTACAGATGAATAAGAAAGCATATTTATTCAAGACCACATGGTCCTCAAATGCTGCTTCATTTTTACTAAAATACCAAGAAGTGAAACAAAGGGGAAAAGCACAAAGGATTCCACAGCCCTCTTTATTCACTTAAGGTTGTGGAGGCTCTCAACAAAATACTCTTTTCAAAGTAATAATCTTGATTGTTTATAATTATGCTACAAAAGGAAATGGCAACCCACTCCAGTGATCTTGCCTGGAGAATCCCAGGGATGGGGGAGCCTGGTGGGCTGCCGTCTATGGGGTCGCACAGAGTCGGACACGACTGAGGCGACTTAGCAGCAGCAGCAGCACAAAACATTGCTGTATGCACTATGGGTTAATATTAAATTAGTAACTCCACATAGAAGAATCATAGCATACTAAGCTGAAAATACATTGAGAAGAAAACGTACACCTTTAGTTAAAAAATGTAGAAAGCTGTGATGTATATACACAATGGAGTATTACTCAGCCATTAAAAAGAATACATTTGAATCAGTTCTAATGAGGTGGATGAAACTGGAGCCTATTATACACAGTGAAGTAACCCAGAAAGAAAAATACCAATACAGTATACTAACGCATATATGTGGAATTTAGACAGATGGTAACAATAACCCTGAATGCGAGACAGCAAAAGAGACATAGATGTATAGAACAGTCTTTTGGACTTTGTGGGAAAGGGTGAGGGTGGGATGATTTGGGAGAATGGCATTGAAACATGTATAATGTCATATGTGAAACAGATTGCCATTTGAGGTTCAATACATGATACAGGATGCTCGGGGCTGGTGCACTGGGATGACCCAGAGGGATGGTACGGGGTGGGAGGTGGGAGAGGGATTCAGGATGGGGAACACGTGTACACCCATGGCAGATTCCTGTTGCTGTATGGCAAGACCAATACAATATTGTAAAGTAATTAGCCTCCAATTAAAATGATTAAATTTATATTAAAAAAAAGAAAAAGAAACAGAACTGAAACTAACAGATGGGAAACACCAGGCAAAGTTGGGGATTTGTCCTTCCCTCATTAATGATAAGACCTATATATATATGTCAACCAAGGTCTCACTTTAAGTTAATCAGGATACTTGAAGAAGTTTCAAGAAAAGAGATAGATTAAAGATCACTAGGAAAAGCAAGAGCAAAAAAAAAAGTAATGATTTGGACAATGTCAACAGCCTCATTGTTTTACTTTTTTTTTTTTTTTTAATCCATCAGACAGGATGTCTCCACAAGATAAAGACAAAAGAATGTGAATGAAGTAAATATCCTTACAGAAATGATATGTTTGGTTAATAGATCACAGAATGTAGTATTTAGGGTGAGTTTCGAAAATTATAGTTTCCCCAAAAACACAAGTACTCAACAGAAGTAATGCTTTGAAAAGTGACTTTGATCTTAAAGATACAAAGTTCAGATACATTTTTTTTTCTGTTTTTGAAGGAAATTTTAATATAAAGAAAATAAAGAAATATATTCTGGTTGTCAATTATACAACTTACTGTTAAAATGTGCTCAGCACCTTTTCCCACACAAAACATTAATCTTTTCTTTGAAGTGGCTCTCTATAACCTTAAGGTTCTGTGGCTAATAATTCTAAAATATACAGTTGAAACTTTAGTTTAAAAAGTTTACCTAATATCTCCAAAGCATCATAAATATATTTTTGAATAATGATTCTATCATTAAAACCTTGTATTTTAGCAGATGAATATTTAATCATTTGGAAATCTGGCTGAAATATACTTTTTTAATCTTGGATAACATTAAGTGTGTAATTGCTGAATATTTTAATTTTCTCCCTTGTATTCGTTCTTTAAACTCTTCTGCAAATGTTTTTTTAAAGGTATTTTTAAACTAAGGGATATGATTCCTAAGCCATCTTAAAAAATATAAAACTTGACCTGAAAAATACTGGAAAGGATAAGGTATTAAAATGAAACAAGCCAGAAGCACACGAGACTGCTGCCACAAACATAGCTTTGCTGAAAACTCATTGTCTAGACTTTGTTTTATTGAGTAGCGAGCAAATGTTGGGAAGAGGACATAAAGACTGAGAAGGGTCCTGAGGATGCAGAATGGCTCAAGTGGAGTCTGGAGGCATAAGAGAGAGAAAAGATGATGCTGCTGAGATGGTAAATGCCACTGTGAAATTTAGGAAAATGATGCAGACATTGATAAAAGGTTTTTAGAAGTTTAACTATGAGATGCTTGATAAAAGCTCTTCTTCCTATGGCTCTAAAACTTTAGAAAGTATCTCCAACCCTCTTCAAAGTTTAATCCTAAAAATGTCTGGGTCATTCATCTTTATATTTTGGCACTCTTAAACTCACAGTCCAGAAACCAAGAACATTTTAAAAAGGTAACTCCAATTTCCACAGAAGAACAAGATGAAAAGGATCTACCAAAACAAAATTAGTACATGATGAAACAGTCACCTAAATTACTAAAGCTGAAAGAATGCTATTCTGTAGCATTTATTAATGACATATGAAATAAGTTTTCAGTAGTCATGTAGATTTTGTATGACTATATTCTCAGTATGTTATTTCCACTAATTTAAAAATAACTGGGGACATAATAGCAAAGAATTAAGAACACAGATTTTAGATAAGTCAGCTTGCATTTGAAACTCAGTTTTGGAAAGTAGTTTTATTTATTTGAATTACAGCTTCCTTTTTTTCAGATGGGGTTAAAATACCTGCTTCACAGTACTGTTGAAGGGATTATATGATACACATGAAGTGCTTGACACAGTACATTATAAAGCATTATAAAGCAAATCTTTTAACATCAACCAAATATTTCTTAACCCATGAAGTCTATTGAGGGCAAGTCTTGTGATCACTATAGTTCATCTAACACATACAAATGCTCAATAAATATTTGTTGAATGAATAGCTATTGTTACTATCAATAATTATTCTAGGAATTTTCTCTAAATGTAGGTACTAACCTAAAAATATTAATAATACAGTAGATTCTTTTATGTTCTATAAAATCAATGAGAACACTTAATTAGTGACAATCGGACCACCGTTCCTAGAGGAGATAAAGTGTTAGATTCCTGCAAGTCTCTGGGACATAATGTTTTACAACAAAGTATCAATATATCACCTTGAGCTTCCCTGGTGGCTCAGTTGGTTAAGAATCCACCTACAATACAGAAGACCTGGGTTCAATACCTGGGTTGGGAAGATCCCCTGGAGAAGGGAATGGCAACCCACTCCAGTATTCTTGCCTGGGAAATCCCATGGACAGAGATGCCTGGCAGGCATGGGATCATAAGAGTTGGACATGACTTAGTGACTAAACAATATTCAATATATATTGTGGATTCATTAACCTTGAACTTATGCCATAATAAACTCAGGCCTGAAGCTTAACTAATACATGTATTTTTTCCATAAGGCACATCACAGCTTTCTTGCACTTAGGAATAGTAGACAGCACTTAAGCACTATGCCTGGGAGGTATCTGAAACAGCAAACTAAAAACAAAAAAAGCACAAAAGTTGAAAAAAGGGCACTAATTAGACTGCACGAAAGGACACTCTTTTATACTATAAGTGCTGGGGGAAAAAGAAAATAGTGTGTCACCTTGTTTGACCTCAGCTTGGAAAGTACATGTCAGGTGATTAAACGTTTTCATACCACAAGATGCAAGTCTTGTGGCTGACCCCAAAAGAAACACTGATCTTGATTTGCAGGTTACAGATGAATGTTATCAAGTAGGCAGATTTCACAAACATAAAATTTCCCCAAAATGAGGACTGACTATATATCTAAAAGGGAAGATGAGACTTACTAGGATTCAGTTCAGCTAAGTTTAGTTCGGTAGCTCAGTCGTGTCTGTGACCCCCTGAATTGCAGCACGCCAGGCCTCCCTGTCCATCACTAAATCCCAGAGCTTACTCAAACTCATGTCCATTGAGTCGGTGATGCCATCCAACCATCTCATCCTCTGTTGTCTCTTTCTCCTCCCACCTTCAATCTTTTCCAGCATCAGGGTCTTTTCAAATGAGTCAACTCTTCGCATCAGGTGGCCAAAGTATTGGAGTTTCAGCTTCAACATCAGTCCTTCCAATGAACACTCAGGACTGATCTCCTTTAGAATGGACTGGTTTGATCTCCTTGCAGTCCAAGGGAATCTCAAGAGTCTTCTCCAACACCACAGTTCAAAAGCATCAATTCTTCAGCGCTCAGCTTTCTTTATAGTCTAACTTTCACATCCATACATGACAACTGGAAAAACCATAGCCTTTACTAGACGGACCTCTGTTGGCAAAGCAATGCCTTTATTTTTCAATATGCTGCCTAGGTTGGTCATAACTTTCCTTCCAAGGAGTAGTTCAGTTCACTTCAGTTCAGTAGCTCAGTCGTGTCTGACTCTTTGCGACCCCACGAATCGCAGCACGCCAGGCCTCCCTGTCCATCACCATCTCCCGGAGTTCACTCAGACTCACGTCCATCGAGTCCGTGATGCCATCCAGCCATCTCATCCTGGGTCATCCCCTTCTCCTGCTGCCCCCAGTCTCTCTCAGCATCAGAGTCTTTTCCAATGAGTCAACTCTTCGCATCAGGTGTCCAAAGTACTGGAGCTTCAGCTTTAGCATCACTCCTTCCAAAGAAATCCCAGGACTGATCTCCTTTAGAATGGACTGGTTGGATCTCCTTGCAGTCCAAGGGACCCTCAAGAATCTTCTCCAACACCACAGTTCAAACGCATCAATTCTTTGGCGCTCAGCCTTCTTCACAGTCCAACTCTCACATCCATACATGACCACAGGAAAAACCATAGCCTTGACGAGACGGACCTTAGTCGGCAAGGTAATGTCTCTGCTTTTGAATATGCTATCTAGGTTGGTCATAACTTTTCTTCCAAGGAGTAAGCGTCTTTTAATTTCATGGCTACAGTCACCATCTGCAGTGATTTTGGAACCCCCAAAAATAAAGTCTTACACTGTTTCTACTGTTTCTCCATCAATTTCCCATGAAGTGATGGGACCAGATGCCATGATCTTCGTTTTCTGAATGTTGAGCTGTAAGCCAACTTTTTCACTCTCCTCTTTCACTTTCATCAAGAGGCTTTTTAGTCCCTCTTCACTTTCTCCCATGAGGGTGGTGTCATTTGCATATCTGAGGTTATTGATATTTCTCCCAGCAATCTTGATTCCAGCTTGTGTTTCTTCCAGTCCAGCGTTTCTCATGATGTACTCTACATAGAAGTTAAATAAGCAGGGTGACAATATACAGCCTTGACGTACACCTTTTCCAATTTGGAACCAGTCTGTTGTTCCATGTCCATTCTAACTGTTGCTTCCTGACCTGCATACAGATTTCTCAAGGAGTAAGCATCTTTTACTTTCATGGCTGCAATCACCATCTGCAGTGATTTTGGAGACCAAAAAAATAAAGTCTGACACTGTTTCCACTGTTTCTCCATCTATTTGCCATGAAGTGATGGGGCTGGATGCCATGATCTTAGTTTTCTGAATGTTGAGCTTTAAGCCAACTTTTTCACTCTCCACTTTCACTTTCCTCAAGAGGCTTTTTAGTTCCTCTTCACTTTCTGCCATAAGGGTGGTGTTATCTGCATATCTGAGGTTATTGAGGTTATTTTTCCCAGCAATCTTGATTCCAGCTTGTGCTTCATCCAGTCCAGCATTTCGCATGATGTACTCTGCATAATAAGTTACATAAGCAGAGTGACAATATACAGCCTTGATGTACTCCTTTTCCTATTTGGAACCAGTCTGTTGTTCCATGTCTCGTTCTAACTGTTGCTTCCTGACCTGCATACAGATTTCTCAAGAGGCAGGTCAGGTGGTCTGGCATTCCCATCTCTTTCAGGATTTTCCACAGTTTATTGTGATCCACACAGTCAAAGGCTTTGGCTTAGTCAATAAAGCAGAAACAGATGTTTTTCTGGAACTCTCTTGCTTTTTCCATCATCCCGTGGATGTTGGCAATTTGACCTCTGGTTCCTCTGCCTTTTCTAAAACCAGCTTGAACATCTGGAAGTTCATGGTTCACGTACTGTTAAAGCCTGGCTTGGAGAATTTTGAGCATTAGTTTACTAGCATGTGAGATAAGTGCAAATGTGTGGCAGTCTGAGCATTCTTTGGCATGCCTTTGTTAGGGATTGGAATGAAAACTGACCATTTCCAGTCCTGTGGCCACTGCTGAGTTTTCCAAATTTGCTGGCATATTGAATACAGCACGTTCATGGCATCATCTTTTATGATTTGAAATAGCTCAACTGGAATTCCATCACCTCCACTAGCATTGTTCGTAGTGATGCTTCCTAAGGCCCACTTGACTTCACATTCCAGGATGTCTGGCTCTAGGTGAGCAATTATACCATTGTGATTATCTGAGTCATGAAGATCTTTTTTGTACAGTTCTTCTTTGTATTGCCACCTCTTCTTCCTAGGATTACACTTTTGCAATCTTACTATGATTACACTTACTAATTTTATATTATTTCCCCCTTCCCCCTTCTCTGTTCAGCAATATCTTGAACACTGCTTTTTCAAGCAGCAAACGCTCAATCAGTGCTTGCTAAATAGGAAAATTAGCCTACATTTAGGATATTTTAAGTCCAGTGGAAACTAAATATACAACAGACTAAGCCTCTCACTACTCTGCTTGGCATCTTAAATATTTCCCATAGAGTTTTCATCCAAAAATATCATATTCAGCAGGTCATTTTGAAAGATGTTACCAACAGAGGTCTGGCCTTAAACAAAGACTACTGGGGTTGTGGAACAAACAGAAGAAAGTGGCAAGTGTTACATGAGGCTGAGTGAAAAGGAAGTTGCCAGAGAAAATCACTAGCTTCAATCAGAGACTGTAGAGAGTTACAGTCATAAAAGGTCAGATGTGGTAGAGGCAGCCTGGAAGAAGAGATCGCACAGAAGAGGAAGTGGGTCTAAATGCCATGTTATTAAAAATGTTGATTCTGTCACATCTTGTCACATCCCTTATTGTTCAGGCCAAAGTCTAGTGGCTGGCTTTAGAGGAAATTAATACCCTATCATAATCCATTCAAGCTATTGTTCCTGACAAGCAATGAGGGGAAAAGATGTTTTCTCTTGACAGCTCTGTGACTTATTTGTGTGTTGGTTTAGGACTTCTGACTCCACTGAAGCTCCAGAGTCAAATTATTCTCTAGAGAATCACTAACAATTACAGAAAGCATCCGCCATCTCTCCTTCCTCTTTTATAATGGGATGGACAAATAACAAGCAATTCAGAGATGTTTCCTGTTTATCACAATGCTTCCCTATATCTTGAGAACACATGAAATATTTTAATTTTGCTACATTCACATTTACTTCATTCATAAAAAAGACAATGCAAACTCCCATTTTCTTTACTTGGCATGAGTCTGATGTTTTATATTATTATGCAGTCATTATTTTAAAGCTGATGCAGGCTTATTTATAATAAATATGGACTTATTTAGGCAATAAATACAGAAAAATAAAATCCTTATTCCTTTCATCTGTTCCCATTGTTTTTCATTAAATAAGTAATATTACATATTTAATACATGTTATTAATAAAATTATAATTATATATATATAGTTTTGCATTATTTTAAACTCTTTTGTGATGCCATGAACTGTAGCCTGCCAGGCTCATCTGTCCATGGATCTTCTCAGGCAAGTATACTGGAGTGGGGTTGCCAAAGTCTCCTCCAGGGAATTTTCTGGATCCAGGGAATCTTCTGGACTCAGGGATCAAATCCACATATCCTGCATTGGCAGGCAGATTCTTTACTACTGAGCCACCTGAGAAGCCCCAAGGATATACGGGAGTTTTTGCAGCAAAGACCAGGTGATCAGACCATCAGGACAAGGTAGCTAGAACATCAAAAGATTACCGTTAATTAAACAAAACCAGATATCTTAAGTTAAGGTATTTAGCACTTCTCTGTATTCATTCCTTTTGGCAGGCACCTCAGCTACCTGGGCCCAGCATCCTGTGTTTTCTCATCCTGAGTTTCCTCAGGGTGTACTGGGGAGGCTTCAGTGGCTGGTATCTGCAACATCCTTTGTTTCCTGATATGGCAGGCAACATTCTCAGGTCACACCTGTACTGCCTGAGATATTTAAACATAGGCCACATTTTCATAAACTATAAAGGGCTTCCCTGGTGGCTGAGTGGTAGAGTCTACCTGCCAAGGCAGGAGAGGCAGGTTCAGTCCTTTGGTTGGGAAAATCCCCTGGAGAAGGAAATGGCTAGCCATTCCAGTATTCTTGCCTGGAGAATTCCATGGACAGAGGAGCCTGGAGCATCAGTCAGCCCATGGGATCACAAGAGTCAGACCCAACTTAGAGACTAAACAACCACAACATAAATCTTGGTATGCTTTTTATGGATATCTATAATTTACTTTAAAACATTGAGCATGGATACCTGTGTTAGTTTAAGCCACAGTCAACAAGCTTTTTCTGTAAAGGTGAACCAAGCAGGACCCTATGGGCCCTTCCGTGGCCAGATCCCCGCCCCATGCCCTCTGCCTGCCTCTTGTTTATAGAAAGTTAAATTCTCCCAGCCCCTCCCCAACAAGTCACAAAAGCTTGGCTCAAGAATTCATGATGGAAAGTATGGGAACATGGAATGACAAAAAAACAGCAACTGGACCAGGAGAACTGATAAGAACCTAAAGAGTAAATCAGCCATGTGGTGGTCACAGAAATGTTAGCTCCTCTCTGAAGGACCAAGGTATAAGTATCTGACACACCTTTTCCTGAGTCATTTTACAGATGCTAAAATCCTCACCAGTTAACCATGGAAAAAGTTAAGTACTTGATGTCTGTGAACACACAGCTCCCAGACCTTCTGGAGCCTGCTGACTGACTAAGGATGTTAACACCTGTGGACACGGCTCTATTACCTTATCAATAACCAACCAGAGAATTGTGCATGAGCTGATCACACACCCTACAACCCCTTCCCTCCTGCCTGCCTGCTTAGGTGCTGAGTTGCTCACTCATGTCTGACTCTGTGTGATGCCATGGACTATAATCTACCAGGTTCCTCTGTCCACAGAATTCACCAAGCAAGAATACTGGAGTAGCTTGCCATTTCCTCCTCCAGGGTATCTTCCTGACCCAGGGATCGAACCTGTGTTTCTTGTGTATCTTGCATAGGCAGGCAGATTCCTTACCACTGAGCAACCAGGGAACCCCCGCCACCCACCCCCAACCTCCTTACCTAGCCTTTAAAAACACTTTCCTGAGACATATTGTGAGTTTGGGTTATTTGAACATTAGCTGTCCCAGACTCCTTATCTGGCACCTTTCAATAAACATTTAACTTCCCTTTACCACAACAGTAGTGGTGTGTGTAGACTGTGTTAGTAGACCGGCTCTACTGTGAGTGGTGTGGTTATGGGTGAGAGGATTCAAGTTTGGTTTGGCAACATAGGTATGCGCTGTGCTTAGTCACTAAGTCATGTTTGACTCTTTGTGACCCCATCTATTGTAGTCTGCCAAGTTCCTCCGTCCATGGGGATTCTCTAGACAAGAATACTGGAGTGGGTTGCTATGCCCTCCTCCAGGGTATCTTCCTGACCCAGGGGTCAAATCCAAGTCTCCTGACTGCAGGCAGATTCTTTACCATCTGAGTCACCAGGAAAGCCCAATATAGGTATAAACAGTAAATACTTTTGGATTTCTGGGTCACAAGGTCTCTGTCCCACTTACTTATCTCAGTTGTAGTAATGCCAAATCGTGATACATGGTTCATAAACAAATGTGTTCCAATAAAACCTTATTTATAGATGCTGAGGGACTTCCCAGGTGGCACTAGTGGTAAAGAATCCATCTGCAATGTAGGAGACACAGAGACCTGGGTCGGGAAGATCCCCTGGAGGAGGGTACTGCAATCCACTCCTGTATTCTTGCTTGGAGAAGCCCATGGACAGAAGGGCCTAGTGGGCTCTGGTCCATAGGGTGGCAAAGAGTTGGACAAGAGTGAAGCAACTTAGCATGCATGCACACGTAAGGGTTGAAATTGGAATTTTACATGATTTTCACATCATAGACTACATTCTTCTGATTTTTTTCCCAACTAATAAAAAAAAAGAAAGAAAAGAAAAATCATTCTTAGCTAATAGGCCATAGAAAAATCACCAGCAGGCTGGATCTGGCCCTCAGGCTGCAGTTTGCAGATCCCTAGTTTAAGCGACACCACACATTTAGTCAGTTGCCCTGTGGAGAATTTCATGTTCCTAGGACTGGTCAACTCTCTTTCCAATGAGAAGTCCCTGCCCTCAAAAGGAGGCTACAGCAAGGGTGCCACAGATCTTTATATGCAATAGGCAGCAGACATTTTAAATAATTTGCATCAGAATGAGTTGTCATGGGTGAATTGGGTGATCAGTTAGCATAACAGATGTTAGAAATGAGCTCTCACTCTTGAAACTAGAGGTCTTCAGTGCCAGCTTTTAACCCTTTCTTTGGAATTCAGGTTCAGCTTCTATAGATTTCAAGAGAGGTCAGAGGAACTCTGGGAACCAGACAGGAATTATATATTATCTACCCATCAGGAACAGTGGCTCTAGTGGTAAAGGACACTCTTGCCAGTGTAGGAGACATAAGACACATGGGTTTGATCCCTGGGTCAGGAAGATCCCCTGGAGAAGGAAATGGCAACCCACTCCAGGATTCTTGCCTGGAGAATCCCCATGGACAGAGGAGCCTGGCGGGCTACAGTCCATGGAGTCACAAAGAGGCAGACATGACTAAAGTTGGGATTGTTAGGTAGTTAGAATAGGAAAAAGGAGTCCAAAATGGCAGTGGCTAGAAGACAAAGGAAAAAGCCCACGAAAACAGAACAAAAGAAAATCCAAGGACCAGAGTGAGAATTTCAGGTAAGACAAACACGCCCCCCTCTTGGCTAGCCCAATTTGCATAGGGCAGGCTCAGGGAGGAGGAGACAAAACATAAATAAAGAGGAAGCCAAGACAGATTGGGGTCTCTCCTTTGGGGTCTGCCTGCCCTCATGCCTCAAGGGTGTACTTTCCTTTGCTTGAGGAATAAAACTCTGAGCTGTAACGGAGTTGTAACACTGGTCCGATGTTTCAAATCTTTGCAGTGGTAAGACAGAACCAAGGAAATTACATACTCCTGGTGTAACTGACATATCTGGTGCCATGACTCTGATGTAACCTGGCTAAAACAACCTTGGCTCGGCCAAGGCAAAGCACAGCAGAAGCCCAAATTGGCAAAAGCTCCCATGGTGGAAGCTGAATGCAAAGAAAACCCAACACAGTTGAATTGGCAAGAAGCCCAGCATGCTAGAAACTGGGACAGCAAAAACAAACTACAGAAAGCTCACGCAGCTCAGTCTTAGATTCCGGAAGACCTCTGGTTAAGGTAGGAGGTCCTTGCTCCTATGGCTGGAAGGACATATTGCTAACAGAATCTTAATTTGTTTACAATCTCTTGTTTCTTGCTTCCTCAAACCCCCTGTGAACAGACAGGCAGCAGTGGGTGCAACTGAGGGACTCTGGCAGGGGCTACTCCCCAGTGTGTCCATAAGACTCCTCTATCTGCTATGCCCTAGTAGCTGCTGACCAAGTGGGTAAGGGTTCTTCTGCCCTTAATCTCCTTTGTGTCAAGAATCAGGCCAATGAATATTGTGGACAGAGGTCAGGTATTTAGCAGATTTTCTGGCAGGTGATGAAGGGGATTCCTCAGCACATTTTTCCCACTGCTTTTTCCTCCCATCCTTCAGCTCCTCTCTCCATCTATGCCACTGCTTACAAAGTATTGGGCAGGTCATCATCTTTCCTAAAGGGAAAATTATGGAATGGCTTACCTAAGATTGGGACTCAAACCCATGTGACAGGGACTCTGTGCTATGCTTAGTCACTCTATCCGACTGGGACTTGAGCCCAGCCAGAACCTATGGTGCCTGGTTTCAGGACCTAATGAAACTCAGGTCCTTGATGTCTCATTGCAAAAAAATTCAGTGAGAGACACAGTGATAGGTAAGAGGTAGATTTGTTCAGATTCAGAGAGATGCACAGTCCACAGGGTGTGGGCCATCTCAGAGGGTGAATGCAGCCCTGAAATGTGGTGTGGTTAGTTTTTCATGGGCTGGGTAATTTCATATGCTAAGGGATGGCAGGATCATTCTAACAGTTGGGGGCCCACCCACTCTTTGGTCTTTTGATAGTGCCTTGGAACTGTCATGGTGCCTCTGGGCGTGCCGTTTAGCTTGCAGATTGAGGATCAAGGTTTAGTTCAATTTGACTTGTCTGCCAATTTGGACCCATTTGATTTTAATCAGCTTATATTATGCCTTTGGCTCTGTCATTCTTTCAAAAGTTGTGGCCTGCTCCCTTCCATCCTGCCATCCTGTTTCATGCTCTTTTCCTGAGCCCCATCCAGGCCCACAATGGTGCCTCTACATCTTATGGAGGGACAACCAGAAAATAGCTGGCCCTTGTGAGGGAAATATTGTATAATACCCAATCCCTCTACATATTCAGGCCTTCATCTTCCATGCATTCTTTTGCATACCAGTGGCTAAAGAATCCCAATATCTTTTTGCCTTCGAGTGGGAGGCTCCAGGAGAAAAACACCAACAGATGACTTGGACAGTATTACCTCAAGGGTTCAGAGATAGCCCCTACCTGTTTGGGCAGGTTCTTAGCTGGGATTTCCTAGATCTGGACCTGGGACCTAATGAGAAAACATAATGAGGAAAGTGCCTAACAACATGCAATTCAGGTTCTAAACTTTTTGGCAGAGAGGGGATAAAAAGTCTCCTGTGCTAAGGCACAGATGGTCAAGACAAAGGCCACTTACCTGGGAGTTCAGATTACACACGGGTCCAGGAGGCTGTCCTCTGATCGAGTACAAGGAATCCTCCAGTTGCGCTCTCCCACAACTCAAAATCAATTGCGAGCTTTCCTGGGGCTAACTGGGTATTGTAGAATCTGGGTACCCAACTACGGTCTAATGCCCAGCCCTTATATGAAAGCTTAAACGGACAGGATGATTTAATCCCATTGATGTGGGGAACACTTCAAAAGAAGGCAGAGGCTACACTAAAACAGTCCTTAACTCAAGCACCCGCCTCGAGGTTGCCAGGCCCAGAAAATCACTCCAACTTTATGTCCATGAAAAGGAAGGAATAGCTTTGGGAGTGTTAACTCAATGTTTGGGACCTGAGCCCCAGCCTGTAGCTTACTTATCCAAGAGGCTTGGTCCAACTGCCTGAGGCTGGCCTCCCTGCCTTCAAAATCTTGCAGCTATTGCAGTCCTGATAGAAGATGTTTTAAAACTCTCTTTGGGGGGCAAACTGTTTTTACCAGCCACCAAGTGAAATAACTCTTGAATGGCAGAGGCCACTTATGGATGTCTGATCAAAGGATCCTTAGATATCAAGTAGTGCTGAGGGACAATCCAGGCCTCACTATATCCCCTTGTGAGGTTCTTAATCCAGCCACCCTCCTGCCTGCCCCCGAAGGCTCTCTCCACTTTCACTCTTGCCTAGAAACCTTGGACCACTGGACAAAACCCTGAGAGGGATTTTCAGAAGATCCTCTGACCAATCCTGAGGAAAACTGGTACACTGATGGAAGCAGTCTTGTCTTGGATGGAAAAAGAAAAGCTGAATATGCAGTAGTCTCCAATTTCGAGATCACAGAGGCTAAACCTTTGCCACCAGGTACTTCGGCCCAATTCGCTGAGCTCATAGCCCTGACTCGAGCTTTAGAGCTGGGAAAGGAAAATGAGTAGCCATTTACACTGACTCCAAGTATGCCTTTCTGGTGCTACATGCACATGCTGCTATTTGGAGAGAAAGAGGCCTTGGACTGCAAGGAGATCCAACTAGTCCATCCTAAAGGAGATCAATTCTGGGTGTTCATTGGAAGGACTGGTGCTGAAGCTGAAACTCCAATACTTTGGCCACCTGATGCGAGGAGCTGATTCATTTGAAAAGACCCTGATGCTGGGAAAGACTGCGGGCAGGAGGAGAAGGGGACGACAGAGGATGAGACGGTTGGATGGCATCACTGACTCGATGGACATGGGTTTGGGTGGACTCCAGGGGGTGGTGATGGACAGGGAGGCCTGGCGTGCTGCGGTTCATGGGATCACAAAGAGTCAGACACGACTGAGTGACTGAACTGAACTGAGGCCATTTGACCACCCAAGGGTCCCCAATCAAATATGGTGATCAAATCCTTAGACTTTTGGAGGCAGTCCATCTGCCTGCTGAGGTTTCAGAGATGCCACTGAGATGAGACCCAGCCCATCCCATGGCATGGGACCTACCCAGGAGAGGACTGGCAGATGGACTGCACCCAGATGCCAGTTTCTCAGGGGTATAAACCTACCAGTCATAGTAGATACATTCACAGGATTGACTGCAGGTTTTCCCACCTGGACTGAGAAGGACAAGGAGGTGGAAAAAACTTCTCCATGAAACCATTTTGAGATTTGGTCTGCCCAGGTCATTACAAAGTGACAATGGGACATCATTTATTTCTAAGGTCACCCAAGAGGTCTCTAAAGCATTGGGCATTACTTATCATCTCCATTGTGTCTGGAGGCCTCAGTCGTCAGGAAAAGTACAAAGAACCAACCAATTCTTAAAATCAGTGATAAAAATTAACCCAGGAGACCTCCCTCAGATGGAAGGAGGCTTTACCAATAGCTTTCCTCTGCATCCATATTGTCCTTAAGGAACAAGTTGGTCTTAGTCCTTATGAGATGCTATATGGGAGACCTTTTGTTTATGTCAATGACCTCTTCCTAGATCCAGAGGCTCAGACCCTCTGGTCTTATACCATGGTCACTGGGCAATTCCAACAGGATATATGCTTGTGGGATGTCAACCAGGACCCAAAAGATTCTTAAGAGCCGCCACTATATACAGCAAGGACTCAAGTCCCAATTAAAGTCTGGAAAGATGAGTCCCCAAAGGCTACACTCCACCCCACATGAAGGGCCCCTAGCCTGTAATACTTTCTACCCCCAGAGCAGTCAAGGTACCAGGACATGACTCCTGGACTCACTACTCATGAGTCAAGCCATGCAAAACAGAAGAGGACACCCAGTACACCTGTGAGCCCCTGGGTGAACTCAGATACCTATTCAGAACTCATGAATACACCCAAAATTAAGTCTCTGGGGATAAGATTTCTCAGGATAGCTCTAAAGAACCAACACAGTTTGACAGGGGTTGTACTCCAAAATAGACAGGAGACAGACCTCCTGATCCCTGAACAAAGAGGGACTTGAGCCACCTTGAATGAGATCTGTTGTTTCTGGTTTAATACCTCCAGCTAAGTTAAAGAAAGTCTCACAGTTGTCAAGTAAAACATTCAGATCCTACAGGATCGCCAAGAACAAGCTGGAGAGTTCTTGGGGTGGCTATAATCTGTCTTTGGGGATCCTTCTCCTGGCGAGGGGGAGTTTGGAGTTGGCTAATGCCCCTACTTATTCCTGTTATCACCACATTGATACTGCTTATGACTGCTCGATGTATTATCAATTTGTTTAACTCATTTTGTCTCTGCTCAGGTCAACAAGCTACAAAAATGTAGTGCTAATGCAACAAGACTATATAAAACTACACCTAACCATGGAAAATATCACTCACCCTTAGATGGACACCACTATAAGGACTCTGAGGCTTGAGACTACCAAGATGGGGAGGCCTATTGCCCCTCACCATCCTAGCACAGCAGGAAGTAGCCAACCTAGATGACAGCATATTCAAAAGCAGAGACATTACTTTGCCAACAAAGGTCCGTCTAATCAAGGATATGGATTTTCCAGTGGTCATGTGTGGATGTGAGAGTGGGACTGTGAAGAAAGCTGAGTGCTGAAGAATTGATGCTTTTGAACTGTGGTGTTGGAGAAGACTCTTGAGAGTCCCTCAGACTGCAAGGAGATCCAACCAGTCCATTCTAAAGGAGATTGGTCCTGGGTATTCTTTGGAAGGAATGATGCTAAAGCTGAAACTCCAATACTTTGGCCACCTCATGCAAAGAGTTGACTCACTGGAAAAGACTCTGATGCTAGGAGGGATTGGGGGCAGGAGGAGAAGGGAACAACAGAGGATGAGATGGCTGGATAGCATCACTGACTCGATGGACGTGAATCTGAGTGAACTCCGGAAGTTGGTGATGGACAGGGAGGCCTGGCGTGCTGCAATTCATGGGATCACAAAGAGTTGGACACTACTGAGCGACTGAACTGAACGGAACTGACTGATGTTTGTGAAAGATACTTATCTTTTCCAGAAAATTTGGTAGTTTCCTTTCCTTACAATATCCTTGGCTGCTTATATTTGGGTAATGCTGGTTTCAGGATGAGTTAAAAAGCATACACTCTACTATCCTTTGAAAGAGATTAGAGATAACTGCCACAATTTCCTCCTTAAATATTTGGTAGAATTTACCAAAGAACCCATCTGGGCCTGGCACTTTCTGCTTTGAAAGGTTGTTTATTATCAGTTCAGTTCTTCAATAGATATGTTTATTTGGTTCATCTTTTCCTTATGAGGTTTGGCAGACCTTTCAAGCAATTGGTCCATGTCATCTAGGCTAAAAAAACTGTGGGCACAGAGTTGTTCATAGTATTACTTTATTTTTCGTTTTATTTCTATTCAGTCTGTCGTGGTCTCGGTCTTTCATCTCTGACATCAGTAGTCTGTGTCCTTGCTCTTTTGTTTTTAGTTATTCTGGCTAGAATCTTATTGGTTTTATTAAAAGCTGCTTTTGAAAGAACTAGTGTTTGGTTTTATTGATTTTTTTCTATTGATTTATTGTTTTTGATTTTATTGATTATTGCTCTAATACTTATGATTTTTTTCTGACTTTGATATAATTTGTTCCTTTCATAATTTCTTAAGGTAGAAACTGATTATTAATATCTCAAATCACAATTTTTACTGCAATCTACAAACTTTCACAAGTTTTACTTTCATTTTCATTTATGTAAAATGATTTAAAATTTCTTTTGAGATTTCTTTTTAAACCAAACTGTTATGTAGTTGTATGTAAGTATTCTATTAAAAAGGAAGCAAATTTTAAAAAACTGCCACTAATCAATTCAATGAGCTTCTGATTCCCTGGTGGCTCAGATGGTAAAGGGTCTGTCTACAATGTGGGAGACCTGGGTTCGATCCCTGGGTTAGGAAGATTCCCAGGAGAAGGGAATGGCAACCCACTCCAGTACTCTTGCCTAGAAAATCCCATGTACGGAGGAGCTTAGTACAGGCTACTACCTATGGGGTCACAAAGAGTGGGGCACGACTGAGGGACTTCACTTTCACTTTCACTTTCAATCAAGTCAATACTTATCCATGAATATCTGTAGAAATGTTTGCCCCATTAAATCATAATGTTAAGAACTGAAATGATACTGTAAGTTTTGCATTTCAAGCATTTTGCTCTGTCATTGTATGAACGTGAATGTTCATTTGCTCAGTCGTATCCAACTCTCTGAGGCCCCATGGACTGTAGTCTGCCAGGTTCCACTGCCCATGGGATTTTCCAGCCAAGAATACAGGAGTGGGTTGCCATTTCCTCCTCTAGGGGATCTTCCCCAGTCAGGGATTGAACCCATGCCTCCTGCATCTTCTTCACTGGCAGGCAGGTTCTTTACCACTCAGCCACCTGTGACACCGCTCATTGTATGGATGCCATGACATGCCAAGTCCTGTGCCAAGTTGCTTCAGTCATGTCTGACTCTTTGCAACCCCATGAGCTGTAACCCACCAGGCTCCTCTGTACATGGGATTTTCCAGGCAAGAATATTGGAGTGGGTTGTCATGCCCTCCTCCAGGGGATCTTCCCGACCGAGGGATGGAAACTGCATCTCTTATGTCTCCTGCATTGGCAGGAGGGTTCTCTACCACTAGCACCACCTGGGAAGCCCAGTTACATAGCTACAGTTTATTAAATACAGTTTATTAAATACAGCATTGGCCATTGATGATTGAACTCAATCTCCAGCCCCTCTCCCCCTTCCAGAGATCAGTGGGTGGAACTGAAACTTTCAAACCTCTAATCACTCTGTTCGTTCCCGTGGCAACCAGCCTTCAGCCCTCCTTATCTAGGGACATTCTCAAAGTCATCTCATTAACATTACAAAAGATACTTTTACTGCTCTTACCACAGGAAATTTCAAGGGTTTTAGGAGCTCCATGCCAAAAAACGGGAACCAAATATACTTTTTTTTTTTTTTTAATATTGTCAATCATAGTATTATAACATTTAAAATCTGTATTCCTCTCCTTTCTAAGAGAACCCAGCTAAAAAAGACCAGGATTCCAAAGCCTCTCTTGTGCTAAATGAAGTCCTGTGACTAAGTTCAGATAAGTGACATATAATCAAAAGTGATGGTTGAGAACTCTGGAAAACTGTTTAAAGGAAGCTGACTCAGCTGAAGGATGGGGTGTTTGTCCTCCTCCCCTTTCTTATTGTAGGTACTTAGAATTGGGGTGCAGTGGCAGGAGCACCAGCAGCCATTCTGGACCACGAGGTGGCCTTGAGAATGGAAGCCAATACTATGGATACTAAAGTAGAAAATTAGAGTGTTAAAATATGTATGGCACCAGTATATATCAGGTTCTGTTCAAAAAACATTTCTTATATGAGATCATTAAATCCTCAGCAGTCCTGTGAGACAGGTACTTATATTATCCTCATTTTACAGCTGAGGAAACAGAGAGAAAAGATAACTTCTTCACTGTCTCATGTCCTGAGAAAGATTAAAACCCAGACAGTGTGCCTCCGGAGACCATGCTGTCAGGCGAGTGTATACTCCTCGGCTCTGTCTCGTCACAACAAAGATTTGGAGTGATGGATGTTAAAGCCCTCGGCGTGTCACAGCTCTTGGGTCTTGGACAGACCATGCGATAGCTCTCAGGTCTCGAACAGACTGTTATAGCTCTTAGACAAAACAGTGTTATAGAATAGAACAAACTAGAGTAGAGGTCAAGACAAAGGGGAAAGTAAGGAGCCACAGAAGCATAAACCAAGTGGAGGTAGAGATGGAGGGAAGGAGATAGTGAAGAGGTAACAGAGAAGAATGAGGGCTTGGTAATTAATTGAGTTTGTGCAGACAAGGAGTGCACATCACGGCCTTGGGCCTTTTGCTTGGCAACTGGGATGATAACTGAGGCATCTGAGGATTTAGATTGAGAATGACAGACAGATGATTGGGTGAGTGGAAAACGAGGTTAGTTAAGAGTATGCTGAGCTCACAATGTCCCTGGGGCATGAGTAACTGAATTAAAAAGTAAATAACTGAAGAAAGTGTTGAACAAAACTTTTATGTTTTTAGCAATGTAAGTGAAAACAGGGAAAGGAAAATAGTCTTCAAAGACATAGTGAGAGGGACAGAAAAGAGACAAGAGGGAAAAAAAAAGGACAAGAAGATAAAGAGGAGCCTCCAAGGGGGAAAAACAACAACTCTGGCCCACGTTCCCTTTCCCTTGTTGGACTCTCTATAAATTTTTGACACATGGACCTGTGTATAATCCACAAGCTTCTTTACAAAATGAAAATACTTGCTTAAGCAAAATTTCTATCAGTTCTCTGTGCAGTTAAAAATTATGAGTGTGGGGACGCCCCTGACAGTCCAGTGGCTCAGGTTCCTCACTTCCACTGCAGAGGGCATGAGTTCAATCCCTGGGCAAGAAACTAATATCCCACAGGCTGTGGCACACACAGCAAACAAACAAACAAACAGAAAGGATGAAGTGCTTTGTAGAAATTCCATTTCATTGATCTTAAAGTCTCTGTCAAGTCACTTATACACTGGGTTTTAAAATGTTTGTGTGTGTGTTTAACATTGTTTCAGTATTTACTGAAAATTAATTTTGATGGCCCCTAACATTATGCTTCCAGTTTATTGTGGGATGAAGGACTTAATGAATCAAATCTCCATTTGGTTTCATTAAGTGTGACTGGAAAGTAGCGGGCAGTGAAAATCTCCCACATAGTGATCCTCATCTGTGAGCTTTTAGTCTGAACTACAACGTTATATCTTGTGTCATCTTCTTGCACAGCATCTTTTGTTACATGTCCATTCACTAAAGCCAACAGTCAATACAAATACCAATATAAACTTGCTAGATTTCGTAAAAACTCAACAATGCCTTAGGCTTAAAAAGAGATGAGATGTGATCCACAAAACAAAAGTTCAAATGAACAACTGAG
>SJYQ01000260.1:734075-762817 GCA_006410935.1 Redunca redunca | reverse complement strand
AACAAAAGAGACTCAGATCTATAGAGTGAACTTTTGGACTCTGGGGGAGAGAGAGAGGGAGAGGGTGGGATGAGATGGGAGAATGGCATTGAAACATGTATACTATCAAGTAAGAAACGAATCGCCAGTCGATATCCGATGCAGGATGCAATGTATGAGATAGAAAATTTTAAATATATTTGTGTAGAATACAAGATTAATACAAATTAATATAGATATAAATCTATTATATGTAAATTATTGATAACATAATTCAAGATGCTTTTATTCTTATTTTTTCTGCACTTGACAAAATATTCTCAAAAAATGTTAATATGCCTCACTATGATTATGTATTTTTTTCCATTGTATTTCTTCGATTTTTGTTTTATGTACCTTTGTTTCTTTGTTGTTAGGTGTCTAATGGTTTGTGATGTCTATCTTCTTTGTGAATTGTACCTTTTATCATTAAAAATGTTCATCTTTAAAAAAAAAAAAAAAAAGAAAGAGAATTCTCAGAGTCTCAATCAATGATCCATTCTCAGGCAATTAAACTAGAGAAACTGAAAATGAAGCCAGAAGAGAAAGAAAAAGAAAATAACTACAAACATTCAAAGAGATGGCATCTGTCAATGGAACAGAAATAAACCATATCCAAATGACCAATCAAATACCTATAAGGGGAAAATATGACACTAACCTCTTCCTAGATGATCCAGTCCCTCACCTGGAGATGGGTCTCCAGTCCAAAGAATGGTACAGATTGTGAACAGAGAAATACACACAACATCTCTGAGCAAGTGCACCAGCCAAAAACACTTTCCCCACCCAGTTTCATTCTTGAGCAAATTGTGGGCAAGATCTCCCAAAGAGATCTTTATTAGAAAAAGAAAAGATGAAAGCATAAAATGGAAAAATAAAAGATGAGAGAAATTATTCAATAAGCTACAAAACCATTTATGTAGCCTGATCCCATTTGTATAAATATGTATGTAAATATGGGCATAGGAAGGCAATACCTTACATGAAACATCTGAAAATATAAAGATATCTGAGTCATGAGCTAGAGGAAGGAAGGGGAAATTTCTACTCCTTTTTTCATATAGGTTCAGTTTGATTCTCTTGAAATATCATTAAAAAAAAAAAAGAAAAGATCTGAGTTGACCTTAGTCTCTGGAGAGAATGGACAACTCTCCAGGGAAGTACTGCAATGCTGCGTCAAAGCTGAACCTTTACCCTATCCAGCCCCTGCCAAATGCTCATCCTCACGTGCTCAGTACTCCCCTGGTCCTTATCCAGCCCCCACTGTGCCATGCCCTGAACTGCTCCCCTACAGTAACAAGCAAACTCTCCTCTCTTTTTTCACTACCCCCAGGCTATGGTAGATTTCTGGGTGTACCCCCTGATGTATGTCTTCTGGTGTTCACATTTCATGCAATACTTTCCTCTTGAGCATGAGTAGCACATGGAACTTGCTTCTAACCAAAGAAATATGGCACAGTGAAGGTATGTTCTATCTGTGACCACACTATATTACTAAGCGTCTTCTTGCTAACAGCCTTGCTCAAGAGACTCCTGGCTGACTTTATTAGGTAAGCAGTCACATTGGGAAACTTGATGTGGCCAGAACTGTGAGTGGCTTCAAAGAACAAAGGCACCATCCAGGCGCTCACTAACTGGTAAGTAGTAATGGACTCTCACACCTGTAGGTATGAGGAAATGAATTCTTCCAATAACCTGAGTGCTCCAATACTTTGGCCACCTGATGTGAAGAGCTGATGGCCAAAAATGCTGATGCTGGGAAACACTGAAGACAAAAGGAGAAGAGGGTGGCAGAGGATGAGATGGTTGGATAGCATCACCAACTCAATGGACATGAACTTGAGCGAATTCTAGGAGATACTGGAGGATAGGGAAGCCTAGTGTGCTACAGTTCATGGGGTCACAAAGAGTTAGACACGGCTTTGACTGAACAAAAATGATAACCTGAATGAACATGGAAGCAGATTCTTCCTCAGTTGAGCGTTCAGATGGGAACCCAGCCCAGCTGACACTTTTATTACAGTGATGTGAATTTCTGACTAGAGGACCCAGTTAAAGCATGCATGAACTTCTCACCTGCAGAAACTGAAATCATACATGTACTGTTTTTCATACATGTACTGTTTTAGTCAAAAACAAAGTAAAGGCAAAATTCTGAAACTGAAATTATTTCCTTTGTTATGATCTGAATCATGGTGCTAAAACATGAGCAGGCCAGGCAAGAAGAATAAGGAGGACTTTTTAAGATCTGTGCTCCCCAAACACTTTTAAAACATCAAGTTCATTGATACAAATGTTATATTCAGTAAAATTAACTTTTTAATAGAAAGTTTAACCAATGTTAACAAACATCCAGAGTTGTATAAGGACCACCATAATCAAGATACAGAATACTGTTAGCACCCCAAAGAGCATCCTTCAGTCTATCACCAGGACTCCCCAGTACCAAGGTATCCACTACATGTTTTCCATCTATAGTTTTGTCCTTTTGTGAATGCCTCGTAAGCGGAATCATACATTACGCAGCCTCTTATGTCTGTCCCCTTTCACTCAGTCTAATGCTTTTGAGATTCATCCAGTTGTTTCATAGATTAGTAACTCATTCCTTTTTCATTCTGAATTTGTTTCCCAGGAAGTTCCTAAGATAACAAGGTGAAAAGTAGGCATTCCATCACTTTTGACAACTGTGACTTCAGAAACAGAGCAGGCTTGCTAGACCCCTTCTCCTCCCGATATGCATAAGCCTAATGAGGTCTTGTAGAAAATCCCCCATCTCTACTCAGAAACAGAATGACACCTCCCACCTCTGCCTTCTGAGTCTCAGGGAAGTGATCCAACTGGTAAAAAAAAAAAAAGACCTCAAACAAATCCAGAATTCTAATGAAAAGCAGTCTGGAAAATGTATCTTTACCTTTCCAGCCTTAGAAGTCCAGAAAAAACTCACTTCCATTTTTATTTTTACCTCAAATATGGTCCAAAGATCAAAACTGGGAACAAAGGCTATGTCAATGACATAGCACATAATAAATGTTTCAAGTTTTTAGATTTATCTTAAATATAAATAGATATTTTAATGTTCTCTTTCCACTCTCNCTGTTATGGAAATCACATTTTTTAAACCAATATTTTAGATTGGTAATAATTTGTGATAACAAAGTCTATAAATTAAAAAGGGACTCTGACTAAGAAAAGAAAGAAGAAAAGCATCATAAAACCTTGAAGGTCTTCAAATGCCTTCACTGTAGATAACTCTCACTGTCTGACTCTCATTAACCTCTTAGAGCCTCTGTTTCTGCATCTTAAATGTAAAATGAGAGAGTTAAATATTTCTAAGAACTTCCAACTGTAAGTTTCTCTACTTTGTTAATTCTAGGATACTAGTTAGGACATTAAATGATAACTCACATACATCCAGAGGAACTACATTAACATGATTAAAAATATGTTTTAAAGGGTGATTTTTTTTTCTTTAACCTAAGGAATAGCTGGAATGTGAAGTCAAGTGGGCCTTAGAAAGCATCACTATGAACAAAGCTAGTGGAGGTGATGGAATTCCAGTAGAGCTCTTTCAAATCCTGAAAGATGATGCTGTGAAAGTGCTGCACTCAATATGCCAGCAAATGTGGAAAACTCAGCAGTGGCCACGGGACTGGAAAAGGTCAGTTTTCGTTCCAATCCCAAAGAAAGGCAATGCCAAGGAATGCTCAAACTACCACACAATTGCACTCATCTCACATGCTAGTAAAGTAATGCTCAAGGTTCTCCAAGCCAGGCTTCAGCAATACGTGAACCATGAACTTCCTGATGTTCAAGCTGGTTTTAGAAAAGGCAGAGGAACCAGAGATCAAATTGCCAACATCTGCTGGATCATGGAAAAAGCAAGAGAGTTCCAGAAAAACATCTATTTCTGCTTTATTGACTATGCCAAAGCCTTTGACTGTGTGGATCACAATAAACTGTGGAAAATCCTGAAAGAGATGGGAATACCAGACCTGCCTCTTGAGAAACGTGTATGCAGGCCAGGAAGCAACAGTTAGAACTGGACATGGAACAACAGACTGGTTCCAAACTGGAAAAGGAGTACGTCAAGGCTGTATATTGTCACTCTGCTTATTTAACTTCTATGCAGAGTACATCATGAGAAACGCTGGACTGGAAGAAACACAAGCTGGAATCAAGATTGCTGGGAGAAATATCAATAACCTCAGATATGCAGATAACACTACCCTTATGGCAGAAAATGAAGAGGAACTTAAAAGCCTCTTGATGAAAGTGAAAGAGGAGAGTGAAAAAGTTGGCTTAAAGCTCAACATTCAGAAAACGAAGATCATGGCATCCGGTCCTATCACTCCATGGCAAACAGATGGAGAAACAGAGGAAACAGTGTAAGACTTTATTTTTGGGGGCTCCAAAATCACTGCAGATGGTGAATGCAGCCATGAAATTAAAAGGCACTTACTCCTTGGAAGAAAAGTCATGAGCAACCTAGATAGTATATTCAAAAATAGAGACATTACTCCGCCGACTAAGGTCCATCTAGTCAAGGCTATGGTTTTTCCAGTAGTCATGTATGGATGTGAGAGTTGGACTTTGAAGAAGGCTGAGCGCCAAAGAATTGATGCTTTTGAGCTGTGGTGTTGGAGAAGATTCTTGAGAGTCCCTTGGACTGCAAGGAGATCCAACCAGGTCATTCTGAAGGAGATCAGCCCTGGGATTTCTTTGGAAGGAATGATGCTAAAGCTGAAGCTCCAGTACTTTGGCCACCTCATGTGAAGAGTTGACTCATTGGAAAAGACTCTGATGCCAGGAGGGATTGGGGGCAGGAGGAGAAGGGGACGACCGAGGATGAGATGGCTGGATGGCATCACTGACTCGATGGACGCGAGTCTGAGTGAAGTCCAGGAGTTGGTGATGGACAGGGAGGCCTGGCATGCTGCGATTCATGGGGTCGCAAAGAGTCAGACACGACTGAGTGACTGAACTGAACTGAACTGAAGGAATAACTGAGTAGGTTCATCAGTGGTAAAATGTGAAAATAAGCAGTGGCGAGTAATCAGCTATATTTCTTTTCTAGAATAAGACAAAATGTGCCCCCAGCTTCTTAAGGAAGGGAAGCCATTAAACATTAAGGAGGCTGAAAAATCTCCTACAGCGAAAAGCTTTAAGAAAAGATTACAGCCTTCTGCAAGGGTTTAATTATGGCTCTTTGCAGACATTAGAGAGATTCTAGTACTTCTAATAATTATAATAACACTAACTGAGATTCTTTTATTTACATACTGATATATCTGCTGGGATATGTTCTTCTGCACAATCGGAACAGCAATGTCTAAAAACTAGAGGATTATTTTCGTTGCACGATAAGGCTGGAAGTATTTAGTCCAGAACTCCATGCTGTGGCTCAAGGATGCTGAAGACCCAGACTCTATCTTTCTCTTATTATTATTTATGAACTTATTTTTGGCTGTGCTGAGTCTTTGTTGGTGTGAGGGTTTTTCTCCAGTTGTGGCGAGTAGGAGCCACTCTCTCGTTGCAGAGCACGGGCTTTAGGGCACGCAGGCTTCAGTAGTCGTGGGCTCGCTAGTTGTGACTCCCGGGCTCGAGAACACAGGATCAGTAGTTGTGGGGCTCAAGTTCAGTTACTCAGTGGCATATGCATCTTCCAGGATCAGGGATCAAACCCATGTCTCCCGCCTCGGCAGGTGGCTTCTTCATCACTAACAGGCTTCATCTTTCTTGACACTTTCCTATCCTGGGGGAGCTGCTGGTTGTCGTTCCAGGCATCGGTCCACAGCTGAGGCAGGAATAATGGGCAAGGACAGTACACTGAGCATTATGGGAAAGCAAAAACTGTCTCAAAACAGCGCGTTTATGCTCTTATTTCTCAGATATATGTCAGACTCACTAGAGAGGATTCTGGAAGATAAAATTCAGCTTTCCCATTTTGATAGCAAAGGTTAAAAAGGGAGAAGGTGGTGGAACTTGGGCTATCAGTAGTGTCTGGCAGAGACCTCAAAACTTCAAAGAGTTTTTCCATTTTTTTCAGGACATCAGCAGCTACAGTTAACTCCCAGTTATATATAGGCAAGAATTATCTTTTATTCAATGATTACTGACTCTGGGAAAATGCTCAGCTATACTGTGACATGGTGTGTCTGGGTTTCTTTGTATAATTTAATCATGTAAAAGCTTCTCTTTTCTCTGATGTGTTAAGACACTTGTCAAAACGTCAGATAAAATAAGATGATGAACTAATATTGCATTCCAAAATGGTACACACTACAGCCAAGCACTTTTGGAGTTATTTTTGTTTTTCTTCCTGCTTAGGAAGAACATGCAGTGAGCTGCAAAACAATGTTCAAAGTTAAAATTTATACAGAAAGCAGAAGGAGCAGCCCAGACAGAACTGTTTCCAGCATGTTTGAAATGGTGTTCAGATTATGTAAAAGAACACAAATTCTGTTGTCAATTAGTATAAGATCGGCTCTTGTTAATATAAACACATTTTGTAAAGAACACTATTTTAATATTAAATTCATGTTCTGTAAGCTAAAACATTCTGCAGTGAAACTTCTATCTATGTATATTTAAAAAATAGAAATTATGCTTATTTCAATAAGATTAAGCAGAGATACCATAAAAATCATACTGGTAGATTATAACCAAGAGGAGCTTATTCAGGAAAACGCCTGTAGTGTTTCACTTAAAATCCATGAATGCTGTGTATTCTGTGATACATGGAATATAGATACATCTTCCTTGTAGAATTAACCTAAACCTAGAGGGCTTTTTCAAGCTAGTGAGAGAGGAGATATACACAGATAACACAAATACCAATTAGAAAGTACCATGGGTCCCAAGAGGGGTGGAGGCAAAAGAGAGATGATTGTTCCTTGGGGAGGCTTTGGGGAGCCAAGAACAATTAATTTGGATCTCGACCAGCTTTGCTCTGTCTCTGTGTTCTAAATCACCTGGAGATTTAGGCTAAAAGGATGCACTAACCCCTCCTCTGGACTGTTAACACCCAACCAATGGCCAAATCCCATCCCCTTCAGCTCTCTCACCCCACTTCACTCCCCAGGCTACTTCCTTGGGAGAGGGGATTGCTGTCTCTCTCCTGGAGTTTTGCAACAACCATATGCTTCTCAGTAAGGGCCCTGGGGTCATTTTTTTCCCCAAAGGAAAATCTGATTATAGTACTCCCTTTCTTTAAAACTTCCCTGGTGGCTCAGATGGTAAAGCGTCTGCCTACAATGTGGGAGACCTGGGTTCGATCCCTGGGTTGGGAAGATCCCCTGGAGAAGGAAATGGCACCCCACTCCAGTACTCTTGCCTGGAGAATCCCATGAATGGAGGAGCCTGGTGGGCTAAAGTCCATGGGGTTGCAAAGAGTCGGACACGACTGAGCGACTTCACTTTCACTTTTCTTTAAAACACCACCACCACCATAACCGCCACCATCACCTCTATTGTGATTTGTTCACTGTACAGAACAAAAGGACAAATCCTTGTGATTGAACACACTGTCTTACATGATCCCTAGGGAAATGGCCCAGCTCTCAAGCTGGAAGGATGGAAAGAATGATCTGGAAAAGTAAAATAAAAGCCCTGAGCCCTCTGATTTCCTTGGTAATCTCATTGCTCTGGTCTGTTGATCTCTCTGATCATCTCTCTGCCTGTTGATACCAGGCAGCACTTAGTGTATCATCTGGCTCCAGAATTCCTCTGATGTCAAGAGCAAACAACCCTACCGGCGCCTGCTGGCAAGTTTAAACCCATTGTTTGCTCTCCAGGGACCACAGAATTTGCCCTCGGATGGCCCAGTGGGAGTGTGCCATACTGGTTCTAGTCTGGAGACCAGACGCAGAAGCCTGAATGACTGGATAGAAACAAGAAGAGGGGGTTATTTGGAGACAGTTTCATAGTCAACCAATACTACTTCTATGGGAACGTTATCCACCAGGGACACACAGGGCTTCAATAAGTAAAAGTAATAAACCTTGTCTTTGAATAGTATTGTTAGGATTATTTCTTTGATTTCAGCAAACCCACAGAGAAGCAAAACCAGTCTATATGACCCACTTGGTGAGCAGAAGCGATACAAATTAGGAAGGTATCTTAATGCCTTGGTTCCTGTTCTTATCTTACTTTGGGCTTTTACTAAAGTCTTCAAGGCCTAGATTCCAAGATAGCACCCTCTTCTCATCTATGCAGGCTATTTTTAACTACTTTCCTTTCTATGATGTCATATAGCACAATTGTTATAGTTTTTATCCTCCAATATTGTCAGTCATCACATACTATTATATACTTCTTGAAAGAGGCACACATTCTCACTTGTCTTTCCAGTTCTGGCATATAACATCACAATAAATGTTTGCTGACTGGTTAAGTATATATATAGTAGTAGTTGAATGAACAAATGAGTGAATTTTCTCAGGACCCTGTGTATACCTAATTTTCTGTTTCTTTTTCTATATGATGTAAATGTATAGCATGTTTCTTATAAAGCTCCTCAGTTCTCAAAATTCCAGCTCAACAAATCTGAAGAGATACAGGGATTAAGTCTAATTTTAACTGGATGAAATCTTTCAACAGTTCCAAGGTTGAGAACTCCCAGGTTTATCTCCCAGGTTTGAGATACAAAACCAAGGTTGAGTAAATAGATTAAATACTTCTTGGAAGTTAAAAAGAGATGGAGTTAAAGGTTAAATAGTTGTGAAGAAGCCTAAAAGAGTTTTCCTGCATACTGACCTCACATATAGCAAAAGCAACATGAAGGATGTCTGAACTTTCTCCTTCATCAGTTTATCCTTGGAAATTCTCTGGGGCAGATCTTGTGGGGGTGGGGAGAGAATTGGAAAGATATCAACCACAAACTTTAACTTTATGTAATTAGTGTTTTCAGCAAATACCTTATGTGGTTCCCCTCTCCAGCAACCACAGCTGAAGCTTGGGACAGTGGGTCACACAAGAGCATATATCAGTGGACAGAAGAAGGGCAAGGATGTGATATTAGCAGTAAGGTTTTTGCAAACTTACTCTTTTATTCTTTGCCACGGCAAAACAAAATACAATGCCATCTTATCCATTGGCGATTAACTTTAAACATATGAAGGCAAACAAGTCCCATTCCTGGTCACTCCATGTAACCCATACAGTTGCTACTCTTCACATTCAAATGCCTTTCTCATTGACTTAGTTCTCAAAGTGGTACCCTTGAGATTCACATTCTTTTTACCCACAACTGGTCCTATTTGATGATACTGTTTATAATGTAATTGGCATAGTCCTAATTTTAACCTGGAGAGCATTTTTATCACTGGCCACTTACAAACAGAAATGTATTTTTGTCCATTTCAATTGGTTTAACACCATGTTATATTACATAAACACTCAGGTTTTATGGTCTTTTAAATTAAAAGTGAAAGCAGATATTCTGAGGCTAATATCACATAAAAATAATATCTCATATTTCTGGTGTGTTTACTACATATTATGCACTGTTTTAAGCTCTCTACAGATTAGCTTTGAAATTCTCACAACCTCTTATGAGCTAGATAGTACTATCAATATATGAACAGGTGAGGAAACTGAAAGAGAGGGGGGTTAAATGAGGCAATAAAATACGTATTACAACACTTTTAGTTATGGATAACTCTTACATCTTGAGCATTCATGCTTTGCTACATATTAGCCACATGGGATTAGGCAAATTATCCTACCTCATTAAACCTCATCTGTCAGATGGCCATTACAATTGTATATGCTTGTAACTGAGGAGGATTAATAAGATAATGTGTGTGGCACATTGCCTGGCCTAGAGTAAGTCTTCAGTGATTTTCAGTTAACATTATCATGACTAGGAATTCAAGCACTGATCTCTAGCCTTGGCTGTGAACTAATAATTAGTATAATTTTGGAGAAGATACTTAAGCCCTGCGTTTCCCAGTTTCTTTACCTGTGGAGTGAAATGAGCTAAGCTTCCTCCACTGACCACATCAGGAGCACAAAATCACATCAAACAATGTTCGCAGAAGCAGTCGGTCACCTGTAAAGAACTATATCCATACAAACTATCACTTCTATTAAATCAGCTAGAAGAACATTGCTTTAACCTTTCATTCTACAATTACCACTTCAGAAAGTCTCAGGGTCCCTGAGCTCACACAGCTAAATATTTTCACAACATTTTTAATGGCAAAGTGGGAGATGATTCAAAAAAAGAAAAGAAGAACAGTTTTCCAGAGTACATTCAACAAAGCAACTCTCTGAGTTTGTTGTGGGACACANCTTATTTATTTTAAACTCATTTTCTGATAGTGTTGAGTAAACTGGTAAAATTTAATATTTTTAAAAACTAGAGATAAAAGCATTATTTTTCTATATAGCAACCAATAAAATAACACTAAGCAGTCATTCATTCCAGAAACTAAAGTTTAGTAACTTCCCATAGTTGTCACATTTAATGGCTTAACATAGGTTCAAAACAAATCCAAATATATTGGTTTAAGAAGAAAAGTTGTATAAAGTTAATTTTTGATTAATTATATGTAGTAGTGAAAATGAGGAAATGGTACCAAAGCACTGTATGAAAGTAAGATTATTTCCTAATAATTCCATCTATACGAGCCTTATATCATGCTGAAGATAAATAAAAATAAAGGTATCGTCTCAGTCACTGTAGAAGAGGTATGTACACACAGTTGCAAATTAGATTAAAAGAAGGAAAAAAATGTGAACTTTAGATATTTTATGTCTTTCTGTGAAAAGTAATATATGACCAGGCAGAAATAGTAAATATAGTCAGTATCTTATTTTCTTATTTCAGAATGAAGAAAAAGAACAGGAATGGGATATCTCTCCAACACCATTTGCTGTCTATGCTATTCTTATGAAGGCTGAGTTAAAAATTATTTACTTCTTGGAGAGATGGTTAGCACGTAGATACAAGATACAAACACTTAGATGTCCAAATACGCACGTATCCAGGAAGGTTCTTTTTGTAGTATTTTCATCAGAAAAGATAAGCCCGCTATACCAACAGCCACAGTATAATTAGAATATCTGAAAACAGTTCCAATCCAATAGGGAGAAATAAAGTTTAACACAGAGTGACAATTTTGCATCTTTCCTAGGGCAAAAATTAGAAGAAAATGTGTGATGGATCTGAAGACTAAAATGGTCTGAAAAGCACAATCAATAAAAACTAAACTGGCCATCTCGACCTACTACTCTCCTGCAGAGGGGACCCAGGAAGCACCTTGAGGATTTCAGTTCATTCAGTCCAGTCACTCAGTCTTTTCCGACCCTTTGTGACCCCATGAACTTCAGCACACCAGGCTTCCCTGTCCATCACCAGCTTCCAGAGCTTGCTCAAACTCATGCCCATCAAGTCAGTGATGCCATCCAACCATCTCACCCTCTGTCGTCCCTTCTCCCACTTTCAATCTTTCCCAGCATCAGGGTCTTTTCTATGGAGTCAGTTCTTCGCATCAGGTGGCCAAAGTATTGGAGCTTTAGCTTCAGCATCAGTCCTTACTATGAATATTCAGGACTGTTTTCCTTTAGGATTGACTTGTTTGATTTCCTCTCAAGAGTCTTCTCCAACACCACAGTTCAAAAGCATCAATTCTTCGGCACTCAGCTTCCTTCATAGTCCAACTCTCACATCCATATGTGACTACTGGAAAAAAACCATAGCTTTGACTAGAAGGACCTTTGTTGGCAAAGTAATGTCTCTGCTTTCAAGTTACATGCATTTAAACAGGTCAGGCCTGTGACCAAACTGTAGGTCTAAGAGCAAGCTAAATGATAGTTTAATTGTACAATGTACTCTCTCTATTTAATTTTGTTATACAGAAAATATATGTTTGCTGTGAGTGATGGCCTAATTTATTTTTAAAGAAAACTCAAAAGATTTTTCTTGTGATTATATCTGAAAACAAAGTGAACAAATCTTAAGTAAGAGGGTTCCTGTGGTGCTAAAACTGGTAGAAAATAAAAAAGGAAATCCCTGCAAAAATGCACTGGCGTCCATCTTCCAGAGAAAGAAACAATGCTTCAACAAATCTTTAAATGTTTTCATCTTCTTAGGAATGATGACTTAAAAAAAATTTTTTTTTAAATCAACATCACTGTATTTTTCTAAAGATCATTACCTGAAATTCTATTCAGGTGGCTCAGATGGTAAAGTGTCTGCCTGCAATGCGGGAGACCCGGGTTCAATTCCTGGGTTGGGAAGATCCCCTGGAGAAGGAAATGGCAATCCACTCCAGCACTCTTGCCTGGAAAATCCCATAGACGGAGGAGCCTGATAGGCTACAGTTCATGGGGTCACAAAGACTCAGACACGACTGAGCGACTTCACTTTCACTTTTCAAGGTTACAGAGCCCAGCACCTGTTATTCCAATTTCTTATTTCATTTAAACACATTATAGAGCAGTGTTGATGTGAACTTGCTCTCAAGGCAAGAAAATTTAGATTGGAATCCACTCTGAAATTTAATACAATCTGAGCAAGTGGCTAAATCTATCACAGTCTTGTCTTCAACATGGGGATAAAGCAACCTTCCTCCCAAATAAGTTATAAGGATTCAGAAAGCTAAAGAGTGAAAATTTCTCTGAACTATAGTACATAATCTGTAACTGATTACATTATTATGATTATCATGTAAGAAGCAACAATAATAGCTATGTAAAAATAAAATATCTTAAGCTTTTTGGAGAAGGATTTTTGTCTTAGATTGAATATCCCTCTGTTGCCATAAACCCAGGCAGACAGAATTTTTGAAAGATTTAATATCCAGTACTCACTGGGTAAGACTTTATTTCATGGCCAGTGAAGATCTGAACTGTACTGGCATGCATAATCCCTTCATTTCCTCTTTTACATAAGAATATCACAGGAGACTTTTAAAGGCTTTATTGAAATCAGAAAGCATTACAGCTTCAAATTGTCACTGCTCTTATCTATATGGGTGCAATCTATTTTTTGAAAAGGAAAAAAAAAATGAAAGGCAGTTTGTAAAAGTTCCTCCTTAATGAATCTTGATTGGCATTTTGTGATGACTTTTTTGTTTTTTTTACAAATATTCACAAATAATTGACTTAATAGTTACTTTCCAAACTCTCCTCTTAGTCTAACAAGTCTTTTACCCAAGAAAAGATCCTTTAACCAACTACAAGTACAGTTCAGTCGCTCAGTCGTGTCCGACTCTTTGCAACCCCATGAATCGCAGCACTCCAGGCCTCCCTGTCCATCACCAGCTCCCGGAGTTCACTCAGACTCACGTCCATCGAGTCAGTGCTGCCATCCAGCCATCTCATCCTCGGTTGTCCCCTTCTCCTCCTGCCCCCAATCCCTCCCAGCATCAGAGTCTTTTCCAATGAGTCAACTCTTCGCAAGAGGTGGCCAAAGTACTAGAGTTTCAGCTTTAGCATCATTCCTTCCAAAGAAATCCCAGGGCTGATCTCNACACTGTTTCCACTGTTTCTCCATCTATTTCCCATGAAGTGATTGGACCGGATGCCATGATCTTCGTTTTCTGAATGTTGAGCTTTAAGCCAACTTTTTCGCTCTCCTCTTTCACTTTCATCAAGAGGCTGTTTAGTTCTTCTTCACTTTCTGCCATAAGGGTGGTGTCATCTGCATATCTGAGGTTATTGATATTTCTCCTGGCAATCTTGATTCCAGCTTGTGTTTCTTCCAGTCTAGCGTTTCTCATGATGTACTCTGTATAGAAGTTAAATAAGCAGGGTGACAATATACAGCCTTGACGTACTCCTTTTCCTATTTGGAACCAGTCTGTTTTTCCATGTCCAGTTCTAACTGTTGCTTCCTGGACTGCATACACATTTCTCAAGAGGCAGGTCAGGTGGTCTGGAATTCCCATCTCTTTCAGGATTTTCCACAGTTTATTGTGATCCACACAGTCAAAGGCTTTGGCATAGTCAATAAAGCAGAAATAGATGTTTTTCTGGAACTCTCTTGCTTTTTCTATGATCCAGCAGATGTTGGCAATTTGATCTCTGGTTCCTCTGCCTTTTCTAAAACCAGCTTGAACATCAGGAAGTTCACGGTTCACGTATTGCCGTAGCCTGGCTTGGAGAATTTTGAGCATTACTTTACTAGCATGTGAGATGAGTGCAGTTGTGTGGTAGTTTGTGCATTCTTTGGCATTGCCTTTCTTTGGGATTGGAATGAAAACTTACCTTTTCCAGTCCTGTGGCCACTGCTGAGTTTTCCAAATTTGCTGGCATATTGAGTGCAGCACTTTTGTCTAAATCATAGTTGCATGTGGAAAGCAGATTTTCTATCCTGCTCTTTACTGGAAATTCAGTTCTTAGAGGTCTTGCCAGGAGTCAATACTCTACAATGCTTCAACTCATTAGTAGCTTTTTAAAGGAGTATTTTATGTGTCTTAAAATAAAGAAGGAAAAATCATAGGTCTGCCTTTAAAAGCCTACCCATCAATTTTCAAGTACATGATTTAGCTAGAACTTGATAACTTTCAGTGAATGGTGTCAAATTCATGATCTCGAAGATTTAACTTCAGGACCAGGGACCAGGCTTGATCACTCAAGAGCTTTTGTGTAGCACAGTTTTATTAAAGTAAAAAAGGACAGAGAAAGCTTCTGACAGAGACATGAGAATGGGGACAGAAAGTGACCCCCTTGCTGGTCTTAGCAAGGGAGTTACATACTTTTTAAATTGGTTATTACAGTAAGTCAAAAGAATGTCTCAAAGTTGTAAAGGTCTTACTAGACCCACTCTCATGATTTACATTTTGTGATAACAGGATTAGAACTAACAATAGAAAGATCTTACCAGGCCCACTCCCATAATAGATATTTTTAGATAACAGGGTTAGTCAGAAGGTTCTCAAGAAGGAGAAACTGTTCTCAGGCAGGATACATTGTTGTTATACAATCCTTAGTACATAGTTTAAGCTGAGTTGTATTGTTGTGTGATCATTAGTTCTGGGCTTAAAGAAAACAAAAAGTTTGTCCTTTTATCCTCCTTGAGAGAGACCCAGATCCCTTTCTGCTCCTTGGGGACCCTGGACTTCTTATCAACCTGCCTAGGAATTGACTCCCTCAAATTATTTGGTTTTGGGCTTCCCAGATGGCACTGGTGGCAAAGAACCCATCTGTCAATGTAGGAGACTTAAGAGACAGGAGTTCCATCCCTGGGTTGGGAAGATCCCCTGGGGCTAGGATACTCCAGTATCCTTGCCTGGAGAATCCCATGGACAGAGGAGCCTGGTGGGCTATGGTCCATAGAGGTCACAAAGAGTTGGACACAAGTGAAGTGACTTAGCACACATGCATGCAACTGAAGCTCAATTTGAACTGATTTAAGTAAAAAAAAAAAAAAATCTAACACCAAAAAATAATTTGTTGGAAAGATACTGGGACGTCTCACCAAATTTTTCAAAAATTTGGACAACCAAGCATTCTGGATTTCTTCATAGCTCAAAACAAATCCTCCAATTATCCTAAATTTTGTACGTTAGATAATCAAACTCTATGCAGTATATACTGCTGGGACAAAAAGACTCAGAGAAACGTACTAACGTGCCCATAATGGTTCAAATTGCCACTCAAAAACCATCTATCCTTTGAGCCAACTCAAATACTGGGTAACTAGAATTGTACACAAAGTGGGGGCTTAGGCTGAACCCATCAGACATCTCATCTCTACGCTGTCTTGTCTCCAGCAGGAAACTTTTGAATTCCTTCCTACCAGGCCTGCAGTGGCACTGTGTCATTATAAAGTCATAATGATTAAAAAAATGTAAATCCTACCAATAAATTAGGACTTAATTAGGCACACAGCTAAGTAGTTTAAGTGATGAAATCATAAATGAAGGAAGTTAACAAGGTGAAAATGAAATTTCTCATTCATTCTTCCTGTGTATATTATCAAAAAAGGAAAAATTCAAGCAAATACCCAGATATATCACATTATTGTGAATAAGGAAGATGACTTAATCTGCTTCCATTATCTTAAAATTAAATGTGAGTAGTANACAGGAGTCTTGATACCAAGAATTTTGCTATCAAATAAAAATTTTTGGAAAAGGAATAAAATATGTTTCACTAAACTAAGCTATTATCACTGTAAGTAGTCCAACAATTTGAATAAAATAGTTGGGTTAATTTCATTTACTTCTATAGAACAGTCCAATAGCAATAAGACACCAGAACTCCTGGAATGAATTTTACACAATCAATTCAACCTTGGTGGTTAAGAATGAAATCTATTACTGCTGCTACTCAAATTATCAACTAACAAAATAAGGCCAATTTTCTTCATTGTAACCGCTGAGCAAAGAGCAGCCTCTACATGCCAGGTATTATGAAAGGACCTTCATATAGTAAACAGAGGAAGGAAGACTGGAGCACTTCCCAATGTATAATTCAAATATTGCTAATGTCCTTGATATTTAAGTAGGACTACCTGGGGTTCCTGATTTCATTTTGTGAGAATCCCCATTGGTCTAAGACTTATGCAAACCCAGAAAGTCTTCAGTTGCTCAGTTGTGTCCGACTCTTCATAATCCAATGGATTGTAGCCTGCCAGGCTCCTTTGCTCATGGGATTTCCCAGGCAAAAATACTGGAGTGGGTTGCCATTTCCTTCTCCAGGGATATACCTGATCCAGGGATCAAACTCACATCTCCTGCATTGCAGGTAGACTCTTTATCATCTGAGCCACCAGGGAAGTCCAACCTTAGGGCCTAACATTCTTCCAAGTATCTTTGGCTGAACTCCCACTTTTGTAGGAAAGATCTCCCTCATCTCTTAAATACAACAATCATTCCATGTGCAGACCAAGATGAAGAACATAACTTTCTCTTCATGATTTTCCCCAGACTCCTTGATGTCAGACACTGGGTGTGCTGGGACTTCCACAAGCCCATGGTTTCAGAGGATTTTAAGTCACAGCAACACAAAGGACCTAATTATCAGGAGTTCTAAATGCATGTTTATTTATTTATTTTTTTTTGAAGAGTTTGACTTAGAAAAGTGAGAGAAAAGATGATCTACATATTCTACCAGAAAGTTAAAATTTAACATAGTTAAGTGTAATCAAGGAGCTTCAAAACACTTCCTACACTCTCTTTTCAGCATTATATTTATAGACCATCTCATGTAATAATCTGGCAATAAGTAAAACTCTAAAAAGCTAACTTAATATATATTTTCTTAGCCAAATATCCTCCTCTCTCTCAATTTCTTAAGTAACTAAAGAAACTTCAGACTTACTTTTGGGTTTCAGGAACTCATTCAAAGTTTGAGAGGGCATATATGTTTAATTACCTAAGAAAGACTGGTGGAGAGCAATTCACCAAGTCCATATACACTAATTAAGACTATACATTTCCATGAGATCATAATAAAGTAACGTGTTTGTACATGCTATGTTATAATTTGCACACATTTCATCATAATTCTGATAATGGTCCTCATTTTACTAGGTAATCAAACTTAGTTTTGGAGATTTGTTACATATCTTGACCAGAGCTATTCAATAAGCAAATGATGGAAGAGTTTGAAGCAAATCTACTAGTGCCAAGTATCTTGCATTCTTGCACCATGCCAAATATTGAGCCAAACCCCACACCGATTATAAGTAAATCCTTAAAACAAGATGGCATGGGCTTCCCAGGTAGCTCAGTGGCAAAGAATCTGCCTGCCAATGCAGGAGACATGGGTTCAATACCTGATCTAGGAAGATTCCACATGCCCGGGAGCAACTATGCCCATGTACCACAGCTACTGAGTCTGTGCTCTAGAGCCTGGGTGTCATACCTACTGAGTCCACACAACACAGCTACTGAAGACCGTATGCCCTAGAGCCCCTGCTCCTCAACAAGACAAGACAAGCCATCACAATAAGAAGTCCACGTGCCCCAACAAAGAGTAGCCCCACTTGTTGCAACTAGAGAAAAGCCTCATGACAACAAAGACTCAGCACGGCGAAAAATCAGTAAAATTATTTTTTAAGAAATGAATACTTCACCTCCTGGAGCCACCACTCACTCCCGCTGTGCCATGACAGAAGCTCTGAGATTTTAACTTGTCCTTGAAAGCAGCAGAAACATTTCCAGCCTAGTAATGACAGTTGCGTTTCCTCTTAATTATCAACGTTCATCAAATGTCCTAGCTAAGTTTTTAGTGGACTTGCTATGAAGGCAATATTTTCTGATGCTACACAATAATAATTGGTCTGTTGCAAGATGCCAAAAATGTAAAAGTTTAGACTACTTGAGACCAGTGGGAATCATTTCTTAGTAGGTATGACAAATGTGCATGTATTCAAACTTGGCCAATATTTAAAAATTACTTGTAATATTTATCTTTAGTGATGGAACACTAGTAAGAAGAATTTATTTACTAGCAATTGAAAGTCAGATTTCAAAAATAATTAATACCTGGAGAAGCCTTCAGATCATTACAGCTCAGTTCAGTTCAGTCTGTTATTCATGTCCGACTCTGCAACCCCATGGGCTGCACACACCAGGCCTCCCTGTCCATCACCAACTTCCAGAGCTTCTTCAAACTCATGTCCCTTGAGGCAGTGATGCCATCCAACCAGCTGAGCCACTGGCATCCCCTTCCTCTCCTGCCTTCAGTCTTCCCAGCATCCAGGTCATTTCCAATGAGTCAGTTCTTTGCATCACGTGGTCAAAGTATTGGAGTTTCAGCTTCAGCATGAGTCCTTTCAATGAATATTCATGACTGATCTCCTTTAGGATGGACTGGTTGGATCTCCTTGCAGTCCAAGAGACTCTCAAGAGTCTTCAACACTACATTTCAAAGCATCAATTCTTCAGCGCTCAGCTTTCTTTATGATTCATGATCTATATGATCTTTAAGATTATGGCATCTGGTCCCATCACTTCATGGAAAATAGATGGGCAAACAATGGAAACAGTAACAGACTTTATTTTCTTGGGCTCCAAAATCACTGCAGATGGGGACTTCAGCTATGAAATTAAAAGACACTTTCTCCTTGGAAGAAAAGCTATGACCATCCTAGTTAGCATATTAAAAAGCAGAGACTGACTTTGCCAACATAGGTCCATCTAGTCAAAGCTATGTGTTTTTTTTTTTTTAATTTTTATTTTAACTTTACTTTACAATACTGTATTGGTTTTGCCAAACATTGACATGAATTCATCACGAGTGTACATGCGTTCCCAAACATGAATCCACTCCCACCTCCCACCCCATAACATCTCTCTGGATCCTCCCCATGCACCAGCCCCAAGCATCCTGCATCCTGCATCCTGCATTGGACATAGACTGGCGATTCGTTCCTTACATGATAGTATACATGTTTCAATGCCATTCTCCCATCTCATCCCACCCTCTCCCTCTCCCCCAGAGTCCAAAAGTTCACTCTATAGATCTGAGTCTCTTTTGTTGTCTCGCATACAGGGTCATCATCCCCATCTTTCTAAATTCCATATATATGCGTTAGTATACTGTATTGGTGTTTTTCTTTCTGGCTTACTTCACTCTGTATAATCGGCTCCAGTTCCATCCATCTCCTTAGAACTGATTCAAATGTATTCTTTTTAATGGCTGAGTAATACTCCATTGTGTATATGTACCACAGCTTTCTTATCCATTCATCTGCTGATGGACATCTAGGTTGTTTCCATGTTCTGGCTATTATAAACAGTGCTGCGATGAACATTGGGGTACATGTGTCTCTTTCTATTCTGGTTTCCTCGGTGTGTATGCCCAGCAGTGGGATTGCTGGGTCATAAGGCAATTCTATTTGCAATTTTTTAAGGAATCTCCACACTGTTCTCCATAGTGGCTGTACTAGTTTGCATTCCCACCAACAATGTAAAAGGGTTCCCTTTTCTCCACACCCTCTCCAGCATTTATTGCTTGCAGACTTCTGGATCGCAGCCATTCTGACTGCTGTGAAGTGGTACCTCATTGTGGTTTTGATTTGCATTTCTCTGATAATGAGTGATGTTGAGCATCTTTTCATGTGTTTGTTAGCCATCCGTATGTCTTCTTTGGAGAAATGTCTATTTAGGTCTTTGGCCCACTTTTTGATTGGGTCATTTATTTTTCTGGAATTGAGCTGCATAAGTTGCTTGTATATTTTTGAGATTAGTTGTTTGTCAGTTGCTTCATTTGCTATTATTTTCTCCCATTCAGAAGCCTGTCTTTTCACTTTGCACTTTGTTGTGCAGAAGCTTTTAATTTTAATTAGATCCCATTTGTTTATTTTTGCTTTAATTTCCAGAATTCTGGGGGGTGGATCATAGAGGATCCTGCTGTGATTTATGTGGGAGAGTGTTTTGCCTATGTTCTCCTCTAGGAGTTTTATAGTTTCAAAGCTATGGTTTTTTCCAGTAGTCATGGACAGACGTGAGAGCTGGACCATAAAAAAGGCTGAGCACCGAAGAACTGATGCTTTTGAAGTGTAGTGCTGAAGAAGACTCTTGAGAGTCCCTTGGACTGAAAGGAGATCCAATCAGTCTATCGTAAAGGAGATCAGTCCAGAATATTCATTGGAAGGACTGATGCTGAAGCTGAAACTCCAATACTATGGCCACCTGATGGAAAGAGCTGACTCAGTGGAAAAGACCCTGCTGCTGGAAAAGACTGAAGGCAGGAGGAGAAGGGGATGACAGAGGATGAGATGGTTGGATGGCATCACCGATTCAATGGACATGAGTTTGTGCAAGCTCCACGATATGGTGAAGGACGGGAAAGCCTGGCGTGCTGCATTCCATGGGGTCATAAAGAGTCAGACACGACTGAGTGACTGAAAAGCAATGCTGCCACCCATTTTTCAAAAGGGCTGCCACTGATTTTTGCTTGCTGATGGATTTCCTGAGAAGGCAGTAATAACTAGTTGTACTTTTTGATACTTTCCTAAATTTGTCATTTGCCAGCACCCCTGAGAACATTCCTTCCATTTTCTAAAAATTACCACTTTTTGAAACCATCCCCAAGGTAGACTTGCAAGAAAACTGGACATCATCCTTAGCAATATGAGTCCCAAGTCTGACTACCAGGATCTTCCACATATTTCCTGAGTCACCTACGTCTTTGAGATATTCCTTTTCAGCTTAAAGTTGCCTAAGTTTGCAAGCAAGAGTCATGTCATAAAAAACCAAAACGTGCCTCCTCCATACGTTGATCCTTTTTTCTAGCTCTCTTAGATGTACAAAACCTATTCAGTAGGTGTTTCCTCCTACTTTTCCATAACAAATATTTGATGGCAGCTCTGTTTTGTCTTTTTATTTTTTCTTCATTATTTTTATTTGGATGCACCAGGCCTTAAGTTTCAGCATGTGGCATCTTTGATATTTGTTGCAACATACAAGATCTTTAGTCCCGGCATGTAGCATCTTCTAGTTGTGGCACACAAAATCTTAGTGGCAGCATGTGGGATCCAGTTCTCTGACCAGGAATCAAACCTCGGCCCACTAAAATGGGAGTTTAGAGTCTTAGCCACTGGGCTACCAGAGAAGTTATGATGGCAGCTCTTACAGTCCTTCTTCCCATCTTACCCCATCCCTCCCACCCTGCAACCATAGTCTGCAAGCCAGACATCATTAGTTCTTCTATCTGAAACTAATATGACTTGGCTTCTGGGCTCTCTACAGGACTGGGAATGCTGCCCCAGAAATACTGGGGCTTATACCAATTCATGTTTGGGAACTTATTTTTGTGTACAGTATAAATGTATTGCTAAGTATTTTTTTAATATAATACTTACACATTTAAAAATGTATTATTGATCAGCCATAGGATTGTCTGGTGTGTATCCTCAGGTTCTGGTCTAGCAAATCATTTTGGAAAGTTGCCTCAGCCCGTGAGGATGGCTCAAATAAATAAGATGGACACGAACAAGTGATGGCAGAATGTGAAGGACAGGGAGCTCCAGTAGATGCAGCCTCTCTGCAATACAGTTTGGCCGTTTCTCAAAATGTTGACCTTAGAGTTATCAGATGACCCAACAATTTCCCTTTTTAGTTATTTATCCAAGAGAAATAAAAATATATGTCTAGACAAAGCTTATATACAGCTACTCATACCAACATTATTCCCAATAGCCGAAAAGTAGAAACAACCCAAAAGCTTATCAGCAGATGAATGGGAAGTGAAATGAAACATATCCACAGAATGGAATATTATTTGGAAATAAAAAGGAGTGAAACAAGGATATATACTACAATATGAGTGAACCTTGAAACATTATGAATTGTGAAAGCAGCCATTCACAAATGATGATATATTTATGATTTTATTTATATGAAATGGCCAGAATGGGAAAATCTATAAAGATAGAAAATATATTGTTTCCTAGGGCCATGAGGTTTGAGGAGAATTCGTAGTGATGGTTAATGGTACAAGAATTATCTTTGAGGGGACAAAAGTGTTTCAAAATTAAATGGTGGCACTGGCTGTACAACTTTGTGAATATACAAAACCACCGAAATGGGTGAAATGTATGGCTTGTGAGTTATAATTCAATAAGCTAATCTTTTAAAGATACCTCAGGATGTATAGAAACATAAGACTTAGAAGCAGAGACAAGTATACAGATGGTCTAATACAGTGATTTTTTTTTATAAGCACAGGAAAATGTCTGAATTGGTTATCTACTGCTGTGTAGCAAACCAGCCCCAATCGGGCTTGAAACCACAGTGGTTTATCTTGGTCATCAGTGTCCCAGTATCAGTATGCAGCTTGGGCCCCTTGACAGGGGACTCAACAGTAGACAGCTCATTGGAAAGGCTGGCAAGTTGACACTGATGTCGGCCAGAAGTTCAGACATGGCTATGAGCTCAGGGACTGAGCATTTCTGCACACAGCCACATCCACTTTACGGTGACTCGTTTCTAAGAATGAGGATCTCAAGAGAACCAGTGAGAAGGTGTACCACCCTTAACGTTCCAGTCTTAGAATTCAGCGTCACTCCCACCATAGTCTCGAGTCCAAATAAAGTGAAGGACAGGGAATATTGAGCCCATTTATCAATGGGAGAGAGTGTTAGATTCACATCAGAAGAAGGTCAAAGAGAAGAGAAATAGTGTTGTAGACACTTTTTAAGGGTCAATATATTGCCGCCTGTTTTAATTCACCATGAGGCAACATTTATATAGGGTCCACATTTCTCACAAGAACAACCTGTTCACTTCTGAAGTTGACATGAAAGTATATTCCAATTTTATGTTTCCATGAAGTGTTTTAAGGCCATCTTCACTTGCAAAGTTTTCCCCTGAGAAAATGCTGCAAAATAAACCTTCACATGAGCTGGGGACATAATAAGGGATTTGCAACAACAGCACTTATGACGATTACTGCTGCATTTCTTATAAGAAATCCTTAGAACATTTTCACATGAAGAATATTTCCTGTAACCCATAGATAAGACTGAAATTATTCTTCTATAAAGTTGTGGACCAGTAAGAGTCTTATGTGTCCAGAAAAGTGCTCATGATGAAAGGAGGGATAAATCAGGAGTTTGCTAGGATAAGCTCACACTACCATATAGGGGCTTCCCAGGTGGCGAGAGTAGGAAAGAATCTGCCTGACGATGCAGGAGATGCAATTATCACAGGTTTGATGTCCAGGTTAGGAAGATTCTCAGGAGTAGGGAGTGGCAACCCACTCTAGCATTTCTACCCTGGAGAATCCCATGGACAGAGGAGCCTGGTGGGCTACAGGGGCCATGGGGCCATGAAGAGTCAGATACGAGTGAGCAACTGACCACATATCATTATATATAAAATAGATAAACAACAGGGACCTACTGTATAGCACAGGGAACTATGCTCAATATTTTGTAATAAGCCATAAGGGAAAAGAATCTGAAAAAGAATATATATCTGGAAAAAGACATATATATAACTGATATACATAGCATATGTAAATCAGATATACTATATATATATACACATATATATATATAACTGAATCACTTAGCTGTATATCTGAAATTAACAATATCAACAATATTTCAATTAAAATTTTTAATTTTAAAAGACATGATGAATCTTATACAAATACATTAAAAAGCCAAAAACAAAAACAAAAAGCCCCACACATATGCAATACATATGGCATACCATCATTAAACAAACATTCAAAATAAACATACAGAACAACACACGTCAAAATCTGTAATAATCAGAAGATTTTAATATGCCCATATTGAGTTCCATCAGGTGTGACATGGTGAAAAACCTTCTAAACAGAAAGGAAATATGAGACCACCAGATGATTATCGTAGTTGGATTGCTGTATCCTCTGGGAAAAGTATGTTTCCCAACAAATATGAGGAACTTGGTATAATTGCATAGAAACAAAAGGAATTAGATGTTTGTGTGTTTTTTATGAGTGAAGCTGCTGATTCATGTTCTAACAGGGGAGTTGATGGCTTTTTAAATTTTAGATGAAATAAGGAGCGCAAGTTTAGTTCAAGAAAAAAGATTTTTGTCTGACACTCTGCAACCCCATGAACTAAGCCCTTCAGGCTCCTCTGTTCATGGAATTCTCCAGGCAAGAATATTGAAATGAGCAGCCATTCCCTTCTCCAGGGGATTTTCCTGACCCAGGGATTGAATCCAAGTCTCTCACATTGCAGGCTGACTCTTTACTGTCTGAGCTACCAGGGAAGCCCAGAAAAAAGACAATCACCTACATATTTCATGAGTGGAGGTTATGTTTCAGTTAACATGCCTCATTTCAAATTGAAAATATCTCATTCCACCTGGTTAAACGAGTTTCAGTTTGGGTTGTTTATAGAGGAAACTGCAATTTGGGGGCCTGGGATTCATCAGAGTAAATGGGCTAATTCTGAAACAATATGCAGGTAGCCCACAGGGGAAGACACAGATGCAACACACCATTCAGAAAAGGATGGAAACACATGATCAGCCTAACAACGCAGACGAGGTCCCTGAGCCACACAACTAAACTAATGGCTTCCATCGCAATTAGATGAAGCATTCACTTTTGCACTACGACAGAACAGGAAAATACTGTAAATTTATTCACGCATGCACATCCTGAACACAAATACGTTAAACATGTTCTCTGGGTGTGGCACTCACCTGGATGCTGGGGACACAGGAAAGAGAGAAGACCTGGTCACAACCATAAATTTATTAATCCATAAACTTAGATGTTTTCCAGAAAATAAGCATTTAAACTATTATTCCTACCATAATACTACTATATCTCTAATACTAAAATATTTTACTTCTGTTAAATCATATGACAACAGTGTGCAAAAGGTTTTCAATATCAGTCTTCCATACAACCCAGAAAAGCTCCCAGGATAGTAATTTCTTATTTCTATTCTCCCTAGGGGTTTCCCTGGTGACTGAGTGGTAAAGAACCTGCTGGCCAATGCAAGAGACCCTGGAGAAGGAAATGGCAATCCACTCCAGCATTCTTGCCTGGGAAATCCCACTGACAGAGGAGCCTTGTGGGCTACACTGCATGGGGTCACGAAGAGATGGGCATGACTTAGCCACTAAACAAAAACAATAACAACTCCCCCTAAAGGCGGAGTCATTTCATTCAGTTCAACTCAGTTCAGTCGCTCAGTCGTGTCCGACTCTTTGCGACCCCATGTAGCACGCCAGGCCTCCCTGTCCGTCACCAACTCTAGGGGTTTCCTCAAACTCATGTCTATTGAGTCGGTGATGCCATCCAACCATCTCATCCTCTGTCATCCCCTTCTCTTCCCACCCTTAATCTTTCCCAGCATCAGGGTCTTTTACAGTGAGTCAGTTCTTCACATCAGGTGGCCAAAGTATTGGAGTTTCAGCTTCAGCATGAGTTCTTCCATTGAATATTCAGGACTGATTTCCTATAGGATGGACTGGTTGGATCTCCTTGCAGTCCAAGGGACTCTCAAGAGTCTTTTCCAACACCACAGTTCAAAAGCATCAATTCTTCAGCATTATGAAAGCCACACACTTGGAAAGTATTACTGTGAAGGACTGAGGTGCTGTTCCTGACCTTAGCAGAGCTCCCAAATTAGAAAATTTACATTCTAGATTATTTATTTTAAGCATAAACTGCCTCTGGCTTCCAACAGGTCTATAACAGGCAACTGCAGGTCTCTGACCAGTAGTTGGAGTGAATGGTATTATTTTGTAAAAGCACCTGTGCTAGCTAAGGGGCTGGGTTCAAAGCTGATCTTTTGTTTGGGTGGAGGGCTTCAGTACTGTAGAGGTGGTGGGCATGAGTGCTGGCCAGCAGGCCTACAACTGTCCTGCAGAGGCTTCCAATCCACTCGGAGATTTAAAGACACTTGTGGGGGTTGCCCAGAAGGTGCTAGTGGTAAACAATCCACCTGGTGATGAGGAAGACACAAGAGATGGGGTTTTGATCTCTGGGTTGGGATGATCCCCTGGAGAAGGGAATGGCAACTCACTCCAGTATTTTTGCCTGGAGAATCCCATGGACAGAGGAGCCCGGTGGGCTACAGTCTATGGGGTCTCAAAGAGTCGGATACAACTGAAGCAACTTCGTCTGGTTGATACCTCGGAATCCTGCCACTGAGAACATAAGGGACAGCCATGTCCAACTGCTCATGGAATTGCCTGGACTTGCCAAAAACTATGGAACAACCTTAAATAGACTTTTCTGTAATCTAATTTTAAATTCTGAACCTAACTTTTTCCTCCAGGGGGTGTAAGCTGCAAAATGCATCTCAGATAATTAAATCTATTGACTTGTATAAAATAGATTACTACTGAGAACTGACTGTATAGCATAGAAGACTCTGCTCAGTGCTCTGTGGTGACCTAAATGGAAAGGAAATCCAAAAGAGAGGGGCTATATGCATATGCCTAACTGATTCACCTTGCTACACAGCAGAAACTAATACAACACTGTAAAGCAGCTATACTCTCCAATGAAATTTTTAAAAAATCTACTGACTTAGTGAATAGAACTAGCTAGGATTTGCTACAGAAATGTTGAAAATTACTTGTTCAAAGTGATTTTTGCTTGTTTTGGTCACACTGATACTAGGTCCTTCTTTCTCCTGTTTATTAAGCAAGTGGTCCTGGAGGCCATGAGTAGAATGTGAAAGTCAAAACCTGCCATTAGTGCAAAAGGAGGAGGCTGGTCTTCACTTTTCCCTGGCAGCCACTAGATAGCAGGCTCATTTAGAGCCCAGGGCATGAACCTGCACATTCCTTCAATGACTGCAGTCGAATGACAGCAACTTGAACACGATCGATGGGCTGCCTGGGGCATGTTTATCTGTGTTACTGATGCACACCACAGATAATGTCAGTGCAAACCACTGACTCTGAAAAACAGGAATATTCCAGGAAAGTGATGCTATGGTATTTAACCCCTGGGACTGCCATCACCCCACATTTTCACTACAGACACTAACACTGAGCTACATAAATTCACTGAAGTATGTCTGTTTTCTCGTTGCTGTTCAGCCAGTTCTTTGCGACCCCATGGACTGTAGCATGCTAGACTACTCTGTCCTCCACTATCTCCTGGAGCTTGCTTAAACTCGTCCACTGAGTCAGGGGTGCTATCTAACCATCTCATCCTCTACCACCCGCTTCTCCTCTCGCCCTCACTCTTTCTCAGCATCAAGGTCTTTTCCAGTGAGTCGCCTTTTTGCATCAGGAGGCCAAGTATTGGAGTTTCAGCTTCAGCATCAGTCCTTCCAACGAATATTTCACAGTAGATTTCCTTTAGGGATTGACTGGTTTGATCTTCTGGCTGTCCAAGGGACTCTCAAGAGTCTCCTCCAGCACCACAATTCAAAAGCACCAGTTCTTCAATGCTCAGCCTTCTTTACAGTCCAACTCTTACATCTATACATGACAACTAGAAAACCCACAGCTTTGACAATATGGACCTTTGTCAGTCTGTCTGTTTGGAGTCTCATTAATGATTCCTTCAGATTCCAAAAATATATCACAGATCGAGTTGATGTGAAATGACCCACCTTCCTTTTCTGAGTTAAATAAAAGCAACAAAGGCACAGGCAATATTTAACTTGACCTCAGGAAAACTTTGGTCACAGAGAAAACCAAGCTAACTGCTCATTTCAATTCTATAGCAATTTCTTATTTGGGTCCCAGATGGCACAGAAGGTCAAGAATCTGCCTGTAATGCAGGAAACACAGGAGACATTGGTTCAATCCCTGAGTTGGGAAGATTCCTTGGAGGAGGGAATAGCAACCCATTCTAGTATCCTTACCTGGAGTATCCCATGGGCAGAGGAGCCTGGTGGGTTACAGTCCCTGGGGTCTCACAGAGTCGGATGTGACTGACAAGACTAAGCAAGCAAGCAAACTAAATAGTTTTTTAAGTTTCAATTTCTTTGGTCATAAATAGAAATATTCACAAAATAATCACCAAAGAAAAGTCATCATAGACCAGTGCAAGCTCAATGCATGAAACAGGGCACTCAAAGCAGAAGCACTGGGACAACCCAGAGGGATTGTCCCATTGGGGGGGAGGGAGGTGGGAGAGGGGTTCAGAATAGGGGACACATGTACCCGTGGCTGATTCATGTTAACGTATGGCAAAAACCACCACAATATTGTAATTAGTCTCCAATTAAAATGAATCAATTAATTTTTTAAAAATAAAGGTCATCATTTAATTGCATATCTGATGAAATAAGTTCCACATAAACATTTTAAAGAAATATGTAATATATATTTTATTGA
>SJYQ01000260.1:695176-734014 GCA_006410935.1 Redunca redunca | reverse complement strand
AATATAAAATTTAAAGAAATTTAATATCCGTCCTTTTAAAGAACTCTTTTGGTATTTTGAGATTCTATTTAAGAGTGTTTCCTTGTCCTGCTATAATTCCTATGTTTATTTTGACTGTTTCTACCATATTTGGTTCAGTTGCTCTGAACACGAAACATGTTCTTCCCATTTACTCCCTCTAGAATATTCTATTTGTTAATTTTCCTTTCCACACAAACACTGTATAGGGTGATACCCCAGGAGTTCCTGCTTCATACATCCTGCCCATGGCTCTTATCAGTAATTAATTATGACAGATTTTCTCAGTGAGTTTGCAAATGTTTTTAAAGTCATTCTGAAAACTTTGCTCCAGGCAGCCTCTGTCAAAGTTAACCCAATGATTTATGTACAAGAAAGTATGACATGTCATTTTTTTTTTCAACCTGAGAGAATGGAATCAACTGAAGAGCTCAATTAATAAGAAAAAAGTTAAATAAAATAAAATTATAATATTAAATAATTCCCAGTGCATCTACTTACATAACCATTAGAAAAAATGTTCTAAAATATTTAGTGATATAAAAATACTTGATATAATATTAAATGTACAAAGTATAAAACATGAAGAAAAACAAAAATGTGCACAAATAGTTATGTAGTCATATAAAAAAATCTAAGAAGGAAATCCTCCAAAATATAGCAACAATCTCTAACTGCAGTGTTATCCTCAAATAAAATCTACACCTTTACTCCATTTTGAGTTTTTTAAACTTTTCACAATGTGCACGAATCATTTTCTAATGGAAAGCTTACTTAAAACTATTAAAGTACCACATTTAAAATATTCAATGTGATTTCACATATTAATAACAATGAATTCTAATAAAAAAATATGAAAGACACATTAGACACTATAATATCATGTTATAAAACCCCATCTATTAAGAGCTTGTCTTCTAACTTAGCATGTAAAGGGTTAGCCCACTTTTATTTTTCCCATTATAGCCTTCAGTCCCCTAAAAACTGAACAAATAACAGCTTCAAAGAGACTAAGCAGACATCAACCAACGAATTAATGCTTAGAATAGAATCTGGGGTTATTAAAAAGATGGATGAGTACATATGTGTCTTGAGAAGAGTTACCAAGTAAAATGTTAAGGAGAAAATTAAGCTTTAGAGAAAAGAACTCAAAATAACTTATAGGCAAGACTAGAATACAAAGGAGGGAGCACAGAAGAAGGGAGGCAGACAGCATATCCACACTTACAGAGTTACCCAGCCGTCACTAAAACCTCCAGCATTAACTTCCCGAATCTTACACAAATAGTTGATGAGCTTTGTTCCTCCTTGATCTCCCATTTCAATCATCATTTTTGTGATTCAAAGGATCCAGGATCCAAATAGACTTGCTTCAAGCCTAGCTGATCCTATCAGTCTGGTGCCACATGACTACCCCTTTCCTCCTGAGTTGAAACTCCAGACCTCTACTTAAACTACATGCTTGCCTTCTTTGCCCTGCTGGAAAACTACATACCCACGTGGTCACTGCAGCTACAACTGGCTCCCTTACTGGGCATGTTATATCTATAAGGCTTTCTGATCCTTGCTGACTCCAGGCTCCTCCCTTTCCTTGTTATTAGCTCTATCACCTACCCAGACCCAGTTCATTCACTGCCCCTAACACAGCTCCTGTTCTAGAAATGAAAAAAGAGTAAAGTTATGACCCTGTCCCTTTTTTAAAAACTTTCAATCTATAGATGGCTAAAAAAGAAATAAATTTTAAAATTATCAATCAAATAATTCTCATTTTAATTTTGATACATGGAGAAAGTTCAACTCAGGTCACTATGATCTAATTCCTTTATTCTCTGACTAAATGAATATAAAGTTCACTAGTCTTTGCAGATAATCCTTCTCTATCTTCTTGACCTTTCCTAAAGGTGTTTTAATCTCCTCTTTTTTCATGGATGATAATTTCGTCATTAGTTTCATAAAATATTTTCCCAAAATATACTTTGGAAACTGATTAGTTACATAGGTCATTTTCCACATTGTGTAATCAGAAACTATTGTTGCAGATCACAGGGACACGAATAATACTGAGAAATTCTGCAGTGTTATGCAGCACTGGAAAAATACCAATTAACTAAGCATTTTATAATGTACTCCTTCCCAATAATATTCTTGTTATACAGAGCTATGTAATTTTAAAGCTATAAAAATGTAGACTCTAAGTAAAAATAAAGGCATGCTATCTTAACATATGAGTCAATGTAAATGATCCAGGTTTTTTTAGATTTTATGTAAGATAAATATTTTTAAATACTTTGTTAGTACCTGCATATGATTCGGACATATGCAAAATACTCTGCAGTAGTTTTGCCCATACTGGGAGCTCAGAAATGCCTCTACATTAAACATAATAACAAAAATGAATAAAAGCAAAATAATCCTGTTTTATTACTTAAAAATTACCAATATCCTAAATCATGATACTAAAAATTTCCTTTGAAACAATAATATAGTCTTCAATCCTTGTGGAATTTAAAGAAGAGGAGAAGTTACTGTAGCAATAGACCATCTACATTTATAAACACAATCAATTTTAAGGAATATGTTTATTGTTACAAACCATTTGGAATTTTATAATATATTGACTAGAGTGTTTTCTGAAAACTCCACCCACAGGTCTTCCCTGGTGGTGGCTTAGTGGCAAAGAATCCACCTGCCAATGCAGGAGACATAGGTTCTATCCCTGATCTGGGAAGATTACACATGCCTCGGGGCAGCTAAGCCCGTGTGCCGCAACTACCGAGCCAGTGCTCCAGAGTGCAGAAACTGCTGAAGCCAGTGTGCGCCAGAACCCGTGCTCCAGAACCGGAGAGGCCACTGCAGGGAGCAGGCAACCCGGCGCAACCAGAGAGCAGACACCGCTCACTGCAGCTAGAGCGAGGCCCACGGAGCAACGGAGAGCTGTCACAGCCAAAACCAAACAGATAAACGATCCACCCACAATTTAAAAACTATCTTATAACTTTTATATGTGTTTGTCTTATATTTTTAGCTTCATTGCTATACTTGGAAGCAATAATACTCCAAATCTGTGTATCGCCCAGGGAAAGCACATAGTCGGCAGGTGATAAACACTATTAAATAAATACAATATAACACATTTGCATTTACTGTTCTGTACTTAGAATTTTCTATTTAATCCGTTCATTATTAAACATATTTCATTGGTAGAATCATTACCAAAATCACATTTATCTGTACCATAATAATTTACAAAGATCAATAAACTATATGAGCTCTAAAGGTTTTCCAAAAACCTAAAGGTTTTTAAGAAGCACCCCATGGAAGAGGATCTTTAAAAGGATATGTCAATAATATATATCTGAATCACTTTGCTCTATACCTGAAAGTAATACAATATTGTAAATTAACTATACTTCAATTAAAAAAAAAGTTAACAAAAGCCCCCATGATTTTTCTAGCTTATATAACAAGACCCTTTAGACACCAGCTTTGAAAGCATATGATGGTCAAATTAAACACTGATCAACTGAAGGGAAAGAAAAATATGTATTTTAAAACAGGTACAGTTTTAGGAAAGTCATGGTTTTCTTAAGAGCAAAGTAGTATACATATTCGGAGAAGGCAATGGCACCCCACTCCAGTACTCTTGCCTGGAAAATCCCATGGACGGAGGAACCTGGTGGGCTGCAGTCCATGGGGTCGCTAAGAGTCAGACACGACTGAGTGACTTCACTTTCACTTCTCACTTTCATGCATTGGAGAAGGAAATGGCAACCCACTCCAGTGTTCTTGCCTGGAGAATCCCAGGGACGGGGGAGCCTGGTGGGCTATCGTCTATGGGGTCGCACAGAGTCGGACACGACTGAAGCGACTTAGCAGCAGCAGCAGCAGTATACATATTGATTTAAGATAAAATATACAGATCAACATTACTTAGAACAAGTAAATGTAAATTCTTGTCTAATACTACAGCCTAGCATTGGAACAATTTTTTAAAAAAAAAAACAAAAACAAGAAAATGAAGATCAGATGACTACTCTCAGGCAAATCGGAAGCAAACATATGCGCATTTCTTGCAGTCACAGGGCAGCCTTGGGTCTCTCCTCTCCAGTGATGGGGATTTGAGCCACTGCCCTGCCATCATCCTTAGAGTAGCTTTCACAGTCAACAACAATCTTTCTCTCTCTTTTCTTGATTTGACCTTACTTCCCAGAGTCATAACCGAGGCCTCAACATTAACAATAATTGCTTTCAAATTCCTGATTTAAGCACATGGGTCTCATGCTATCAGCATCTGTAGCTATTCGCTCTGTGAATCCTTTGTTCCCATCAATTTTCCTGTCTTTCACCCCTTGTCACTCAGCATCAATTCCAGTATCCATCATTATAGTCATTTTCTTACATCCATCATATCCAATGCCTTTCCCTCTCCACCTCCAGCTTTTCAGACTTCAAATAGGCTCCAACTCAGAATGCGCTGACCATGTCTACCTGATGACAGCAGAATAGAAATAGACACATTTCCAGTGCCAAGCCAAAAGCCCACCTGCAACCATGTCGTCTCTGTTCTCATAAATGAACTGTCTTTGTTCCCTCCACTGCTGCACTGGGTCCCCTTCACTCTCGCCTACTCAGTAACTTTCCCCCTGAAATCACACCCCCTCCGTCAAGCATCACTAATTTCTTCTCTTCTTAGGGGTCATTGCCACCATCATAGCAATTATCTCCTATCTTTAAATCCCCTGACCCTTCTCACCCTTTTAGCCATCGTATCACTTTGGCTCCTCTTTGTGATGAATGGTTGTCAGTCTCCTCTCAGTTATTTGTGCAGATGACATGACAAGAATCATCACCCAGCCTCTGTCCTCTCTTCCTCTTTAGGTAAAGGACACTCACACACAGGGGAAGAAGTAGGGACTGAGTGTCTCGCCCTTGGAGCCCCACAGGACAAGAGACTTGGTAAATGTTGGAAATGAGACTGATGTCTCTGGAACACAAAAAACCACCCACAGAGTAGAGCATAAATCATCAGTCTGTTTATGTTAATGCAAAAGTACAAAATTCACCAGTTAAAAAGCAATCGAGATGGGAAATCAGAACAGAGAAAAAAGATCAATGAACACCTTTTCACTGAACAGTCCATGACTGATGGGTGCTCAAACACTTTAGGACTCAGCTTACAAATGCCTCAGTCATGCCATACATGCCACATGGGACACATTCCATGGCTCAGGGTTTGGCATGATGTAAGTTCTAGTCAATGGTTATAGAATAGAATTTATTTCCATGCAATGTCAACTACCAGCCTAAGAACCTGTGTACTTAGTCTCATTAACGACGTATTCCAATGAACTCTTACTAGACTGAGCTTTCTTTAAATACTCATTTCCATTACTACTCTTCACTGTAATTTACTGTATAATGTACTCAGTATATTTAATGAATGAGTAATTAAACCATGTAGGCTATTATACCCAGTCACCTCAGAATATATGCCTGCTATGATTAAAATGAAAAAAATTAATTCCCTCCTGTAGAAATGACTCCCAAGGAGTCAGGACTAGAGTGATAATAAGTATAATTTCATAAAACTTTTTACTTGATATTCTCTAAATGAAGAAATAGTATTTTTACTCAAGAAAGTTATTTCTTATTAGCACCTAAAGAGGGCCAGGCAAATATCCTTTAAGTGAAAAGATTTATAAATAGATTATACATACCATAGAAGGTATTAATTTTTAAAGTTATTTTCCTCAATTTCAGCTAAAGCTTTTTAAAAATACATTTAACTTAGTTTTAACTCCATAAAAAACCAGTCTATCCCTGAGAAAAAGAGAGGAAGGACATCTGAAGAATAATTTAGGACAAAAATCCCCCAATGAAGGAAGAGATTGGTTGTTTCCGTGAGGCCACACCAAGGAAGCCCATGGGCCCTGCCGCGGAGTGACTTCTGCTTTAAAATGGCAGACACCACACATGGAGCCTGACACCCATGTCTCTGATCTGGGTGTTCCCACCTGCTCTATCTCAGCTTCCCAAGACAGATTTTCATTCCTCCTCATATTACTTATTTGTCACAAAGAATCTCATCTTATCTATAAGCAATGAAATGAGTTTAATAATTAGAAAATAAACTCTTCACAGTAACTTTTTAAAAAAAATTTAGTGCTTGTTGTTTATCTATGTTCTTTATTTATATATTTTTATGTTTAGGCCATGCCCCAAGGCAAGTGGGATCTTTTCATCAGACAGGTCTGGTTGTCTTATTAAATTTATTTCTCATGCCTTATGCTTTGCCACTACTCTAAAGCTAGTGGCCTAGCAAGATGTCCAGACTATGCCAGAATAAAAATCCAAGACATAACCCAGCGATATAACAAAGCCGTATCTGGAGTATGAGAAGTAGCATGGACTTTCCCTTTCTGTTTCCACTGCTCATGAAAAATAGCCAGAGAACGCTCATGGGTAGGCTTTTAGAAGAAATTAATCAAGCAATACAGTCTGGGCCTCAACCCAATTTCCTGATTACTTACCATTTTCACAAACTAGATTACCCAACCCATCCATTCATCTCTCCTAATTTTGCTTCACGCTTTCTGACCTGGTGACACAATTTTAGCTAAGAGCATCATTGATTCCTTCAAGGGATCTTTCCTTAGCTACTTCTTGATAGCTTGATCATCAACCTTTACCTAAATCAGCTCCCGTTTATTAAACAAAATCAGTGTTCTCTAGGAAAACCGAAGGCCTTCTCCCAGTTGAGTCTGTAATCGCCTCATTTAGTCTATCACTCTATTAAGATGTTCCTGGGTTCAGGAAAACTATGTCACTTTTCTCCCACTGCTATTGCTAATTCAGCATCCCTGAATAATATAATTCAAAGACAGGATGCTTTTGCACTTAAAACAAAACAAAACACTGATTTACATTCCAGTCCATGGTAAGGAAAAGAAGCAAATGTAAAAAACTTGATTTTCCAACTTTCTTTAACTACCACCTTTTATATAGAAGAAACATGAATTTTATGAAACAATTACTTTTAAACATGAGACTTCAGATTTTATTTGCTTATCCATTTTTATGGCAAAGAAATGGTGAAAGAAGAATCATTTAGACTTTAGTTTTGCAGGAAAAGTTCTGAAATGTATTCTTCCAAAGCCATCTCAGAAACACACAGAATATGAATTTGCTCAGCCCACCGTGATAATCATCTGTTCTCAACCCTTATCAATATTTTAGCATCATGGATATACTTTGAAATTTTACTAGACTTTAGGTTTCCCACAGACCAATTATTTGGCTTCACACATTTAACCGTATTAAACATTGCATCCATCAATGAATCTGCCAAAACTTCACCTGTAAGAATTTGCCTACAATTTTTGCTCTTTTTCTGTAGACTATTTTTGCAAGGAAAGCTTCCTACATCTTGAATAAAAACCGAGTCAAAAGCTGTTATAATCATATTTTAGTAACAATGGTATAATGAACACCAATATCCTGCTAGAAAATCATGAATTTTCTCCCCAACGTAACTAAATTACCAGCTTTCAGCCAGAAAGAACAATTTCAAAAATGTCCCAACATGTATGTCAGAAAAGTGGCACGTTTCTACCTGTTCTTTAACCGAGGCAAGGATGGCAGAGGTGGTTTCTGTTTCCGAGCCATCCCCATTGGAGGTGGTGAGGCCAGGGCTCAAGGAGCTGGTCTTCTCCGAGGCTGACGAAGGCTGGTCTGGGACGGGCATAGCTCCTGCAATGCAAGACGACACACTTAATGCACCTGGATGTTGTCCCCGTACCCAGTTCTAACTAGCTGGCGTGCTGCGGTCCACGGGGGTCGCAAGCAGTCGGAGGTGACCTAGTGAGTGAACAGGAATACAAGCAGGCAGCTCGAGGAGGCACGCGTTGGCAAGGTGAGACGCAGGAACCACAGAGCACGCGACATAACTGCAGAAGCGGAACCAAGAAAACAGGCACTTTCTCCTGTACCCACCGCGACCAAATTCCAAAATCACAACTTTGTGTATTGTCTTTGAGGTAAACGGAGAAAGTAACGACGAGCTGAGAAGGCAAGTAAGATGATGAGAAAGAGCAAAGAGATAAATAAGCATTAAGTCTACAAAAGAAGCTAGCCAAGCTACCATTTTCTATCTACATATATTTATAGGCATATCTACATGTAGATAAATAGATAAGTATGTATCTACATGTAGATAAATATGTATATGCATATATACATGTAGATAAATATGTATACGCATATCTACATGTAGATAAATATGTACATGTAGATAAATATGTAGATAAATATATCTACATACATTTATTACTTGTACACCTGCATACTTTCAACTCAAAAAAAAAAACTAAAGATATTCTCCTTTATATGGAAATCATGCAAAATAAGTGATCAGTAACTTATGAGTAATTAAGAAACACCACAATTCACAACTGACCTAAGAAGTTTGGTTGGTATTGTCAAATAAAGTAAATAGCTAGCCTACTCCACAAATATTTGCTGAGTTCTAACTCCGATACTGGCAGTGGACAAAAGTTTCAAAGCTGGCGACACCCGTTTGTCACAGTTTACTCTGTCTGAGGTCACTGATGAAAGAAAGGAGAGGCTCAGATAACAGCCCATTTCATACAGGAACATACATGCACAGGCTGAAGACAAGACTCTCAGAAGTTACTGCGCTTCACTCTACTTATCTTTCTCACACAAATAAATAAGACTGAAGTATTTGTGACATGTTTTACTTAGCAATGGTCATCAGCAGAGGAAGTGATAATTAACTGAGGGTCATTTTTGTAAAGGCACAACAAGAATCTCTGTTTTAATAAGAGGTTGGGAGTAAATCAAGGTTATTTTCTTGCTCTAAGCTTTTATATCACATGTCCTTTCAGGAACCAGTGCTGTGTGAATATTAAAAGGTGTTTTTCTAATATACTTTATCTGAGCATCGTGGGCTTCAAACTAAGCAACGTAATTTTCTTAGCAGGCCTTGTACCATATTATTAGCTGTGTGTGTGTGTGTGTGTGTGCTAAGTCATTTCAATTATGTCCAACTCTTTGTGACCCTATGGACTGTAGCCCACCAGGCTCCTCTGTCCATGGGATTCTCCAGGCAAGAATACTGGAGTGGGTTGCCATGCTCTCCGCCAAGGGATCTTCCCGACCCAGGGATTGAACCCGGGTCTCCTGCATTGCAGGCAGATGCTTTACCTTCTGAGCAACCAGGGAAGCCCAAATTTTGTGGGGCCTATTCAAATTCAAGCTCTGGGCCCATATTATTTTAAGTGAAATTTTTTGACAAAGAAGTTGTCTGAGGTTCCAAAGTTAGTAAGTAGCATAAAAGGTCCTAGAACTTTAGCTTTCTCGCTTTTATCCCCTCCCATTTTAGTGTGTTTCAATGTGTCAGCCCACTCCAGCGCTCTTGCCTGGAAAATCCCGTGGGTGGAGGAGCCTGGTGGGCTGCAGTCCACGGGGTCGCGAAGAGTCGGACACGACTGAGCGACTTCACTTTCACTTCTCACTTTCATGCATTGGAGAAGGAAATGGCAACCCACTCCAGTGTTCTTGCCTGGAGAATCCCAGGGACGGGGGAGCCTGGTGGGCTGCCGTCTATGGGGTTGCACAGGGTCGGACACGACTGAAGTGACTCAACAGCAACAGCAATGTGTCAGCCCGTTTCTTATAACTGGTACTGCCTTCTAAATGCCGTCTACACGCCAATTTTTATGAAATGGAACTTTAAAAAGTATGACCGTCACCTGTCATCATAAAATATGGGATTTAATAGGCAAAGAATCAAGGTATGTCCTTAGGCACTCAATAACTTTGACCCATAGAGTATAAGGAATGATTCCGTCTGTTTATTTACCCGGACCCTTTCCCAATATGGCAATAAGAGAAAGAGTAGTGAAATCTTCTAGGCTTTTCCCACCATACAGAGCCACTGCTACCCAAGGCATCCTCTACACCCTAGTGAAAATGACTTGGAATAATTTCCATCATTGTAATTTTTAAAATCCAGATTTAATTTAACCATTGGTCATCACTATGTATAGGTCATAAAGACTGTCAGCTTTCACTCCCAACCTTAGCTAAGAGCTTACAGGAAAGAGTTTCTTGATGGCTCACACAGTAAATAATCTGCCTGCAATGCAAGAGATCTGGGTTCTGTCCCTGGGTTTGTAAGGTTCCCTGGAGAAGGGAATGGTAACTCCAATATTCTTGCCTGGAAAATCCCATGAAAGAGGAATCTGGTGGGCTACAGTTCACGTGGTTGCAAAGAGTCAGACCTGACTGAGCATCTGACACTTTCACTTACAGAAAAGAGAGGAGGCTCCCTAAATACTGTCAGAACCAAGCCCTGGATTGCTGACTGGTAAGGAGAAAAAGGCTTAAGCCTTCCAACTGTTCAGTCTATGGTTAAGTCCTTTAGTCTTAAATAATCCATTAAAATTAGTAGTAAATCTGCATTAACTCCAGAAAATCTAGAAAATGTAGAGAGACAAAAACAAAAACAAAAACAAAAAAAAAAAAAGGAAAAACAACCATTAGGAATCCTACCATCCCAGATGAATATATTTACTTTGGCATTTTGATATAGGTTTTTCTAATATTTTTTTTCCTGATTTGACTTATTTTGCATAATAAACTTTACATAATGGAGTGTTACTATAATGGTTTTAAATTTTTTTTTTTAATTTTTGCTTAGCAACATATCATGTCAACAAAAATTATTCTACATTTTAATGATGTAATAAATACTTAGCACTCAATAGCTGTACGCATCATAATTCACCTATCTTTTGTTTGTCATTTTGTCCCATCTTTACATTTCTCACATTTTCACCAGATAAATTCCTATAAGCATTATTTGATGGCATGAGGAATCTGCAGGTATTTTGAGAACCAACAACAAGCTCTCCTGCTGCCAGGCTGGTCCTTCATCTCTGCCCCCCAGCAGTGCAATGAGCATGTCCCCTCCCCACAAGGATGACAATACTGGCCTTTATTACCGTCTCCTGCTTCCACCCACTTTCACCCACATACAGAAAAACTCATCTCTTTGGCTTTGTTTTTATTTTACTACAAATATAAGGAATATTGAAGACTGAAGGCAAAGGAGAAGGAGGTAGCAGAGGAAGAGATGTTTAGATAGCATCACTGACTCAATGGACATGAATCTGAGAAAACTCCAGGAGATAGTGGAGGACAGAGGACCTGGTGTGCTCCAGTCCCTGAGCTTGCAAAGAGGCACATGACTTAGCGACTGAACAACAACAAGGAATATTTTCCCACAGGTTTATTCCTCCTATGGGCAACACCCCTTCATACCCTTTGCACAGTTACTGAGTAAGAATTCTTTCCATACACATTGTCCAATGAGAATCTACAAACACCCAAACTGCATGTTAAACTCATCATCAAGATGAGGGAAACAAAATGTCAGATTTTTGGTCGTTCATTCTCTAGCAGAATTTGCTACTCATTGGTTCTAAGTCCAGAAAATATGAACTAACACAGCTGGTCGTCCCTGGTCCCGTCATGCTGCTCTACACTGTCACACACAGGAACTGTGTCATGGGCGGAACTGTGTCACCTTCTTTCTCCACCCCTGCCCCCAAATCCATAGGCTGAAGCCCTAACGTGACTGTATTTGGAGATGGGGACTGCAGGGAGGTCACTAACGTTACATGAGGTCATAAGGGTGGGGTCTTAATCCAAGAGAACCGGTGACCTTATAAGAAGAGAAGAGGGACTTCCCTGGCGGTCCAGTGGTTAGGACCCAATGCTTCCACTGCAGGCGGCTCGGGTTCAGTCCCTCGTTGGGGAACTAAGGTCCTGCATGCTGCATGGCCAAATAAATAAACAGATAGATAAGAAATGAGTAAATAATTTAAAAATAAATAAATAAAAACAGTGATGAGACACAGCAGAGTTTTTCTCTCCACCACCTGAGGACAGAGTGAAGGTGGCCGCCAGGAAGGGGGTTCTCACCAGCAGCCTCCACAGCCAGGACCTTGACACTGGACTTCTGGCCTCCACAACTATGAGGAAATAACTGTCTGTTGTTCAAGACACTCAGTCTGTGCTATCTTGTCATGGCTGCTGAACAGACTGATACGAACAGAGTTAGATTGTTCTTGGTTTCCTTTCTCTAATTACCTGGGGGCTGGGGTGGGGGGGGGGTGGCGCATGGAGGGCCCAGGGGTCTCCGGAGTCGCAAGGTGGTACAGCTGTCTGTTAACACAGTCATCCTTGATGAACTACAGGTGTAGGGATAAGGGATGTACTTCTTCAAATCAATACAGTTGGATAACCCAAAGCTTACAAAAAGATGGGTCCCAGTGTTGTGAAAAAGACTGGAGAACAAAGCCCTAACTTAAGAACACGATACCACCACTCTCACAGACAATGTAAAAAGAAACTCAAGAAAACTAGCTGGGATGACAAAATCGGGCAGCCCCCGTATGAGAGGCTCTTTTTAACTTGAACTCATATCCATATGTAATAAAATTTAATGAGGTCCAAATGAATGTTCTAAACTTGTGTTCCCCAAACATGAGTCATGATGAATTTACATTACACTTGGTAACACCTTAAAACCTTGTCTGTATTTTTTGTTGTTTAGTCACTAAGTCATGTCCGGCTCTTTGGCGACCCCATGGACTATAGCCCACCAGACTCCTCTGTCCTTGGGATTTCCCAGGCAAAGATGCTGGAGTGGGTTCCTGTTTCCTTCTCCAGGGGCTCTTCCTGACCGAGGGACAGAACCCACGTCCCCAGACTCGGCAGGCGAGTTCTTTACCACTGAGCCACCGGGGAAGGCCCATTTGTACTTAGGAAGGCTAAAACTTTTGCTGTCAATTCAAGCAACACATTCAATGTTATATTTTATTGACGTCCACACACAGAAGTAAAATAAATTCTAATTTTATTTTGCAATTCAAATGTTTCTTACTTAGCCAGTTCTATCCAGCAACTAATGATCTGCCATAAGAATAAAATTATCTTTCAAAAAATGACTGATGAATACTTGTGTCACACAATCATCTAAGTCATGGATGCATCCAGCATTCTTGTGTCAGCCTTACTGCATCTCCTCCTCTCAGAGTCAGTAACAAGTTCCTTTGGCCACGATAAGGTCTTTGTTTGTCCTGAGCTGCCCAACCCCGATCCAATCCATAACCTATGACCTCCTATACTTTCAACTACACTCTGTTGTCATGGAGACCTGTTTCTTTTTCCTTGCAGGTTAGCAAGTCCCACCTGCTTCAAATTCCAGAATCTCCAATTCCTTGCATACGGCAGGACTCAATAAGTATTTTATTAGTTAGACTTGCACTATCTACGTAGCTAGGTTGCTAGGTAGCTCCTAGCAACACGTGGCTATTTACATTTTAATAACACTAAAAGCCAGTTTATTAGTTTCATTATTCACATTTCAAGTGCACAGTAGCCACTTGTGGCTAGTGGCTACTGTACTGGACACTGAAAACGTAGAAGAATTCTATCACTGGAGAAAGTTATATTCACAGCCTTGATTTATACCCAGTAGTCAATTCTTTCCTGTAATCTTTCATCTTCCGCTTCAATCATGGTCAAAGAAGAGGGAAGAAGTGGTCAGATTACAATTCTATTTTGAAGTGAGGACTGCTAATAGAGTGCATGTGGTAAGTAAGATGAAGACAAAAGAGTCCAGGTGAGTCCAGAGTTTGATCTGAGTTGCCACCAGCCAAGATGTTGACACTGTAGGTGGAACAGCTTTGGGGCAGCAGATGGTGACCTGGCCTGAAAACTCACAACGGCAAACATACCTACCTGTGACTCTTCTGCACGCTAGCATCTGGGCGGCAGACAGCAGCTCTACCAGAAACTGCACTCTGAGATGAATTAGGACGTATAAAGATGGGTGATTTCCAAATACTGCTTGTCGAGCACTTTTCCCCCTTCAGGCAGGTCTCCTTCCACCTTCTACTGTAAGTTGCTAGACACTTCTAGAACTTCCCTCGTCTTTCCTCACTTTTAAGACTATGGCTTCAAGACTCTGATATTAACTTTCCCAACTTCTTGACTCTCACACCAAACTAGCCAGCAAAACCCATGCTGCCACCCTAGCCCGAGTTCCTCTTCCTAAGTCCCGCAGCTCTTCAAGACAGCCCTCTCCTATGTTCTAAAACACAAAATATTAGCACAAAAACCGACTTTTAGTTTTAGCCCCATCATTAGACATCGCTTTCCTAATTTGCCATCACCTTATACCCAAGTGAATAATGGAGCTGGCCATTAAAATGCTCCAAACATTACACACACACACACACACACACACACACACACACAGGTATATAATAGATATTCAATTCAATGTTTTAAAACTGAATACAACTAACATATTGGATTTTTATAACCTTTCACTTCACAGGCAACATTTAAAAGACTGTGATTATGTAAAATTGAAGAATAAGCATTAACATTAATACTAGGGTACAGAGAATGTGTGAATTAATATAAACTCATCACCTGAACAGGCTTCCCTGGTGGCTCAGACAGTAAAGAATCTCCCTGAAATGCAGGAGACCCAGGTTTGATCCCTGGGTTGGGAAGATCCCCTGGAGAGGGGAATGGCAACCCACTCCAGTATTCTTGCCTGGAGAATCCCATGGTCAGAGAAACCTTGCAGGCCATGGGGTCACAAAGAGTCAGACACAATTTAGACACTAACACATACACACACACACGACCTGAACAATGCTGAACACCTTATTTGTGTGATCACCACAACTGCAATTCTGTATTTGTAAGTGATATGTCACTACTGAGGCAAAAAGGCACAGCATTGTTGTCTCTCAGATGCACCGTGCACATGTAAAAATATACCCTTGTTTTGCTTTTTTCTTTTAAAGAAAAATGTAACATTCCAAGTTGTCCAAATAACATAAACAGTATTATAATTAATATTTGTCAAAACTCAATACAACGAGGGAAGAAATTCAGTCTGTCTTGGTCTATGTTTAATTTCCCACATCTAGCTCAGTACCTAATATATAGCAGCCAGTTAATAAATATTTGTTGAGTTAATGCATGAACTATTAGTATAAAATCAATAGTGGTTGTTCACTAAAGCATGTAACATAAGTGAAATGGGTTTTGCATTAAGAGCATTTCTCTAAATGATAATTGAAGTAACATCTTTTTATTTAAACTCGAGAAAGCTGCTCTTGCAAAATCCTAGAATTAGTGTAAGGCTTTTGCCTCAGTCCACTGCCTGGAAATGGAAACCCTGGGCTGCTGACTCCTGAGACAGGACCATCCATCGAGCAGGTACTGGGGCTTCCAGGACCTGATACTTGCAACTCAAAACTTACAAACAAAATCTGGCAAAATTCATGGAGATCCTCATGCAAGGATGGGAAGAAGCACTAAGCCATATTCAGAAAACGTAACTACAGAGGCACCAGCAGGCAAAGCCAGGAGGAGGAGAAAGGTAAAATTCCATCTGATCAGTTTGAGGTGAGATGTGAGATATTCATGGAGTCAGAGACACAAGGTCACTGACTGCTTGGTGGAAAGTGTACAATGGCAGGGTGGAGAGTAGTTGGGATCTCAGGGTTGGGTCCACACTTCAAGCACAAGAGAATTGTTCTACCTGTGTTAGGAAAAGTGGGAATGGTAGGAGGTTGAACCTAACACTTTGTTAATAATACAGAGGCTCAGGAATTCTGCCTAATATCTCTGTGCTTATTCACTCAGTCATGTCCAACTCTTTGCAACCCCATGGACAGCAGCCCTCCAGGCTCCTTTGTCTATGGGGACTCTCCAGGCAAGAATCCTGGAATAAGTTGCCAGGCCCTCTTCCAGGGGATCTTCTCAACCCAGGGATTGAACCCAGGTCTCCTGCATTGCAGGCAGATTCATTACCATCTGAGCCACCAGGGAAGCCCAAGAATACTGGAGTAGGTAGCCTCTCTCTTCTCCAGGGGAAGTTCCCCACCCAGAAATTGAACCTGGGTCTCCTGCATTGCAGGCAGATTCCTTACCAGCTGAGCTACCAATGCTCTAACTGCTGAGGAAGATGTAGCATGCAGGCTCAGTCGTGTCCAACTCTTTGTGACCCCGTGGACTGTAGCCCACTAGGCTCCTCTGTCCATGGGGTTTCCTAGGCAAGAATACAGGAGTGGGTTGCCATGTCCTCCTCAGGGGGATCTTCTTAATCAGGGATTGAATCAACATCTCCTGTGGCTCCTGCATTGGCAGGTGGATTCTTTACCACTGAGCCACCTGGAAACCTACTGAGGAAGATGAAAGTGAAAGAAAGTGAAATTGCTCAGTTCAGTTCAGTTCACTCAGTCATGTCCAACTCTTTGTGACCCCATGAATCGCAGCACGCCAGGCCTCCCTGTCCATCACCAACTCCCAGAGTTCACTCAGACTCACGTTCATCCAGTCAGTGATGCCATCCAGCCATCTCATCCTCTGTCGTATCCTTTTCCTCCTGCCCCTAATCCCTCCCAGCATCAGAGTCTTTTCCAATGAGTCAACTCTTCACATGAGGTGGCCAAAGTACTGGAGTTTCAGCTTCAGCATCATTCCTTCCAAAGAAATCCCACGGCCGATCTCCTTTAGAATGGACTGGTTGGATGTTCTTGCAGTCCAAGGGACTCTCAAGAGTCTTCTCCAACACCACAGTTCAAAAGCATCAATTCTTCAGTGCTCGGCTTCCTTCACAGTCCAACTCTCACATCCATACATGACCACTGGAAAAACCATAGCCTTGACTAGATGGACATTGGTTGGCAAAGTAATGTTTCTGCTTTGGAATATGCTATCTAGGTTGGTCATAACTTACCTTCCAAGCAGTAAGCGTCTTTTTATTTCATGGCTAGAGTCACCATCTGCAGTGATTTTGGAGCCCCCCAAAATAAAGTCTGACACTGTTTCCCCGTCTATTTCCCATGAAATGATGGGACCAGATGCCATGATCTTCGTTTTCTGAATGTTGAGCTTTAAGCCAACTTTTTCCCTCTCCTCTTTCACTCTCGTCAAGAGGCGTTTTAGCTCCTCTTCACTCTCTGCCTCTCAGTTGTGTCCAGTTCTTCACGACCCCGTGCACTATAGCCTACCAGGCTCCTCCGTCCATGGGATTTTCCAGGCAAGAGTACTGGAGTGGGCTGCCATTTCTGGGACCAACCTAAATATCACCACAGACTTAAGGCCTACCTGAATTGTCCTTATTCTTTTTTTTTAAATTTTTATTTTTACTTTATTTTACTTTACAATACTGTATTGGTTTTGCCATACATTGACATGAATCCACCACGGGTGTACATGCGTTCCCAAACATGAACCCCCCCTCCCACCTCCCTCCCCATAACATCTCTCTATGTCTAAAGGTAAAAAAAGAAGTTCCTGTGGAGACCACAGGGCAAGGTGGCCTAGCAGTGCTCAGGCTTGAGAGGGGCACATAAGCCAGACAGGTTTAGCCAGACGAAGTTAGTGAGGACAGGAGAAGGTCCTTTGCAAGAAGGTCTTCTTGTCTCCTTTTTCTTGGTAACTCACAGTCCTGTCATCTAAGGCAGGGGTCCTCAACTTTTGGGATTTAATACCTGGTGATCTGAAGTGGAGCCGATATAATCACAATAGAAATGAAGTGAACAATCCATGTAATGCCCTTGAATCATCCTGAAAAATTGTCTTTCATGAAAGTGGTCCCTGGTGCCAAAATGGTTGGGGACCACTAGTCTAAGGCATGATCTCGGGCATCTTCCTGTAGTCCTAATAAACACTCTATCAACAACTTACTCCCTTAAAAATTATTGAAAGGGTGGTACTTCTGAATAAGTCAGCAGATAAAGGGGAGTCCTTGGCCCTTCTGAGCACTACCCCAGCCAGCTCTGTGATCTGAGATGCCAAAGCCTGCACAGCAGAGCAGAGCACAGGCACGCCAGCCTCCGCCAGGTGTGTCTCCCCACAGGTAAGGCTGTGACGGCGACATCTGACAGATTCCTCATCTGAAGCAGGGTCCCCTCAGAACCCAATAGTCAGAGGCAAAACTGAAGGAACGCAGAGATTTGACTGGTGGACACTGGAAAGGCTGGGGGTTCCTGGCAGAGGGAAGGTCAGAATAAATCTATACGTTGACATCAGAGGAGCAAGAAGGGTGAGTGCCAGGGCTGGGCTAACTGCTCGGCTGGAGGGAGATCCCTGAAGAGGATTCTAAGCAGCTGACCTGGAAGTAATGGGGATCTTGAACTTAAGCTTGGTAATTTCAGAAAACACATGATTTGTCACATTTATTATATTATTAACAAGTGACTTGAGACATTTTCTACCACTGTTGGTGGAATCTCGGTGGGCCAGTGCACCAAGATTGATGACTTTGCCTTACGGGTGAGTTTCTAAGGGTCCACCTCATCCATTTCCTTTCACTGAACACCGTCTATACCTCTCTTGGGCAAAGCCATGCATATTGACATTGGATGTGCAAATAAGGACTTAGATATTTCCTCCCAGGAGTTCATACCTAATATGCAAATATCCTACTATCTATTGCAGACATTGCCCTGAAATCCCTACTAATGCACCAAATTTGGTGTGACCTCTCATTTCTCACCTGGACAGTCACAAAAACTCAGATCTATAGAGTGAACTTTTGGACTCTGGGGGAGAGGGAGAGGGTGGGATGAGATGGGAGAATGGCATTGAAACATATATACTATCATGTAAGAAACGAATCACCAGTCTATGTCCGATGCAGGATGCAGGATGCTTGGGGCTGGTGCATGGGGAGGACCCAGAGAGATGTTATGGGNTAAAGTTAAAATAAAAATTTAAAAAAATTTTAAAAAAAATTAAATACTTTGTTTATTTAGCTCATATCAATAGAAAGCTTAGAATAATTAAACTCCTTATGAAGTCAAGTTCAGAAAGCTAGTATTTATTTTCTTTAAACAGCCTAGAAGTAGAAATATGTCACCTTGTTGCAGGTACAAATTTGTACATTTGAACAGTATGATATTTATTTTCAAGGTCTATTATTCTTCAAACAATTTTAAATATTTAAAAAACTATGGATTTTACTGTTCTAAATTAAACAAATACTACAAAAAAAATTTGACCAGTATTTGTGCCANATATTTAAAAAACTATGGATTTTACTGTTCTAAATTAAACAAATACTACAAAAAATAAATAAATAAATAAATAGTGCCTATTTCAATCAAATCTCTGCAGTATTATTGGGAGAGTCAGTTTTATTACCATCAATCTGATTTGACACTCATAGTTTTCTATATTGATTTGAGTGGATCCCAACACCAAGGACAGAGGTTTCTAACACCTACAGAGATACACATCTTAACTGAAATGAAATTTTAGGAATTATAAAGCCTTAAAACACATGATGCACCATATTTCTATTCTGCTTTAGTCAATTTCATTTAAAAAAAACTTAATGTCCACCCACTAAATTGATGTCTACAAAGAGTTTGGAGACCAGTGACCTAGAGGATACAGTGACATCTCCTCTGCATGTCACAGGAGGCTGCCATTGCTCTGGCCAGTGCTCACATCTCCATTCTGAAACCCAGTTGCTTCTCCCCTCTCCCCTTACTCTATAGATTCACCAAGCTTCTTAGAGTTCCAAACACATCTTATCTAATCAAACTTTGCACACACAAATATCTCTCCGTGCATGCTTTTATCACCTCTAAGAATTTGTTTGGCTAATGTGTGTGGCTGTCAATCTCTCTTCCTCCTTCAAAATTCCCCATAAGCATTTTTCCTCTTTGGAGACTTTCTGAGCCACTCCACAATCTGAAGCACTCACTCCTGACTGCTACCTGTTTAACTCAAACCCTCCTCAAGTACTGCCTTTATCAAATGAGCTGTGATGAGCTTACCACTTCTGAAATTTTTAAAAACTTTGACATTTTTAAAATTGGGATGCTCCTTTATGTGACTATTGGCACCCTTTTCCTTTCAGTTATTTGGAATGGATTTTGGTGACTTGCCACTAAAGTGTTATTAAATCAATGATATACTGCTCAATACCTTAGAAAGAAAGTGGAGGTTGCTCAGTCATGTCTGACTCTTTGCCACCTCAGGGACTATACAGTCCATGGAATTCTCCAGGCCAGAATACAGGAGTGAGTAGCCTTTCCCTTCTCCAAGGGATTTTCCCAACCAGGGATCTAACCCAGGTCTATATGGAAATATCCTATATTTTACATCATCTATCTCTTAATTAGGTCATGAATTCTTTGAGCACAGAAACTCATTTATTTTCACCACCTCAGTGCCTAGAATAGTGCCTGGTAAAGAGACAGTATCATTCAATGCTTAATGAATAAGTTATAATGAAAGAATATTTATAATGCTTCATCAGCCTTATTTAAAAGCACCAAGGAATTGTACACTTACAACAGTGACTGGTATATAAATGTCCTATAAATCTTCCTGGGTTCATAAAACAGAAATATTCAAATTAATGAGTTTGAATAATATATAATACTAAAGTATCCAAACCGTATCTATTTCTCCTATTCACACATGTGTCTATATTTACAGTGAGAACGTATCTGGATGAAATTAGTATGATAAAAACAGGTCTTTATGGAAAAATAGTGGCCCTACTTCTATAAATAACTACCCTAGATCTCCTGAACACCAAAAGTATGTACTAACAGTAGATATCATGGGTTTACTAGGTGATACAGACATTCCTTTTTATGCCAGAGAAATAAAGTCTGAGATTATGCGCTTAAAGATCTATCACAGTAACAGTAAGTTCAATAGAACTGAAATAGGCAGACTACCTTAGATTTTGACTCCCCTTAAAAATGGGCAGGCTTGGGTTGGGGGGGGTTTCTAATATATTCTATAATAAAGAAATTCAGCAGTGGAGTGACTATTCTTTTTCTGAAATTTCAAATAGGTATGCCAAGCACGGGCTTCCCTGGTGGCTAAGCATTAAAAGAATCCACCCGCAATGGAGATGTGGGTTCTATTCCTGGATTGAGAAGATCCCCTGGAGAAGGAAATGGCAACCTACTCCAGGATTCTTCCCTGGGAAATCCTATGCAGAGAGGAGCCTGGAGTGCTCAGTTCATGGGGTCGCAAAGAGTCAAACAAGACTTAGCACCTAAACAACAACAATGCTGAGTGCAGCCCCTAATCCAGTGCTCAAGCCATGTCACACTCAGGGCCTTCCCAGAAAACATGTTGCTGCCAAACATCCCAAGCACTTGGATTCCACTCAGCACAGTTTCTAAAGACTGAACCATCCATCCCCCTCATCTTATCCTTGCAAGAGGTTGAACAACAGCATCTAAGATTATCAGCAAAATCAGCCTGTCTCCCCAAATAGGCTCCCTAGCAATATTTTACACAAATATGCACTTTTCTATTTTATGTTTCTCTGCTTAATCACAGATTGACATGATAAAATTTTGTACCAAAACACAATCATACTCTAAAGCCAGTCCATAGCAATTTAAATATCATGAAGTACCAACTCTGACTGTCACAATCTATTAAACAGAAAGTCCCCAAATACTAGCCTCATGCTGGCCTGCAACAAGGTCTCACTTCATAGTACTTGAAAGTGTCCACTCAAATTATGGCAATTTGCCCTTCATATTGATTCCAAATATGTCTCTGCCACTTCACAATTTCTCAAGATACTGGAACTCAACCACACATTTTTTCTTTTTTTCCTCCAGAATTACTATCAATGGGCATTCAAGGACAAAAGCTCACACTGTAAATAGATACCTGTACTCCTTAGCCTATATATTGAACCCATCACAGCAGGAAAACTGTAACCAGTGTTTCTAATGTAAATTATAGAACAGAGTTTTGACTGCTCCTATACAACGCACAGACTTGGAAATTTTTAAAGTAGATCTCTCTACTGGCCTTAAAAGAAAAAAAATAAAACAAAAACTGAATACAGTCATGATCATTTTGAAAGTTGCCAAGATATGTTGACATTTTTTCACCTACAGACAAGGAATTTTGAAAATTTAAGTGATATCTTATTACAACACACAACCTCAAGAGAAAAGTAAAACTTTGCTTAAGGAATTAAATCTAAATTATATCTGAACAAGAGGTTTTTATTTTACATTTGAAGGTTATACAGCAAAGGATCATTCTTACTATTCTACATATATTCATTAAATGTTATTAATACACATCAGTGGTTTAAATTTAAATTTCCTGGAATCTGATTAAAAATATTTTAAATAATGAATGGCCTATCAATCCCCAGCCCTACTTTTGCCAGTTTGTTTTCCGTCATCTCAGCTCTGTTTCTCTAATAAGCATTCAGTTGTTTGTTGGTTTGTTTTTAGATTCCACACATAAGTGATATCATACAGCATTTGTTCTTCTTCGTCTTACATCTCACTTAGCATAACGCCTTCAAGTTTCATTCGTGTTGTTGCAATGGCAGAATTTCCTACTTTCTCGGCTGAATAACATTCCATTGCATGAATGTGCCACTTCTTTATCCATTCATCTGTTGATGGACATTTAGGTTGCTTCCATATCCCCACTACTATGAATAATGCTTCAGTGAACATGGAAGGGCAGATATTTTTTCAATGTCCTATTTTCACTCCCTGATATACACCCTGAAGTAGGAATTTGCTGGATCATGTGGTAGTTATATTTTTAATTTTGTGAGGAGCATCCATACTATTTTCCATAGTGATTGTAGCAAATTATATTTCTACCAACAGCGCCCAAGGATTCCCTTTTTCCCACATCCTCGCCAGCAATGAACTACCTCCTGTCTTGTTGATGATAGCCTTTCTAACAGTGGTGAGGTGATAGCCTATGGTTCTGATTTGCACTTCCCAGACGCCTAGTGACATTTCACACATTTTCATGTATTTTTTGGCTATTTATACATCTTCTTAATTAAAAATGCCTACTCTGCTTCTTCCCATAACATTATATTTTGAACTTAAGAACAAATATATCGGACAAAAGGCAGTTTCCAATCACAGAGAACTATGAGTCATCTTTCATTCTATGACTCTTCAAGTGTGTGTAATTATGTTTTCTTTATAGTAGTTTATCTACTGTACTGAGATACAGATAAAAATTCTGATCCTCACAGCAAATATGTATATGTATAATGTATAAAGTGATTACTAATAACAATTTCAAAGTCCAGTCTTAGAGGCCAGAAGTCAACAGTGGTCCAGGATTTCAACTCAAATATCTGACAAAATGTCATATCCTTTTGATTAGATCTCAGGATTTTCAATGCCTGCATATAATAGTTCCTTTACATTAAAAACCAAACTACAAAAGAATAATTATCAGTTTCAGGGAAGATTGTTTTGTGGGGCAGTGAATTTTAAATAAATACTGAGGTTTTGTCACTAAAGTGCCAATTACTCTTGATATTTTGAAAACAGGACGTCATCTTTTTAACTCACCATTATGCAAACATCTTTTTAATATGTTACTAAGTCCACCATGTTCTAAGAGGGTTCAGTTCAGTTCAGTTCAGTTGCTCAGTCATGTCTGACTCTTTGCGACCCCATGAATCACAGCACGCCAGGCCTCGCTGTCCATCACCAACTCCCGGAGTTCACTCAAACTCACGTCCGTCGAGTCGGTGACGCCATCCAGCCATCTCATCCTCTGTCGTATCCTTTTCCTCCTGCCCCCAATCCCTCCCAGCATCAGAGTCTTTTCCAATGAGTCACAATAAATTGTGGAAAATTCTGAAAGAGATGGGAATACCAGACCACCTGACCTGCCTCTTGAGAGCCTATATGCAGGTCAGGAAGCAACAGTTAGAACTGGACATGGAACAACAGACTGATTCCAAATAGGAAAAGGAGTACATCAAGGCTGTATATTGTCACCCTGCTTATTTAAATTCTATGCAGAGTACATCATGAGAAATGCTGGGCTGGAAGAAGCACAAGCTGGAATCAAGATTGCTGGGAGAAATATCAATAACCTCAGATACGCGATGACACCACCCTTATGGCAGAAAGTGAAGAGGAACTAAAAAGCCTCTTGATGAAAGTGAAAGAGGAGAGTGAAAAAGTTGGCTTAAAGTTCAACATTTAGAAAACGAAGATCATGGCATCCGGTCCCATCACTTCATGGGAAATAGATGGGGAAACAGTGGAAACAGTGTCAGACTTTATTTTTTTGGGCTCCAAAATCACTGCAGATGTTGACTGCAGCCATGAAATTAAAAGACGCTTACTCCTTGGAAGAAAAGTTATGACCGACCTAGATAGCATATTCAAAAGCAGAAACATTACTTTGCCAACAAAGGTCCGTCTAGCCAAGGCTATGGTTTTTCCTGTGGTCATGTATGGATGTGAGTGTTGGACTGTGAAGAAAGCTGAGCACTGAAGAATTGATGCTTTTGAATGTGGTGTTGGAGAATACTCTTGAGAGTCCCTTGGACTGCAAGGAGATCCAACCAGTCCATTCTGAAGGAGATCAGCCCTGGAATTTCTTTGGAAGGACTGATGCTAAAGCTGAAACTCCAGTACTTTGGCCACCTCATGTGAAGAGTGGACTACCCCTAAATAAATAAACATGGTACTTATGAAAAAATCTCAATTCTGTGAACACCATAGGTATATGGATTTGCATTAGAAAAATCATAAATATTCAACTATAAAAATTTTCTCTTATTTATCTTTCCTGCAATAAAGTTTCCTATCAATTAATTTTATGTGTCTTAGATGAAAAAGCAATAAAACTGCATATCATTGTCATACCTATCATAGCAGGTTTAAAAAATAATATTATTTATAAATCAGTGGTTGTGCAAAGAAGGAAATAGCTATGAAGTTACATTTAAATTTTTTGGTTGCAATTGATCAAAACTGTTTTACAAGACAGTATCATAATAATATTAATGCACACTTGCTAAGTACTAGGTACTCTTGTAAGCTCTTCACCAGTATTGTTAATTAATACAACCACCCTCTGCTGGACTTCTATTGTTATCCTCTATTCCCAGATGATGCAACTGAGGTCCAGAGAGCTTAAGGTACTAAGGTACCAAGGGAAGCAGTACTGTTTAAAGCCACACAGCCTGTGGTTCTCAGTCAAGTTACTGTTCTACAAATCTATAGCATGCCTCAATGCCGATACCAATTTTCAAAATAGTCCATTAATTTAAAAATAACTCACTGATCACAAAGTGTGCCAGGACCAGTACTGGGCATCAAGTACTGGATGCATAAGACAAATAGGAAATGGTCTCTTCCCACTTGGGAGGTGCCCCAGGGGAAAAATGATGAATGTAGAGACTGGATCTAAAGGGTGGACCTTTGTAAGTCAGAACACCTTCAGAGCGTTTATTACTTTGGTGTCCTAGTGCCTAGCACAATGAGCAGTTCATGTTCTATAAGCTTTTAAACTGGCTCCACTCCATAACCCTAGCCGACCAGTCCCTTCTGCACTTGTGGTCAGCTGTTGTCTCCAAAGCAGCTTGAGATCCTCCTGTTCTCAGTGGTTAAGGAGCAGTTTACCAGGAGCCAGCTTTGATACTTTCAAATCCATTCATTCATGTTTAAGTTGTGATTCTATTATTTAACTAAATAGGTGGTTCAGTGGTAAGGAGTCTGGCTGCCAATGCAAGAGACAGGGGTTTGATTCCAGGGTTGGGAAGATCCCTGGGTCTTCTTCCCTGGAGAAGGAGATGGCAAACCACTCCAATGTTCTTGCCTGGGGAATCTCATGGACAGAGGAGCCTGGCAGGCTAAAGTCAATGGGGTTGCAAAAGAGTTGGACATGACTTAGCAACTAAACAACAACATCTAAACCAAGAGATATAATTGCATCAAGAATGAAAGTGCTTTTGTTTTTAATGCTTTGGTGAAACTCCTTTAAGAAAACCCATTTAAAAATGCTGTGACTTTCCAGATGATTGCAAAAGACTAGGGAACAATGATACGCATTGAGAAGGATTCTTCCTTCAAAGTGCTCCACAAGTGTCTTGATTTTTTACTTTAAATAAGTGGAAACTGAAAATAATAGAGGATGTAATAAGGGGAGACTAGGGTGAGGAAGGAATCTACAAGAATCTTCATTTGGCACCCTTACGAGCAGACCCATTTTTAAGTAAATGGACTAGAGTAGGTCCTGTAAGATTAATGAACAAAGACAAATACGCCTTTTATGTATTTTTCAAATGACTCTCTAATTTGAAATGAATTCTCTTTACTGATTGGTCCCAATCCCTTGGTTAAGATACCAACCATTACTTGTTTGTCTCACTATTCAGTGTTTGTCTCAATATTTATTTGTTGAATGAATTAATGAATGGAGTACCAAGTGAGCTGATAAAGTTTAACTTATTCTGTCTGTTGTGTGATTATTCAGTTGGTCTTTTCATTGTATGAGTATTTGTTTTGCCTGGAATCACTTACTTCCCAGATCAATTAGTCACTTATTAACTTAATTAAGAAACAAGTGGCTACTGGTACTTGTTGATATCCATAATTCCACCAAAGGAAATGATGCCGGGTTTTGAAAGAACCTTTTGTTTTACATGGATTCTGCCTCTGTTCCCCTGTGGCTTTTTGTCTGTACATGGCATCTGCGTGAGGCAATGCAGTCTGATAGACTGCTTTTATGAAACAGTAATTACTCTGAGAATGATGCTAAATTTAAATTGTACAAGTGACTGAATTTCAATTTAGAATAACAAATCTATACATCATCCTATTGGAAGATCATTATCTAATTTCTGTGTACCACACATCATATNATTATTTGCACAATTGAAGAAAAAAAAAAGTCTCTTAATTGACTGTTTTTTTTTTTGTTTTATCTCTCTGAACTTTGAACACAGGATGAAAGTTCCATGGATATGTTGAACGAATGTAAAAAACAGGGTGGGGAACATTCATCAGAAATTAATTTATAGATTTTACTTTCAAGATCATTTATATCTGGTCATGATTTTAAACACTGTATAAGACCCGAGAGAAAACTGAGTAACAGTGTACTGAATTTTAATTTTACATATTTAAATTTCTATCATATTGCACAGATACATCATTAAGTTCAAGTTGTTAGAGTTACTACATAACTATTTAGGAACAAAGAGTCTGCCTGCCAATGAAGAAGATGCAAGAGATGTGGGTTCGATCCCTGATCCAGGAAGATCCCCTGGAGAAAGAAAGGGCAGCCCACTCCAGTATTGTTGCCTAGGAAATCGCATGGACAGAGGAGCCTGGTGTGCTACAGTTCATGAGGTTGCAGAGTCAGACAGAACTGCATTTAATACAACCTGGTCAGGGGGGGTACCCTCAGAAAGGATGATAAGCCTAGTCTGAACATAAGAAACTCTGCCATGGCCACAGAAGACCTCATCCAGGTGGCATTTGGCATGAGTCGGCTCTAAAACCAATGGCTCCAATATGCAGGATTTTATTTTTTTTTTTAAAGTGTAACTTGTATTAGTCACCAAGACAACTCCCAATTTAAAATTCAAATTGACCACATAAGCTAACATGTTAGGCAAATTTGGAAACTGGACTCTCATAATTAGAAGAATGTGGGACTCCCTGGATAAGAATTTCAAATGAAGTGGAACTCACTCCTCACTCCCTAAGTGTGGACTTTCTCCTAAAAATTACATTATGGAGAGACAGAAAATTCAGTAGTGTTCCAGAAAGAAGGCCTCCCCTGGTGGCACTGATGGTAAAGAATCCACCTGCAGTGCAGGTGCAATCCACCACAGGGTTCGATCCCTGGGTTGGGAAGATCCCCTGAAGAAGGGAAATGGTTACCCACTGCAGCATTCCTGCCTGGGGAATCCCATGGATAGTGGAGCCTGGTGGGCTACAGTCCACGCGGTTGCAAAATTTGGACATGACCAAAGGACTAACACTTTCGCTTTTTCCAGAGAGAAACAGGACAGACACTCCCTTAGTCAGGTGAGCAACGTTTACATCACTAGTAATAAATACCTTGAACCTATGCAAGTTTGATAATTTAATGCACTTTCTCTTTGAGGTCTTGCTGTCGAAAAACTGTAATCCTCTCTGTACAACCAGGGGGAAAATAAGAGACAAATTTCAATAGAAGGCCATTCTACAAAACACCTGATAGTACACCCAAAACTTTCAAAGTCATTAGAACAAGGAGTGCCTCTCACTACCAGATGTCATATGTTATCCTAGATGGGAACTGGGAACAAGGAAAGACCATAGGCAAAAACTAGAGACATCTGTATAAAGCATGGAATTCCATGTTAAAAAAAATTTAAAAAGAGGAGGAATGTAAGACTTGAAAAATCCAGGGTCTGAATCACATGTAGATTATTATTTGTTGAATTAGTAAGAGGAAAAACCATGTTATTGACTTACATATGATGACATCACTGACTCGATGGACATTAATTTGAGCAGGCTCAGGGAGTTGGTGATGGACAGGGAAGCCTGGTGTGCTGCAGTCCATGGGGTCGCAAAGAGTCAGACAAGACTGAGCGACTGGACTGAACTGAAATGATATATGACTTCTAGTACATTTAGGTTTTAGATACTGGGAAGATACATTTTACCTGAAAATTGCGTAGAGACCTGAAATGTTAGGTCTGTGAATCAAGGCAACTGGACATGATAAAGCAGGAGATAGCAAGAATGAAAATCAATGTTTTAGGAATCAGTGAACTAAAATGGATAGGGATGAGCAAATTTAATTCAGATTACCATTGTATCTACTACTATAGGCAAGAATTCCTTAGAAGAAATGGAACAGCCCTCATCGTCAACAAGAGTCTGAAATGCAGTACTTGGGTGCAGTCTCAGAAACAACAGAATAATTGTGGTTCATTTTCAAGGCAAGCCATTTCATATCAGACAAGTCTACTGTTCATAGAAGTTGAACAGTTCTATGAAGACCTACAAGACCTTCTATAACTAATACTAAAAAGATGTTCTTTAAATATGAAAAATACAGCAAAATGATTCTGCTACACATTACATATATCTGTTCTTTTTCAGATTCACCTGAAACTAACACAACATTGTAAATTACAGGCAAATTCTTTAATCATCTGACACCAGGGAAGCTCTAATATAAAATAAATTTATTTTAAAAATATGAAACATATTTGTTGTTGGCATAGCTAAGTAAAACCTCAGTTTCACTTTATCAATACTGGTATTCCCTACAATTGTGTGTGTGTGTGTGTCTGTCCTCAGTCATGTCTGACTCTTTGTGACCCCATGGACTGTAGCCTGCCAGGCTCCTCTGTCCATGGGATTTTCCAGACAAGAACACTGGAGTGGGTTGCCATTTCCTTCTCCAGGGGATCTTCCCAACCCAGGGGTCAAATCCGCATCTCTTGCATCCCCAGCATTGGCAGGCAGATTCTTTACCACTAGCACCACCTGGGAAGCCCTTTCCTACAATGCTGACATCTAATCTATAGGTTTCTTCTTGTTACATAGCATAAAGAACAGAAGCACAACGGGCAGCCCTGGAACAAGCAGTCTGAGCGAGCAAGCAAGGACTCTGCAGATATATGTTACAAATGGGACGGTAATGAGGCATAAAGGAATTAAGTAATATTTTCAAGGTCATACCCTGAGTCTTTAATAGAGCAGAGGATAAAACCATAAGTTTCATTTATTAGATCCACACTATAATGTCTAGAGCAAGGGTCTAGTCTTGTACTCTTGCACAACAAACCAAAAGGAAGATCTGGCGCTGGATAACCGTCTTCTGGGTAACACGAAACATGTGCATATCCAAGAAACAAAATAACCCGACAAGGAATTACTTCCAAAAGTAAATGAAAGATGAAATAAAGCAGCACTACAATTTTCAAATGAAAGCTCACTTTACAATAAATGACAGCATTCAAACATATTTCTCCTTTGCTTGCTTTTATTCATATGCTCTGCCACGTCCTTGTGAGTTTAGTCGAGGGCATCCTGAATTAAAAGTTTAACTCTTAGAATGGCCAGGAGTGACTCCTTACAGGAAGTAAGTACATCTTCCATAAGGGCCATCAACCCCACACACTGGCATGTATCCTGTTTTCTACCGCTTACCTGCAAGTTTGATTCTAAAATCACACATTTAACTTTGCAAAGCAAAGAGAATTCATCAACTGAATCCTGCCTGCACAACTATTCTTAATCTAGGGAACAGAAGCCTTTTCTACTTGCTGTCAGTAAAGGCTCATAAAAAGGCAACAGAAATGGTAGAAACACATTTTTACTCAGAGCCATTATAATCTGCCCAGTTACCCAAGCCTACACACAAGCCTCTGAACACATGCAAAGTGACTAAAAATCCTTTACGCCATTTCACTGTATGATGGAGACCCTCTCTGTAGTAGACATTTGGCTTATTAGGGTCTCACCTGGCTATGGTTCAACTGACCAAGGCAACTCTTTTGCAGAAGAAATGCTGACTTGGATTTAATTGTCTGCCAAGCATGGCCAATGTGTATTACAAGAGCTTCCAATGTGAGTAAGAAATGTAACCAGGTTGTGTGAGTTTCAGGTGTACAGTACAGTGAATTAGTTTTATACATACATGTATCTATTCTTTTAAAGATTCTGTTCCCATGTAGGCCATTATAGAGCACTTAGTAAAGTCGTTTCGATCGTGTCCAATTCTTCGTGATGCTATGGATTGTAGCCAGCCAGGCTCCTCTCTCCATGGGATTCTCCAGGCAAGAATACTGGAGTGGGTTGCCTGTCCTTCTCCAGGGGATCTTCCCAACCCTGGGATTGAACCCACGTCTCTTTCCATCCCCTGCATTGATGGGTGGGTTCCTTACGACTAGCACTACCTTGGAAGCCCTCCCCTCTTTGGCAACTATAAGTTTATATTCTACATCTGTAACTCCATTTCTGTTTTGTAAATATGTTTATTTGTACTATTTTTTTCAGATTCCACATGTAAGCAATGTCATATAATATTTTCCTTGAATGCTATTTTAAACATTTCATATTGTCAAATTTATTCACCTAATATCAGATGTCCTCCCTGCAAGGAGAAACATCTATAGAATGCATTTTTTAGTGTTCAAATGGGACAATATGAACTTTGATGTGTCCAGCTGAAATCTGTTCAATTTGTCTGATCTATAGCCCTTCTCGGGGCTTGCTAGATGGCACTAATGGTAAAGAACTCCCTGTCAGTGCAGGAGACATAAGAGGCCCAAGTTCCATCCATGGGGCAGGAAGACCCCCTGGAGGGGGTAAGAAAACCTACTCTACTATTCTTGCCTGGAAAATCCCATGGACAGAGGACCCTGGAGGTCCACAGTCCATAGAGTTGCAAAGAGTCATACATGACTGAATCAACTTAGCATCCCATTTCTAAACTCTGGCTTTTGGACATGCTGTTTTCTTCCATGAGCATTTCATATTGTTCCAACAGATAACTTTCTCCCCGTAAATGAATGAGTAGTTATTTGACTTGTAACCAAAGACCTTAACCAATACAGTTCATTCAGTCCAGCTACCCAACTTGGTTACAGTGATACCACTGGTCGATTGTAGTATTAGAACTGTATTTTCCAAGGACCAGACACTGTGCTAGACACTGAAAGACAAAATGTTAACAGTAAAGGTAGTTGCTACTACAAAGGGCATACAATTTAGCAGCTGATGTTGCAGATCCAATTCACAGAATATCAGTTATCCTCCTACTAAGAAAAATATGCCTAGATAAAAAGCAAGGAACATCATCTAACTGACACAAACTCGTACTGCAAATCTGTCAAGATTCTGATGGCTAAGAGGCACTGTGCATTTTGTAAGATCTATATTCAAGAAGGGAGTCACTGGGAATTCCCTGGAGGACTCAGCACTTTCACTGTTGAGGGCCTGGGTTCAGTCCCTGGTCAGGGAGCCACGATTCTGCAAGCCATGCAGCGCAGCCAAAAAAGAAGAGAGTAAAAAAAGGAGCCACTAAATCTCTCTTCAGGTGGGGCTTCCTTCCTTCCCTGCTTCCGTTCTTCCTTCTTCCTTCCTTCAGTTTGCTCAGACAGCAGGGGGTTCATGAAGGGCCCTTAGGGTCATCTGTGTGTAAATGGGCTCAGTAAGGAGGTGGAGAGAAGGGAAAAGACAGGAGATGCCAGGAATCAACAAGAAGCCTGTTTGATGGATGTGGGTTTTTCAAAGTGACTCAAAACTACTTTGGGTTAGGTCATAATTTATTAATGTTAGTAATTTACTAGTAATGTCATTAAATACTTCAATTAAAAACAATTACTGAGAGAGAAAACTGTTACGTGTTGTTTGCATGAGAATAGACCCACTCTACATTGTGGATGTTGCATGGTTTCTCATAACTAGAGTCATCACAGACATAGAAAACAAACACCTGGATTTTCTAGAAGATGTACCATGACGTCAGTAATACAGCACTCAATTTGGGGAAGTCCTGTGGTACTTATAAGGCTTCCCTGTGGCTCAGAGGATAAAGCGTCTGCCTGCAAGGCAGAAGACCTGGGTTTGATCCCTGGGTTAGGAAGATCCCCTGGAGAAGGAAATGGCAACCCACTCCAGTATTCTTGCCTGGAAAATCCCATGGAGGGAGGAACCTGGTGGGCTACACCCCATGGGGACTCAGAGTCGGACACAACGTGCAACTAACACCCATGTGGTATTTATATAGGTATTTATAACAGTTACTTTAACTGTTTCACTCCTGTAATGAGAACTTGGGGCTTCCTTGTGGATCAGTTGGTAAAGAGTCTGCCTGCAAAGCAGGAGATCTGGGTTCAATTCCTGGGTCAGGAAGATCCCCTGGAGAAGGAAAATGGCAACCCACTCCAGTATTCTTGCTTAGGAAATCCCATGGACAGAGGAGCCTGGTGGGCTACACAACCCATGGGGTTGCAAGTATCTGACACGCATTAGCAGCTAAACCACCACCAATGGGAACTCAAACTATATATTTTTATTTTCATATTAAATCTATATTGAATAACTAAATCACATTTCAGTAAAAAATTATTTACATATATTTGGATATTCAACATGTCATTAGCTGTCTACATGAATGTATATCCCATACGAAGAATGAAGAAAACATTAGATCATGATAATGCAAGTGTTGATGACTTGGAGCCATTTGATGTTCCGAACAGGTAGCCTGTGGGACACTTAACTGACCCTCAGTTTGGACCAGGGTATTGTTGCAAGCATACATCCTGTGCAGCTGTACTGGTAGCCCAGATACCACCAGTGCTTCAAGACTGCTTTGATGTCAGGAAAGCCACTGCCTACATGGCATGCCCTAGTAACTGAGGTGCCCTAACAACTACAGGTGTCAGTGTGTGTGTGCCCTGGCTCCATCTCTGTCCATATACACCCGCCGAATTTCTACAACTCCTGTCCAGAAATTCAGAGTGCATGTCTGAGCATCTCTGTCTCTGAGACCACAGAGCACATGCTATGCTCAAGAGATGATTGAGAAGGAGCCACTAACAAGAATGACATCCCTTCTGCACAGTGAGTCAGATGAATGCCCATTTTTATCTGTCTTTGGTAAACGCCCAGCACGTTTTCAGCCTCTCTTTCAGTATACTGAAAATTGACTCCTAGAGGATGCATAGCAAAGCTGAATGCCATAAGGCTCAATTCCCCCTGAGTCTATGCTGGTTTCCCACTAACTGGGCATGGGTGATCACCTTCAAAGCAGGGCTGAAGGTAGCTTGAAGCAAGCTCTTTATTTGGCAAACATCTGACAAACGGCACTGTGTGTTCTGACCACAGAATCTTCATTGCTACACCCCTGGCTACTTCACTGTAGATTCTTTGGATAACATTTCTCAAATTAAGTAAAAAGAAAAATATATAACAGATACAAATAGAATGCATAACAATTCAAAGTTTTATTGGTCAAGTAGGAGAATATTCCAAACATGTTGGACTAAATTCTTCACTAAAATATAAAAATTCTAGGTTGAAATTACAGACTCCTTCTTTTCTTAATAACCCAAAATGGAGTTGACACGCCTTGTCATTTCAGTTTTTTGGTATAATTACACTGTTAAGCATGAAAAAGCTCCTTGAGGAAGCTTTACAAAACTAAGTGAACCCAGATTTCTGTGGCCTCTCATTAGTCTATAATCTTTCTGACAATCACACTGCTGCTGCTGTCGCTTCAGTCGTGTCCGACTCTGTGTGACCCCATAGATGGCAGCCCACCAGGCTCCCCCATCCCTGGGATTCTCCAGGCAAGAACACTGGAATGGGTTGCCATTTCCTTCTCTAATGCATGAAAGTGAAAAGTGAAAGTGAAGTCGCTCAGTCGTGGCCGACTCTTCGAAACCCCATGGACTGCAGTCTACTAGGCTCCTCCACCCATGGGATTTTCCAGGCAAGAGTACTGGAGTGGGGTGCCATTGCCTTCTCTGGACAATCACCCTACTCTTACATTATAGACCTGCGTGCTAAGTTGCTTTCATCATGTCTGACTATTTGTGAGCCCATGGACTGTAGCTCATCAGGTTCCTCTGTCCATGGGATTCTCCAGGCAAGAATCCTGGAGTAGGTAGCCATTTTCTCTTCCAGAGTATCTTCCCAACCCATGGATCAAACCCATGTCTCCCACATTGGTAGGCAGGTTCTTTACCACTATCACCACCTGGGTATACTAAATCATGGGCAGTGAGGGCCACCCAGAACCCAAAGAGCTTCCTTCCAATCAGAATGTTTGTAAAAAGCCAAGGCATTTGGGACCCTAAGAATTTCCCAAGTTCATTTAATTGGTGAGGGACTAAGCCAGACCCAGAACCCGGGTTGCCTGACTGTGCATTTGACGTTCCCAGGAGCTTGCCACCCAGCATCATGCAAACAAATACTATTATTGACAAAAACTACCTATAGCCCCTTCCAAGGACAAAGCACTATAGATGAGTCACTGAGATGCTCCCAAGAGAAACAGACTGCCACTAAAGACCCAGACCCCCCATGTCTTCAGGATCCTGAGGTTTTTCTCTGCCTTTCAGACATCTGGAGAATTCAGGGATGGAAGGTTGTACAGAGTTTTCTGGCTCAGATTTATGTTTCTGAAGGAAAGGGCTCACTCTGCTAAATGATAGAATCAATTTCTCTTAAAAGGAGAAAGAAGAGTGTTTTCTATGCTTGGATTTCCATACATTATATAATGGACACATTTCCCATCGGAATCAAAGCAGCATGTCTCACACTTCGGTATGTAACAGAATCACATGGGGACCTTGGTAAAAATGTAGACTTCTAGGCAGCATACCAGAAAATCAGATTTGTAAGTTTCGGAATTCCTTCAGGGATTGAGTTCTGGGTCACTGCAAGGACCACCTGCCCTGCACCTCACTGTGAAAACCCAGACACAGACTCTGCAGTAAGGCTGTCTCCATGGCAACTTTGTGGGGGGAAGTGCTGGGGCCTCAGGAGTACTCTCAGCAGGCTGATGTCATCATGTCCCAATAGTATTAAGAGAAAATTACATGGAGAATACACTTATATTTATAATGAACCGCAATTAAAACACATCAGTAGAGGAACAATCCTTTCACATTTATGATCATAAAACTAAATCCTTAAAGAACTTAGTTTAATACAGCCTCTGTTTGAACAATTCACACAATGTACTTAAAGTGTACATTATACATTATGATTAAAATACTTACACATTATGATTAAAATGTATAATAAAATATTATACATTATGATTAAAATACATATAAAATTTGATTAAAGCACAGCATTCTTCCAGAGCTTAAAAGTGGCAATTTATTTTATTAATCATTTTACATAGAATATATTTGGTGTAGCACTGAATTCCCTAAAATCTGAATTCTATCTGAAAAAAATCAAATGAGATGGTATCTAGAGATACTACATATTATATAGCATATATGCATAAATTCACACACACACATAAAACACTTGCCCCGAGATAAGGCATTCACTTGAAATCATTACCTTATAAATGATTGGTAATTATATTTTCAAATTCCAGTAATAAGATGATTTGGCCATTCATAAATATGTATAATTTTTCTGTACCAACACTGTCGACACATAATTTGTTTTCCAACCCCACTGATTTTCTCCAAGCAGATGTATCATTTTCCAATTATGAAATTAAACATTCGATTTGAAAATATGTTGGCAGTCTAATTCCAGGTTTAATAACTTTCTGTATATTTTTAGGACTATTTTCTGGTAGAACTCTGGGGAAAATTATGAAATTCAAAAGAGCTACTTGTAAAAGAATGTAATCAGCCCATGAGACCTATTCAATAAACTACCACCATGGGTAATATTGTTAAGCATTGCCTAGACGTTTGGAATTGGGGAAGTCTTGGAGAGAAGCCGTAGTCATGTGCTACAGAGGACAAAACCGGAGACTGTCTAGGGCTGGGAAGAGGTCGTCAGCATCACTGGCTTAGGGACAGAGAGGAGAAACACTGAAACCTGGTCACCACGCCTTCTACAACACAGAACTAGTATTCATGGAATTTGATTGTAATCTATTATTCTCATCTTAAGTCTGAATGTTTAGTACTGACCTAGTATTGTACCGAGTAAAAATAATTAGAAGATAAAAAGATCCTGAAGTACTAGGGAAGATTCAGATCTAGCTAGACAGGCATTATGCAAAAGGATACAAAAAAGAATGTTTGGGATGGCACATGCATTTTTCATTTGCTTGATTTTTTTTCCCCAGTGCTGAATGAACCACTCGTGCGTGCAGTGCAATCCACAGGGAGCAGGGGAGAGCTGACATGTTCTCAGATCACGCACATCCCTGGCCCCTCCCTGGGCCAACTGCCTGTCATGGGCATCTGACCCACACCGCCACAGAAAGAGCCAGGGCCTGTTGGCTCTGGTTCCAGGAGGGTTACCCCATCTTTCTTCAACAACTGCAACCCAACGATTGTAAAGTTTAAAAGTCTTCCATTTCCCAGCATGTAGACCAGCAAAGGAAAGAGAGAGATTAAGGGACATTCAGAAGGAGATAGAGACAGCAAGAGAGAGTGCGAAACAGACAGACAGACAACTGGGCAGAGAGCACAGGAAGTGACCAAGATCGCTGAGCAGAGACTTGATGACGTTTAATTGGAGAAGGCAATGGCACCCCACTCCAGTACTCTTGCCTGGAAAATCCCATGGACGGAGGAGCCTGGTAGGCTGCAGTCCGTGGAGCTGCTAAGAGTCGGACACGACTGAGCGACTTCCCTTTCACTTTTCACTTTCATTCACTGGAGAAGGACACGGCAACCCACTCCAGTGTTCTTGCCTGGAGAATCCCAGGGACGGCGGAGCCTGGTGGGCTGCCATCTCTGGGGTCACACACGACTGAAGCGACTTAGCAGCAGCAGCATTGTTTCCTAAAACAGACACATCCCTCTTCCTGGGTTATGAATGATAGAACTATATCTCTGTAGAACAAAACAAAAACCACATCTTTTCTTAAACATATATGAATTTAATTTTATCAGAATCAAATACCTCTACTAACATACTCATAAAGTCACTATGTATATATGAATAAGTGAAGTGAATTTGCTCTGTCATGTCTGACTCTTTGCGACCCCACCAAACGTAGCCTCCTGGGCTGCTCCATCTGTGGGATTTTCCAGGCAAGAATACTGGAGTGGGGTGCCATTCCCTTCTCCAGTATACATCCGTGAAATTATACATAGAGATATATGTGAAAATAAAAGCTTTAAAATATAAAAAAGAAAGGAGTCTGAATTTCTTAATCTAGGAAATTACTACATTATTCATAGAGCCACATTTAGAATGATTTTTTAGAACTTAACATAAACTCTTAAATTAAAAAAAATCCCATTAGCACAAGAATACAATAGAAAACAGAAAATACATATAAGCGACATAATTTTTAAAAGAAGAGAGTCAAAATACCACCATTTAGAGAAAAAAAATATTAATATGTTGATGTACATGACTGATACTTTTCATATGTACATACAAAATGCTACAATTACTTTGCACCATGCAGTTTCCTATTAATTTCTTCTCCTGGCCTCCTTCTATATCAGTAATCATTTTCTGCAGTATCATTTTAATGACTCTATCATATCATATCATAATTAATAGATGCATTATAATATAGCCAATCTATCTGCTGTTTTGAATAAAGTTGTTTCCAATTTCCTACTACTAAGAGAGGTTACAACAGAAACTTTGCTTGCTTGTCCATTTTCTGAAATTTTTTCAGATGGGATTATTGCCTAGAGCCTTGTACCATTTTAGGGTTTTTGAAGCATACTGAAAAATCTCACTCTAGACAGATTGTGTGATTTATGGGCTCAGCAGGAAAATGAGAATGCCAAGATGGGTACCAAGAGTTTTTTTCTTTTTTTGTCAAGTTTGTTGATTTGAAGGACAAACAGTTACCTCATAGTTTTAACTACTAGGAAAAATGAATACCACCACCACCCCCCACCCCAGCCGCACTTTCACCATTTTTGTCACTTTGCAATTTGCACATTCATGGTCTTTACCCATTTTCCTACCATTGTGACTCTGGTTTTCTTATGGATTGTACCTTATACAAAAGATACATAAACTCTCTAATTAGCTTATGTGTGTGTTGACTTTGCTACTAAGAAATTTGAAGTTTTAAACTTGATTCAATCTTTCACTCATTTATGCCTTTAATTTTCTGCTATTCTATGCTTACATTTTCTCAACTATTTCTAAAATTTTATTGTTAGAGTCAAAATTACATCTCTATTGAATTCACTTTGAGAAAGTCTATTAAGTCAAGTGACAAGGCATTTTGTCTCAGGTTTTCTGATGGTAGAATTAATAA
>SJYQ01000260.1:654784-692610 GCA_006410935.1 Redunca redunca | reverse complement strand
AAATCTTATATATATAAACATTTTATATTTTCATGTTTTTAACAATAAAGATCAAAATAACTGAATAACTAAGAACAAGGAAGCATTCTCTAATAAATGTTGAGTAACTTATACTACTGCCTATTGGTACTTTCAATAAAAACAGTATATAAAATCCAGATTTTCAAATAGGATTATCTAGAGGATGATTATTTATTGAAAAGCATTCACATTCATAAAGTGAGTCTCAACAAATATGTAATGCTCCTGACACATAGGTGTCATATAATTTCGCTATTTCAAAAAACTAATTGTATAAGCATATCCTCTCTATTACTCTGTTTTAATATACTCAATGAATTGTTTAAATAAATTATCCTAATTGACCTTCACATGAGCGAATTGTCAAGAAACATCTCTTGACAAGTGAATTTGCCTCTCAGCTACAAATGAATCACCTTACTCTTCAATAAACAAGGCTTTGAATACCATTACTTTAACTATACCCATCTATCATGAGTCCAAAGATGGCGTTCAGCCTCTAACTACATCATAAGTTCTTTGACTACTGATTACAAAACTTTTCTTGAGTTAGGTTTACCTTGGCATTTCATATGTCCATGTTCAATACACTGAAAGTGTTAGAAGCAGCATTTATATTCACTTTTCCCATTCAATATGCTTAACTCCAGTGAATAACATTGACTTGGTTTATCTTTCCAGTCCTAGATCAAGTTCTGAGACAACAAACATGAGCTGGTTGATTAGCCAGGCTTGGGTCAGGGTTTCACTTGTGACTCTTAGAAGAAGCTACCATTAAAACTGGGACGGGTATGTGTGTTAAGTCGCTCAGTTGTGTCCGACTCTTTGTGACCCCATGGACTGTAGCCCACCAAGCTCCTCTATCCATGAGATTCTCCAGGCAAGAATACTGGAGTGGGTCGCCATTCCCTTCTCCAGGGGATATTCTTGACCCAGGGATCGAACCTGCACCTCTTATCTCTCCTGAATTGGCAGGTAGGTTCTTTACAACTAGTACCACCTGGGAAGCCCTAATCTTAGATAGACTATCATGAAAACTGGGAAGAGTGGGCTTCTTTCATAAGCATTTGGGGCTTGTGCCTGAAGTAGGGAACTGAAAGCTTGATAGAAAAAAAACAGGTGCCTTCTGTAGTAAAGTTATCCTGCATCCAACAATTTTAGTTCTCAAACATCAGCCATATCAAAATTTACCTAAAAATCTTGTTAAAAAAATAATAATACAAAAGCCCAGGTCCTGGTTTTTTATTAGGAATCCCATGTAATTCTGATATACCTGAGTATTTGAGAACCAGTCTACACCATAAACTTGTAAGTTTCTACACCTGGCATTTGGTTCTAAGATGGTCCCAGAGTTAAAATAATTCAGAGCCCAAAGATTAATGGCATTTACTGCATGCCAGTTCTTGCACTATATGTATCAACTATCTGCTATCAAATCTTTTAATTCTGGAACCAAAATCTCCAGGCCCAAGAATGAGTTGTCCAGGTGACTCAGCAGCAACTCCAGTCCGGGAATCAAGGTCAACATCAATGGAGACCAGTCATATTGACAGAACATACTTTTAATAGCATGTGGTGGAAATGGTTCTGTATCCATGTGGTGTTTCTTCCACACCTTATGACTACAGACTAGTCATGAGAGAAACATCAAATAAATCCCAGTGGAAGGATATTCCAAAATATGTGACCTCAGACTCTGAAGGTGATCAAAAACAAGCAAGGTCAGAAAAAGTTCCCTGCTAAGAAGAGCCTAAGGAGATATGACTATTCAATGTAACGTGGAATCTTGGACAGGACCCTGGAACAAAAAATGTGAGGAAAAGTGTGAAGAATCTGGATAAACTATGGCCTAAGTGGGCTTCCCAGATGGCGCTAGCATTAAAGACTCTGCCTGCCAATGCAGGAGACATAAGGGACACAGGTTCGATCCCTGGGAAGGGATGATCCCTTGGAGAAAGGAATGGCTACCCACTCCAGTGTTCTTGCCTGGAGAAACCCAGGGATAGAGGAGCCTGGTGGGCTACAGTCCGTGGCGTCACAGAGTCGAACGTGACTCAGCAACTGCACACACACATGGCCTCAAGGTGGTAATAACTTATCAATATTGGTTCATTATCTGTGACAAATGGAATATAAGTATATAAGATATGAATAGGAGGGAAAATTGGGTGTGAAGCATACTGAAATTACACATTATCTTACAATTTTTCTATAAATTTTAAAGCGTTCTAAAATAAGAAAGTTTACTTTTAAAGTGTCAAAGAATCGGTTATGATTTTTAAAACTGACAGAAATAGATACATCCCCTAATATAGTTTTAAAGTTAGAACAAAAAATACACACAGTCTCCCATCTTTTTTTTTTTTTGGCTGTCCTGCGTCTGCACTGCTGCGGCGAGGGCTTTCTCTAGTTGTGGCAAGTGGGGGCTGCTCTCTGGTTGCTGCGTGCGGGCTTCTCAGCGTGGGGGCCTCTCTTGTCATGGGGCACGGGCTCTAGGCCTGTGGGCTTCAGCCGGTGTGGCTCCCGGGCTCTAGAGCACAGGCTCAGTAGTTGTGGCCAGAGGGCTGCGCTGTTCCAAGTCGTGAGAGATCTTCCTGAATCAGGGATCGAACCCCAGTCCCTGCGTTGGCAGGTGGATTCTTAACCACTGAACCACCAGGGAAGCCCCCTAATCTCCCATCTTTCTCTGGAAGAACAGGCTACTTTGAGGTCTGAGCCTGGATCCGAAGGTCATGTTATCTTCACGTATTATCCGTGGGCATGGTGTGTGCTCGGAGTTCACATTTCATTATTTGAAAATGGTGGCTGGATGAAATAAATTGAATGGAGACCGATTATGGATTTTTTATGATTTTTTTAAGCCACACACACACATATTTTAAACTTTTAATATCTTTTAATTCTCACCATCAGCATTTATTGTGTTGTTTTACTGAAACAATAGCTTTCACTTTGCCATTCTATTCCATTGGTTTACATGCTGTCTAGCTAAATTACCAATTTATGGTAGCATAAGGGCTTCCCAGGTTGCACTATTGGTAAAGAATCCACCTGCCAATGCAGGACACTCAAGAGATGAGGGTTCAATCCCTGGGTTGGGAAGATACCCTGGAGAAGGAAATGGCAACCCACTCCAGTATTCTTGCCTGGAAAATTCCATGGACAGAGGAGCCTGGTGGGCTGCAGTCCATGGGGTCACAAAGAGGTGGACACGAATGAGCACCTGAGACCAGCACATGGTAAGATAAGGGGACAAAGAAGCTCTGAGGGGAGGGGGAATCTCAGGGGCCTTGGACGTAGAGCACCCAGAAAGCTGCTGGTGTCAATCTGCATATAAACTGGTTATCTATTGGATTATAACTGGGTGATGACAAGGGTTAGAACATTGGTAAGGAGTTGGCAGACCCAGTAAGTCATTTAGATGGTGGTCAGCCATTATCACAGCTTCTCCTGACTTAAAATACCTATTGGTTACATGAGAAGTTGCCAGTTGTTGATGTATAAATATCAAACGGTTTTCTTTTTTCCAGTAACTTCTACCCACTGTGATTTGTCAATCTTACCTTTCCTGCTGGGTGGCTGTTTTGCTGCAAGACAGCTCAGTCCAATTTATTAAATTTTCATTGACTTGGTTACTGAAGCAGTCTTATTTCAGTTAATCAGACTTAATGCTTGTCGATTTTAAGACTCTAACATCATTCTCAAGTCAATCCTCCATTTCCTACTGTACAGAGGGTGTACAGTAGGAACCTATCTCTTCTTTCTTCTTTCTCTTCCTTGTCCAGGTTTTGGGAAAGGACAGGGGAGGATTTTTTTTCAAAGGGACTTCATGTGACTGTCCCTGCTGAGTGTGACATCTCCTTTCTGGAAGAGTCTATACTTGTCTAGCTCATGGAAACAGGAAGCTCTCCTATGCCACGTGAGAGCAGTTCTGGCCACAGTATCTGCCCTGGGCCTCAGAAGATCTGGTAGAGGTGGAGCAAGTCATCCAGGCAACCTGCCCCACCCCCAATCCGGCCACAACCTTCAAGTCACGTGCCTGGAACAGTGCACCACTGTGTCTCCTGGGAAGACAAGAGGTCCCATCTCACCTGCCTTCTGTAGCCCAATTCTAAGCCCCAGGGCACATGCTGGACCCATCTTTCATACCCCCTAGAGACCAAAATTCAACGCAATGGCAGAGACCCATCATTATACTTCTTCCTGAAGGTCAACTTTAGCAAGACCAGGAAGGAGGATGTCATACTCCACTTGCGCTAGCATCCCCCAGCCCTGCCAGTCACTGTCGTGACCTCGGACACCCTCCAGGGTCCCCTCAGCAGCCCTCCACCTGGCAAAGGTGGAGAGGAAAGACCTCTGCTTACCCTGAACTGCCCCTAAGGGCCGCTGTAAGTCCTTCTGCCATCCTCCTGACTGGAGAGTGCAGAGACCTCGGTGACTATTCTGTGATGTGGCATCTCGCATCACCTCTGAGAGCCCCTAGCTAGCACATCTCTGAAGGCAGAATGTGACCGAATCCATGGACCTCCATCCCCAAGGTAAGAGATGATTCCACCTTTCATGCCCACTCCTAATTACATAGTCACTGGCTCCAGCAAGGAGAGGGATACAGAGGTGGAGAGAGGAGGGCAGGAGTGTTCCCTTGATGCACGGAGGTGGCACCAAGGAGAGGGATGCAGAGGTGGAGAGAGGAGGGCAGGAGTGTTCCCTTGATGCATGGAGGTGGCACCAAGGAGAGGGATGCAGAGGTGGAGAGAGGAGGGCAGGAGTGTTCCCTTGATGCACGGAGGTGGTACCAAGGAGAGGGATGCAGAGGTGGAGAGAGGAGGGCAGGAGTGTTCCCTTGATGCACGGAGGTGGTACCAAGGAGAGGGATGCAGAGGTGGAGAGAGGAGGCAGGAGTGTTCCCTTGATGCACGGAGGTGGCACCAAAAGCTGAAGCTGGAGATGCTTGGAACTGGCCGCTCTCCTTCGCTAGGGCTTCCCCAAGCTCAGCCCTGCAAGGAAACTGGCAGTGACATGGCCAGTGAGCAACAGAGCCCGTCATGTGTGGCCAGGCATTTCCCACTTAGGTGAAAAACAAGGAAAGGCAAGTACCTGGGACCATGGATTTTTACAAGAGTTTTTTCTTTTAATGTTTGAATATTTAATTTATAATCTTTGATATATTGAAGTATACATGATTGACTATGCTATGCTAATTTCTGGTTTATAGCAAAATCACTCAGATACACACACACACACACATATATACATATCTGCTAATTACTAGAGAAATGCAAATCAAAACTACAATGAGGTATCACCTCACACTTGTCAAACATCCATCATTAAAAAGTCTACAAATAACAAATGGCACTAACCATCGGACAACTGCGCTCACCCTCCCATGCTAGTAAGGTCATGCTTAAAATCTTGCAATGCTAGACTTCAGCATTATGCAAACCAATAACTTTCAGATGTCCAAACTAGATTTAGAAAAGGAAGAGGAACCAGAGATCAACTTGCTGACATTTGCTGGATCACAGAGAAAGCTAAGAAATGCCCCCCAAAAACATCTACCTCTGCTTTATCATCTACACAAAGGTCTCGACTGTGTGGACCATAATAAACTGTGGGAAGCTCTTGAAGACATGGGAATGCCAGACCATCTTACCTGTCTCTTGAGAAATCTGTATGCGTGTCAAGAAGCAACAGCTAGAATCCTTTATGGAAGAACTGATTGGTTCAAGATTGAGAAAGGAGTACAATGGGGCTGTCTGCTGCCACCCTGTTTGTTTAATCTGTACCCTGAGCACATCATGACAAATGCCGGACTGGAAGAGTTAGTTACAAGCTGGAATCAAGATACACAGGAGAAACATCTACAACCTCAGATATAAAGCAAAGAGGAACTAAACAGCCTCTTGATGAGGGTGAAAGAGGAGAGTGAAAGAGCTGGGTAAAGACTAAAAAAAAAAAAACAAAACAAAAACTAAGATCATGGCATCTGGCCCCATTACTGCAAGGCAAATAGAAGGGGTAAAGGTGGAAGTAGGGACAGATTTCCTCTTCTTGGGCTCTAAAATCACTGTGGGTGGTGACTGCAGCCATGAAATCAGAAGATGTTTGCTTCTTGGCAGGAAAGCTATGACAAACCTAGAGAGTGTGTTGAAAAGCAGAGACATTATTCCATGGACAAAGGTACAGTCAAGGTTACACTCTCCCCAGTGGTCACGTATGGTTGTGAGCTGGACTGTAACGGTGGAGCCGAAGAATTAATGCCTTCGAACCGTGGTGCTGGAGAAGATTCCTGATAGTCCCTTAGACTGCAAGGAGATCAAACCAGTTAATCTTAGGGGAAATCAACCCTGAGTACTCATTGGAAGGACTGATGCTGAAGTTGAAATTCCAGTATTTTGGTCATCTGATGCAAACAGTTGGTTCATTGGAAAAGTCCCTGATGCTGGGAAAGATTGAGGGCAGGAGAAGAGGGTGTCAGAGGATGAGATGGCTGGATGGCATCACTGATGCAACAGTCATGAACTTGGACAAACTTTGAGAGATGGTGAGGGATGGACAAGCTTGGCATGCAGCAGTCCATGGGGGCGCACAAAGTCGGGCACGACTGGGTGACTGAACAACAACAATTAGCAATGTTGAGCATCTTTTCATGTGTCATTAGCCATCTGTATGTTTTCTTTTTAGGTCTTCTGCCCATTTTATGATATGATTGGGTTGCTTTTTTTTTTTTTTAATGTATTGAGTTCTACTCTACAAGAATTTATTTAACCAATCAAGGGCTCTCTGTTTCTTTCAACTTTAAATATAATAACATCCTTAACTTCTGTCCCAAGTCAACTACTTTATTTCCCTTTTATAGCCACTGCTTTACCTAAATATACTGATAAACTATTTTCAAAATGGGTATGGAAATGAACTATGTTAACATACATATGTTACTATGGTCCCTAGGTGTTTTACAAATACTATCTCACCTAACCTTCCAGGCATGTTGATAACACAGAGGACACTAATTCCATTTACAGAGGAGGGAAAGAAATACAACCCAGCTTGAAGTCCACCCAGATGAATAAATAAAGGCCATGCCTTTTCAATTTCATGTTGCCCTTACACACTGCATCTCCCTACCATGATTGCTTTCCAAGAATTGAGAGTTTAATGGAGAAAAAAGCAAGCATTAAGGATCTGAGAAATGCGAGAAATGAACAGTAATAGCTCCTGTCGTCTGTTTGTTTACAGTTAAAGGTTGAGGGTCCCTTTCCCAAAGGTATTGCTTTCACTTTTTACTGTACATCAAATGTCTTTTTGCAGTTGGGTCTTAAAATTTGGGGAATACTTGAAAAAAACTGTAGGATGCTGTCTGAACATAACTTATGTTAAGACAGGCTTTTGAAATGAAGATTAACATGCAAGAGCAAATACCTGCTTTTTTCTGAAATATGCTTAAGAAACAATTTACACATTAGATAATTCACACAGGCTGAAAACTGATTTATCATCTGTGCAAAAAAAAAAAAAAAAGTTATTCACAGTCTTTTATCCTTGAGTTTTTGCACACTGAATGGCATTCATAATGTATCACAATGAGCACATTTTTATCACATGGCCATGTATCTAGTACCCATCATGTCTCTCTAATTTCTAAACGCTGACTGTTGGAATGTTACTTTTAAAATATTGCTTCACTAGTTCTTAGATTTGTCCATACACTAGGATCATCTGGATTTTAAAATATATATATTGACACCTAAGTCCTTGTCCCAACACATTAAAGATGAATCTGGCCTCTGTACCACAACATCAAATTAAATCTTAGAGACAGAGTTTTGGGTGAAGTAGAAAACAACGGCTCTATTGCTTTGCCAGGCAAAGGGGGCATAGCAATCTAATGCCCTCAAAACCATGTGTCCCAACCTGGAGAGGGTAGTGAGAAGTTTTACAGTAATGGTGTAAAGAGGGTGTCATCATCTCAGGGACATTCTTCTGACTGGTTGTTGGTGAGTTAAGTGGGAGTCAGCATCATCGATCTTGTTTCCAACCAGTCTGAGATCTACATGCTTTTGGGCAGTAAACCATCATTAATCATTAACCTCAGTCACTTGAAGGGGGTTTCAGTATCTGCAAACCAGCTTAAAGATATTGTTGTAGGTACTGATGGGGAATCAGGAGCCTGCCCCAAGGCTGTACTATTTGTTTCTCTCGACTGTTTGTCTGTCCTTGATTAGGCATCCCCTCCCATCCCTAATTAACTGCTTGAATCTGCCCCTTAGAACTTAGGTAATGCCATAAAGGAAAAATAAAGGTTATTTGGCTATAATCAAAGAAAAGGGGGACTCATAAAGCCTTTGTGCCTGGGAGCCTCACAGGTCCCTGCTCGCTATCAAGATTCTAATGGAACTGAGCTGGGATGAGGACTGGATTTGGGAAGGAAACTGTAACATGCAGCAGTGTTTAAAAACTACTGCTCTACTAAATGCTAACTTTTGTAAACTTACGAGATTTAGAATTTCCTCTATAAGGAAAAAGATTGAAGACTAACCCTAAGCCATCCGCTGAAGAGGCAACAAAATGTCTAAGGTAGACTCATCATCTAGATCCTATCCAAGCCAATCCTGTGTCTGCATGGTGGCACAAAACAAACTTGCCTATGTGTACATTTTTCTCATAAACCTTTATCCTTTGTTATCTACTGCTGGAATATTTTAATAAAGGTCACATATCACTACCAAAAATTCATTCAACCAGCATGCCAAAAAAAAATCATTTGCTTGGGCTTAACTGAACCTTTTTCATCTTTGAACTGTCTAGGTTTGCCATGAAACGTACATATCTTTCACATAGTTCGTTATCATATCTCCTCACGATATTAAAATTTTATTTGCCATCTACATGTTGATCTTTCTTGTGTTTAGAAAAAAATTCATCAATATCTATCGGCAGCTTAAAACGTAGTCACAAACTTAAAGCTGAGAGTTAAGCTTTATTCAGTGGGAAATTTTGTGACTTCAAGCCCAGGAGACAGCATTTTTAAGTAACCCTGAGGCAGGAGGGTAAGGGTGGGGGTGGGGAGCAAACAGAGTCAGGTTATACGGAAGTTTGCAACAAAAGGCCAGTGTTTTTGTTAATTAAAGAAAACCAGATATCCCAAGCTAAGGAATTTAGTGCTTTTCTATGTATATGAAAATGCAAGGGATTGGGCTCACTGAAATCACTGCTTTCATATGCATCGCAATCTAGGGCCAGCATCCTGCATTTTTTTTCATATCCTGAGTTCCTTACTGCTCACCACAAGGAGTGGCTGAAGCATGATAGCTGCTGGATCACAGGTACTGATATAGCAGGAAATATTCCATCTCTCACCATGATGTGCCATTTTAGGAAGCTGAGTAAACTGCGCTCATGTTTAGTGCTCGGGATTAGAACTAACGAAGAGACTTTAGTTGCAAAGAAGATGCAAAATTCAGGCAAATGGACAGAGAAACTTGACCTGCAGTGCAGGCCTAGTGGACTTTGGTGAATGAGGCTTATAGTGTGGATAAGAAGGAATCCCAATACTGAAGCATATACATAGCTTGACCAACTGAAGCTGCCTTTAGCCAACTTAATCAGTTAGGAAACAGGACAATGAAGAGTCAGATCCCAAAGAGAGAGTGGTGGAACCAAACATGCCCAACACCTAGGTTCTCCAGTCACCCAAGGGGAGGGGAGTGACACATTGGCTGAGAAAACCTAGAATGACTTCTCTAGTGGGTGTTCTTCCATGTAGCAAGAGAAACCTTGGCAAAGAAGCTTCTCCCCTATTGCATGAAAAGTGAAAGTGAAAGTTGCTCAGTCATGTCCAACTCTTTGTAACCCCATGGACTGTACAGTCCGTAGAATCTTCCAGGCCAGAATACTGGAGTAGGTAGCATTTCCCTTCTCCAGGGGATCTTCCCAACCCAGGGAGCAAGCCCAGGTCTCCTGCATTGCAGGCAGGTTCTTTACCAGCTGAGCCACAGGGGAAGCCCAAGAATACTGGAGTGGGTGGCATATCCTTTCTCCAGGGGATCTTCCCCACCAGGAATAGAACCAGGGTCTCCAGCACTGTAGGCAGATTCTTTACCAACTGAGCTGTCAGGCAAGAATCAGAGCCAATATACATGGAATTAAAGTGGACAAGCAGATCCAGTCATGACGTCCATTGCTAACTGCCAAGTAAGCACTACTATTTCAGGTAGGCATGGCTTCCCATTTGCCACCTTCAATTATGTCACCTGCTCTATTTCTAAAAAAGATATTACTCTGGTACTTCCCCGGCACTGGTTAGCAACTGCATTTTGGGACCATCTCCTATGTACTCAGCTTGTGGTGGAATACCTGGCCCACCTCACCCTGCTGAACCACATCCATACTGGAAGTGTTAATGAGCACCAGGTGGGGTCCGAGGTGCCAAGACAGCTCCTGAACCCCAGGGGCTGCTTTTTCTTTCTCAGGCATCACGAGCCACTTCTACCAACTGTTGTGATTATATTTTAAAAAGTGTAACACAGTCCTCTCGGAAGGGAATTCTTCAATTTGCATATTTCCTAGAGACTTCTTATGTGACTCTATTAATTTATTAACACTTTTTAAAGTGACAGAGTTTCCCAGGTTGCTCTCTGTTTGATAAATCATTGAAGTGCTTATAAATAAAGCATCACACATTTAGTCTCTCGGTACCCAGTCCAGAAAAGTAAACGCTACTCATTTTCCAAAGAGACACTATGAAAATTAACTGATACTGAAAATTCACTTCTTTCCTCCAATTAGGAAAGACTGGAGCAAGATACAAATAAACAGTTTTCAGATGCAAAACAGAACAAAAAAGAAATGACAAAGATGATATGAAACTATCCTAGGACCATGAAAGAAAATCAGTTTATTTGGGATAAAAGAAATGGAACTGAAGCAAAAGGAAAAAAAAAAAAAAAGAATAACTCTTCTTCAAAATCTCTCTCCTCCTAGGTTTGGCATTTTTTCCATAATAACTCTCGATTCTTTGTTTGTTTGTTCGTTTGTTCTGTCCCTTGAGGTTGATTCCTCGTGATGCTGGGCACTGGAGCAGGCCAGGCTTTCCTGTCCTTCATCATCTCCTGGAGTTTGCTCGGACTCATGTCCACTCATTGGTGATGCTATCTAACCATCTCATCCTCTGCCTCCCCCTTCTCCTTTTGCCTTCAATATTTCCCAGAAACATTTATCTTCAATTGCCCAAAGTTTTCACATTATACTAACATACAGAGAGTGTGAGTCCCAGTGATAATTTAGGTTTGCTGTTGTTGTTTACTTGCTCAGGTGTGCCAGACTCTTTCTGACCCCATGGACTGTAGCCTGCCAGGATTCTTGGTCCATGGGGTTTCACAGGCAGGAATATTAGAATGGGTTGCCATTTCGCTCTCCAGGGTATCTTCCCAATCCATATCAGGGTTGGATATCCTGCACTGGCAGGTGGATTCTTCACCACTGAGTCACCAGGGAAGCCCGTTTTAATTTTACTCATATTTTAATTTTATTATTGGCCAAGAATTTACTTTACTCGAGGTCAGGGGCAGCGGCGGAGAGGAGCTACAACACGTCCGAGGGTCAGGGGAGGCAGCTGAAGTGAGCTACTGCATGCCCCAGGTCACGGGAGCAAATCCACGTCCAAGGAGCAGCAGCTGTGTGGGCCAAGGAGGGCCGAGAGGAGCTACTCCACCTTCAAGGTCAGGAGGGGCAGCTGTGAGGAGATACCCCTCATCCAAGGTATGGAGCAGCAGCTGCACTTTGCTGGAGCAGCCGTGAAGAGATAACCCACGTCCAGGGTAAGAGAAACACAAGTAAGATGGTAGGTATTGCAAGAGGGCATCAGAGGGCAGACACACGGAAACCATAATCACAGAAAACTAGCCAATCTTATCACACGGACCACAGCCTTGTCTAACTCAATGAAACTAAGCCATGCCCTGTGGGGCCATCCAAGATGGGTGGGTCATGGTGAAGAGGTCTGACATAATGGGGTCCACTGGAGAAGGGAATGGCAAACCACTTCAGTATTCTTGCCTTGAGAACCCCATGAACAGTATGAAAAGGCAAAATGACAGGATACTGAAAGAGGAACGCCCCAGGTCAGTAGGTGCCCAATTATGCTACTGGAGATCAGTGGAGAAATAACTCCAGAAAGAATGAGGGGATGGAGCCAAAGCAAAAACAGTACCCAGTTGTGGATGTGACTGGTGATAGAGGGAAGGTCCAATGCTCTAAAGAGCAATATTGAATAGGAACCTGGAATGTTAGGTCCATGAATTAAGGCAAATTGGAAGTGGTCAAACAGGAAATGGCAAGAGTGAATGTCAACATTCTAGGAATCAGCAAACTAAAAAGGACTGGAATGGGTGAATTAAACTCAGAAGACCATTATATCTACTACTGTGGGCAGGAATCCCTTAGAAGAAATGGAGTAGCCATCATGGTCAACAAAAGAGTCTGAAATGCAGAACTTGGATGCAATCTCAAAAACGACAGAATGATCTCTGTTCGTTTCCAAGGCAAACCATTCAATATCATGGTAATCCAAACCTATGCCTCAACCAGTAATGCTGAAGAAGCTGAAGTTGAACGGTTCTATGAAGACCTATAAGACCTTTTAGGTCTTATAGGACTAACTAAAACCCAAAAAAGATGTCCTTTTCATTATAGGGGACTGGAATGCAAAAGTAGGAAGTCAAGAAACATCTGGAGTAACAGGCAAATTTGCCCTTGGAGTACGGAATGAAGTGGGGCAAAGGCTAATAGAGTTTTGCCAAGAGAATGCACTGGTCATAGCAAACACCCTCTTCCAACAACACAAGAGAAGACTCTACACATGGACATCACCAGATGGTCAACACTGAAATCAGATTGATTATATTCTTTGCAGCCAAAGATGGAGAAGCTCTATACAGTCAGCAAAAACAAGACCAGGAGCTGACTGTGGCTCAGATCATGAACTCCTTATTGCCAAATTCAGACTTAAATTGAAGAAACTGGGGAAAACCACTAGACCATTCAGGTATGACATAAATCAAATCCCTTATGATTATACAGTGGAAGTGAGAAATAGATTTAAGGGACTAGAATCTGATAGATAGAGTGCCTGATGAACTATGGATGGAGGTTCATGACATTGTACAGGAGACAGGGATCAAGACCATCCCCATGGAAAAAAAATGCGAAAAAGCAAAATGGCTGTCTGAGGAGGCCTTACAAATAGCTGTGAAAAGAAGAGAAGCGAAAAGCAAAGGAGAAAAGGAAAGATATAAGCATCTGAATGCAGAGTTCCAGAGAATAGCAAGGAGAGATAAGAAAGACTTCCTCAGCGATCAACGCAAAGAAATAGAGGAAAACAACAGAATGGGAAAGACTAGAGATCTCTTCAAGAAAATTAGAGATACCAAGGGAACAAAGATGGGCTCGATAAAGGACAGAAATGGTATGGATCTAACAGAAGCAGAGGATATTAAGAAGAGGTGGCAAGAATGTACAGAAGAACTGTACAAAAAAAGAGCTTTATGACCCAGATAATCATGATGGTGTGATCACTCACCTAGAGCCAGACATCCTGGAATGTGAAGTCAAGTGGGCCTTAGAAAGCATCACTAGGAACAAAGCTAGTGGAGGTGATAGAATTCCAGTGGAGCTATTTCAAATCCTGAAGGATGATGCTGTGAAAGTGCTGCACTCAGTAGGCCAGCAAATTTAGAAAACTCAGCAGTGGCCACAGGACTGGAAAAGGTCAGTTTTCATTCCAATCCCAAAGAAAGGCAATGCCAAAGAATGCTCAAACTACTGCACAATTGCACTCATCTCACACACTAGTAAAGTAATGGTCAAAATTCTCCAAGCCAGACTTCAGCAGTACGTGAACCTTGAACTTCCAGATGTTCAAGCTGGTTTTAGAAAAGGCAGAGGAACCAGAGATCAAATTGCCAACATCCGCTGGATCATAGAAAAAGCAAGAGAGTTCCAGAAAAACATCTATTTCTGCTTTATTGACTATGCCAAAGCCTTTGACTGTATGGATCACAATAAACTGTGGAAAATTCTGAAAGAGATGGGAATACCAGACCACCTGACCTGCCTCTTGAGAAATCTGTATGCAGGTCAGGAAGCAACAGTTAAAACTGGACATGGAGAAACAGACTGGTTCCAAATAGGAAAAGGAGTACGTCAAGGCTGTATATTGTCACCCTGCTTATTTAACTTCTATGCAGAGTACATCATGAGAAATGCTGGACCGGGTGAAGCACAAGCTGGAATCAAGATTGCCGGGAGAAATATCAATAACCTTAGATATGCAGATGACATCACCCTTATGGCAGAAAGTGAAGGGGAACTAAAAAGCCTCTTGATGAGAGTGTAAGAGGAGAGTGAAAAAGTTGGCTTAGAGCTCAACATTTAGAAAACGAAGATCATGGCACCTGGTCCTATCACTTCATGGCAAATAGAAGGGGAAACAGTGGAAATAGCAGCTGACTTTATTTTGGGTGGCTCCAAAATCACTGTAGATGGTGATTGCAGCCATGAAATTAAAAGACACTTACTGCTTGGAAGGAAAGTTATGACCAACCTAGATAGCATATTCAAAAGCAGAGACATTACTTTGCCGACTAAGGTCCATCTAGTCAAGGCTATGGTTTTTCCAGTGGTTATGTATGGATGTGAGAGTTGGACTGTGAAGAAAGCTGAGTGCTGAAGAATTGATGCTTTTGAACTCTGGTGTTGGAGAAGACTCCAGAATCCCTTCGACTGCAAGGACATCCAACCAGTCCATTCTAAAGGAGATCAGTCCCGGGTATTCATTGGAAGGACTGATGCTAAAGCTGAAACTCCAGTACTTTGGCCACCTCATGCGAAGAGTTGACTCATTGCAAAAGACTCTGATGCTGGGAGGGATCGGGGGCAGGAGGAAAAGGGGATGACAGAGGATGAGATGGCTGGATGGCATCACCGACTCAATGGACATGAGTTTGAGTGAACTCTGGGAGATGGTGATGGACAGAGAGGCCTGGCATGACGCAGTTCATGGGGTGGCAAAGAGTCAGACTCAACTGAGCGACTGATCTGAACTGAAAATGCCCTCTGTTTCCAACCGGCCAATCCTACTTCTCCTGGAAGTTTTCTTTGAAGTCTTCTCCCAGCTGGTCACATGAGCCATAGGGTCCCAAACTCTCCCCATGACCATGTTTCTACCTGTTATATTCAGTTTTCTCCCTAGATCACCAGTACTTGGAGGAAAGGAATTCTATTTTGCTCATCTTAGGTACTGTATCCCAGTCCCCAACAGATGTCTCTGTTAGCTGAAATTTTGAGTTATGAAATAAGTGTTATAAAAAATCATTATTGCACCTGATAGTACATGCACATGAAACCAAATGACCCTGGCTAATGACCATGTGGTTGGGAATCAGTTCCTTGACCTGGATTATGCTCAGGACAGAGAAGCTCTTTCAATAACTTCCATAAAATCAGCCAAAGTGACAGATGCATGAATGGGACAATCAAGAAAAGGAAACTTTTGGAACATTCAATACAGAAATTATTAGAAATTAGAATTGGAGAGAACAGCAGAGAGAGCTGAGTTGCAAAGGGACTGAGAGTGCTTTTCTGCACATACTTGATCAATTACATTTGTAACTGACTAAGTTGACTAAGGTCCTTCTAGTCAAGGCTATGGTTTTTCCAGTGGTCATGTATGGATGTGAGAGTTGGACTGTGAAGAAGGCTGAGCACCGAAGAATTGATGCTTTTGAACTGTGGTGTTGGAGAAGACTCTTGAGAGTCCCTTGGACTGCAAGGAGATCCAACCAGTCCATTCTGAAGGAGATCGACCGTGGGATTTCTTTGGAAGGAATGAAGCTAAAGCTGAAACTCCAGTACTTTGGCCACCTCATGCGAACAGTTGACTCATTGGAAAAGACTCTGATGCTGGGAGGGATTGGGGGCAGGAGGAGAAGGGGACGACTGAGGATGAGATGGTTGGATGGCATCACTGACTCGATGGACGTGAATCTTAGTGAACTCCGGGAGTTGGTGATGGACAGGGAGGCCTGGTGTGTTGCGATTCATGGGGTCGCAAAGAGTCAGACACGACTGAGCTACTGAACTGAACTGAACTACTCCTTGGAAGGAAAGTTATGACCAACCTAGGCAGCATATTGAAAAATAAAGGCATTGCTTTGCCAACAGAGGTCCGTCTAGTAAAGGCTATGGTTTTTCCAGTGGGCATGTATGGATGTGAGAGTTGGACTGTGATGAAAGCTGAGCGCCGAAGAACTGATGCTTTTGAACTGTGGTGCTGGAGAAGACTCTTGAGAGTCCCTTGGACTGCAAGGAGATCCAACCAGTCCATTCTGAAGGAGATCAGCCCTGGGATTTCTTTGGAAGGAATGATGCTGAAGCTGAAACTCCAGTACTGAGTGACTGAACTGAACTGAACTGAAGGTTAACTATTGTTTATCATTATTAAGGTATATCTTATTGACCATGAAGTAGTAATTTTTTATTTCCATCCCTGTCATCCAATTGTTTAGCTGTGCCATGTTACTAATTTTGAACAAATAGGTCTATATTCCAAATAAAATCATATTTGAAAAATCAAAAATGTTTAGGACATTTATATTTCAGGGTTTGTGAAGTGAGAAAATATGAAAAAAAAGTCTGATGGTTTACATGATTTTAGCAACAAAATCATGTATTTCATCAAACATTCCAACTCCTTCCAAATGTTAAAAATGTTCTTTCCAGAATGATCTCATATATAAAAGCGATTAACTTACTCTTCATTTTTTAGAGGCCATTTTTAAATGTGTTTTAAATGTGTTTTCCTTTCAAATGTGGAGTATATTTCTGACAGCCACCTGTCATCACAGAAAATTTTAGGAAAACCTGAAATCTTTTTCCCTGGGAAATATGAAGTTTGAAACTTTCTCCAACAGTGATCATTTAACCTGTGAACATTAAATAAAATTTTCTTTTACCCTCATTACCCATTACAAAGTATCAGCAAGTTTCTGTGATATTAAAAAAACAAACACATATTCCATTAATCTTTAAACAGAATAAACCTAAGACAATGAACATTCACAGAGGTACATTATTTCATGGTGGAGTATCAATTCCTCCTTCAGTTTATCATGAGTACTACACATTGCATACAGCCATGTGATACATAGAACAAAAACTCCTTTGTCATCCCATTATTAATTTTTTTCCTTTCATTAGGCCATAAAAACTGCACATTTAAGCAGAGTATCTAATATAGTCTCCAAAAGCCGCATATGTACTCTGTGAAAAGGGCATATCCCAATTTGAAGACCATGTCACACATGGCCCGCTTGGCAATGGTGATTCTAGTTGGTCTACACTCGGCTAGTAACTCTCAGTAGGACCTTGCGTTGTGGTTCTCTTTAAGGTACATGCATAATATGCAATACTTTCTCCTTTGTAACAAATTGAATCATATGAGGTTCATAAATGGCTACTCTCCATGTCCTGTTCCACAGCTTGCTTTGCAGAAACAGTATAACTTGGCATAGCAAGGCATACGGATCCATCCCACATTTTCTTAATTATAGTATATAGTGTTCCATTGCATGGCTGTCATCCCTATTATTTCCCTAATAATGGCCCTAATGTTGCTTGTCAAATTTTGGCATTTGGATCACCCAAAGGACCTGCTGAACCATTAACTGCTAATTGGGTATATCGAGGGTGGGGCTGGAAACTTGGCATTTTTTATATTATCCCAAGTGGTGCTGATGCTGCCAGAATGTGGATACACTTTTAGAATCACTGACACAGGAAAGAGACACCGCAGAATTGCTGGAGGACGATGATGCAGCTGACAAATTTAACATAACCTCACCCAGGTTTCTTCCCAAGCAGTTGCTCCGCAGTTTGTGTCCCAGACTTCCCACACCTGTGCTAATCGTTATACTGCATGTGAAGTCTCTTCAGTCATGTCCGACTGACTCTTTGTGACCTCATGGTCTGTAGCCCACCAGGCTCCTCTGTCCATGGGATTCTTCAAGCAAGAATACTGGAGTGGATTGCCATGCCCTCCTCCAGAGGAAATTCCCAACCCAGGGATCGAACCCGAGACTCGTACATCTCCTGCACTGGAAGGCAGGGTCTTTACCACTAGCGTCACCTGGAAAGCTGCCCAACATCAATTACCATCAACTGGATGGCTGAAAACTGCATCTCCTTCTAGTCTACACTTTCAGAGTGCAAGCAAGGCTAAGCATCTCTTCTCGTGTGTATTGTCCATCTCTGTTTCCTTTTTGTTAGTATACGTTACCTTGGAAAATTCATTCATGCGATATGAATGATATGATACATACCATAATATTCATTCATTGACTTTATAAGTTCCTTGATTTTTTTGCATTTAGTTTTTTTTTTTTTTTTTTGGAAGTTTAAGGTTCATAGCAAAAGTGAAGTTAAAGTACAGAGATTTCCAATACATCCTCACCCTACACAAGCAGAATTTTCCCTGATTATAACATCCTGCACCAAAGCGGTACACTTGTTACAATGGATGAATCTACATGACATATCATAATCACCCAATGTCCACAGTTTATCTTATGGTTTAGTCTCAGTGTTACACATTCTCCAGGTTGGGACAAATATATATACATATCTGTTATTACGGCATCATACTAAGTATTTTCACTGCCCTAAGAACACTCTGTGTTCCACCTATTCATCCCTCACTCCCCCAACCCCTAGCAATCACTGATCTTTCTATGTTCTTCATAGTTCTGCCATTTCCAGAATGTCATACAGTTCAAAGCACACAGTATAGCTTGTTCAGAGTGGTATCTTTCACTTCATGTCCTGTTATGGCCTGATCAGTTCAGTTCAGTTGCCAACTGGTGTCCAATTCTTTGTGACCCCACGGACTGCAGCACACCAGGCTTCCCTGTCCTTCACCATCTTCTGCAGTTTGCTCAAACTCAAGTCCATTGAATCAAGGATGCCATCCAACCATCTCATCCTCTGTCATCCCCTTTTCCTTCTGCCATCAATCTTTCCCAGCATCAGTCTTTTCCAATGAGTCGGCTCTTTGCATCAGGTAGCCAAAGTATTTTATTTCATTTTTCCACAGAGAGGGCCAATGATATCACATGCAGACAAGAGCATTGGGCTTCCCTGGTGACTCAGACCATAAAGAATTTGCCTGCAATGCAGGAGACCTGGGTTCAATCCCTGGGTGGGGAAGATCCCCTGGAGAAGGGCATGGCAACCCACTCCAGTATTTTTTTTCCTGGAAAATCCCATGGATGGATGAGCCTTTGTATATTACAAAGAATTCCCTTTTTATTATTTATTTATGGCTGCATCAGGTCTCACTTGTGGCACACAGACTTCGCTCTAGTTGTGGCACTTAGGCTGAGTAGTTGCTGGGCACAAGCTTAGTTGTTCTGCGGCATGAGGAATCTTCCTGGACCAGGGATTGAACCCATGTTCATTGCCTTGGAAGGCAGATTCTTTATTGCTTGTTTCTGACGTGGACCATTTTTAAGGTCTTTATTGAATTTGTTACAACCTTGCTTCTGTTTTATGTTTTGGTTTTTTGGCTGGGAGGTCTGTGGGATCCTAGCTCCTCAACCAGGGGTCAAACCCACACATATTGCATGAAGGCAGAGGTTTAACCACTGGACCATCAGAGCAGTCCCAAAAGAATTCTTCTATATGCAAAGATTCTATAGTAAGCCTTGTCATTCATGAATTTGATACATATCTCCTTTTCTTCTGGTTTTTAATATTGACTTCTAAGAATTTAAATATTTTTCTCCCCAAAATTTTGCATATTTTTTTGAGGATTTTGCCTATGTACCTTATGCTTTTATTGTTTTTTTTTTAGAAGGGACTTCATACCACTTTACATTTCCTAGTTATTTATGGCTGGCACATAGGAAAGCTATTGATTTTTTTGTGTATTGAGATTAGATCTGGATAGCTTAATGGACTCACTTTATTAGTGACAGTAGCTTGTCATTCCCTTGTGTTTCTGGGTTATATGAATGCGAAGTCTACAAATAATCACATGTCTCTTGCCTCCCCATCCTTTAATCCCCTATATTTAGGGTGGGGTTTAGGATTACCAATATCTATTAGGTGTATTAGGACTGCCTAATATCTCAAGTATAATGCTGAATATTACATGTGATAGAAGGCATAATATATATTCCAGATTTTTATGGAAGTACTTCTAATACTGTACTCCTAAACATGATATTTCTGTTAATACCTTAAGAAATTAAAGACATTCTCTTCTGTATTATTCTGCTAAAATAATCATTTTAAATTATGACATTGTATTATACTTAATCAAATGTATGTTAGGCATCAGTGGATACAGCCACAGGCTTTTCCTTCTGACTAATATTAATATAGTAGGCTTCACTGTTTACTTTTCTAATATTGAGCCATCCTTGCATGTCTGAAATAAAACTCACTTTGCTATGATCCTTTCATATAGATGTGACTGAATTTCATTTAAGGTTTTTGTCCCAGGGCTTAAAAGTGAGCAATAATTTCACTTACTGGTCAGGTTTAGGCTATCGGGGTCTTGTATTGCTTATACAACATTAAATTTCTCTAAGATAACCTCCCCTTGATTCATCAACTCAAATTGCACTGTGTAATTTGAGAGCCTTTCCATTCCGCTCACCCCCGATCATGTTTCACCCATTTTGTGCCCACCATATGCTTATCACTGCTCATTCAAAGAACACTTTAACAAGCTCTCTTGGTTGAGTGGCTGTGTCATGTGCAGTTACACAATGAGCACAAACTTTTGAGTCCGATCTGACACGGCCCATCATTATTGTGTGAAATGAGAACTACTTCTCCTCTGTAAAATGAATATACCTACTTTGTACACTGCTGAAAGCAGTGGATGACTTAATCCTCATAGAGTATCTGCTATACACAGGATTTTCTAAAAATAGTGATTGTGATGACTTTCCTTGATGAACAGAGACATAAGCATTTGTTTCTTTGGATAAATCAGCCTTTACATGTCGAGCAAGGCATAGTGTTTACATAGGAAATGCACAAAAATCACTCATGAAAGCTATACTTGATATAAATTGTACCCCCAAGATAACATTTTGAGGACCACCCCACCTGCAGTGATTGTGATTGTTACCTTGTTCGGAAACAAAATTTTTGCAGATATAATGAGTTAGGATGAGATCACACTGGAATATGGTGGGTTCTTAATCCAATATGACAGGTATCCTTGTAAAGAGAAGGACGATGGAGTGGAGGCAGTGGCAACAGGGAGAACCCTGGGTGATGACACAGGCAGAGACTGGAGTGATGTGTTGACAAGCAGAGGAGCACCTGGGGTGATCAGAAGCTGGACAAGGCAAGAAGGATCTTCCTCCAGAGGCTATGGAGGGAGCATGGCTCTGCCTACACCTTCATTTTACTTTTCTAGCCTCCAGAACGCTAAGATAATAAATTTCTGTTGTTTAAGCCACTCGTTTGGAGTTGCTTTGGTACGGCCACCCTAGGGGTATCTCATGGACCCAAACCAGGGGATGGCTGCAGGTTCAGGTTGTCAGTGGAATAAACCAAGAGGATGATGGTGCAGCATCAGCAAAAAGAAAATGTTGATGTGAAGTCAAATGTTACTTGAGGCAGGATGAAACTAGGAACATGTTCTGAACTGTGCACCAAGCAGAGCACATTGGGGACATGCTTGGAAGGGGGCAGAAAATAGGGCCATTCATGCCATACTGGGGAAGTGTGGCAAAGAGACACTAAAGTTCTATCAGATGCTCATTAATTCACTGGGTAATGGGTGCAATTTTAATTGAGAGAATATATTTGATAATACACATAGTGAATGTTGCCATAGCAGCACAGCTTTCTTGGGGGCACAGTAACACACCCCAGTATAATTTTGCCAGGAAAGGGAAAAGCATCTTGGACATTGAGACTTTATTGCCGGGTAACTCACATAATATCCTATTCATTCATTTCTGCTAAAACTTGAGCTCCATATCTTTCTTGGATCATGCCAGTCTCAACCTTGAGAATTTCATCTTTCTCATCACTCCCTATTTTATGACTGATATCTAAAGCTACATGGATCATTACTCTACCTGATCAGAGAGTCTAGGCAAGCAAAATGTAATCATGCTGGTTTCACTCTGGTCAAAGAGGATCAAAGATGTGGATACCATGCCAAGAAAGTGGGTGACTGCATTTAACATTCTACAAGTAGAATTAATTGAGTTGCTCTCCAAGTCATATGATGGAGCTGTTCTAAATCTGGGAATGAAACCAGGATTTCTCACCATCAATTTTTTTTTTTTTCAGACCACGTGGTCTAAAAGTTTTTATTCTCCAATGATCATCAATTTAAATGAGAGACCTCCTGCCAAACTCAGTGCTCTAATTACATAGTCAGGAAGGACAGATAATAATTATTGCAATGTTCTAGCCTCAAAATTGTTGAGCAATGCTGAGTGATACAGATATCAGGATTCAACTTTCTTTAGAACACATATGCACATATTTTCCAACTGTCTGTATATATATATATATACTTTTTAAAATCCAGCATCCATCATTACCATTAATGTATGACTATCAAATTAATTCTGATGCTTGTGTTTTGCTTCATGTTTGCAAATAATTCAGAAATATTGGTTAACTCAAAGAATATATGAATATTTTCTTATCACGTCATCTGCTCCTATAAGAGAGAAAAAAGTCCCGAGACACTTCTTCCCAGTCTTTGTTTTGTGTGAGCATAAAAGCTTTCAGAAATTTAAATATGATTACAGCAGGGGTCTGAGAGGAAGCATAGCAAGGCCAATGAATTGAGTGCTCAAGATATTATTCATGCTTGACATGGCTTTTTATAAGATTCTCACTTCTTGTTGCCTGGAATTTTCCTTATTCTTTCTTTTAATCATCAAATTCCATGGTTACTTCCACCAATAAAACAGCAATGTCCTCTTGAAAGAAAAACATTCTAGCTGTGCACAATGATTCTATTCTGCTTCCATTTCCTCATTCCCTAAGGAAAGCTTCCTTGCCAGATCCCATTTACAGCCCAGAAACTCTTGCCAACAAAGACTTGAAATGATAAACTAACTCAGGGACAAAACGCATAAGCTACATTTATTTAGGGAAAAAAAAAAAAAACAGTTTCGCATTTGGAAAAACTCCTTAATACATATCATGATTAACTCTTGATGCACATTGAGAAAAATTATAAATGTTTTGGATAGTTAGAAATTATCGTATGCATCGAAAGTAATTTTTCCACATAAACATTATTAATGTAAATTTCCAGAGATAGAGAATGGAATCTTGTCATTTGTTGTTTTATTGGATTATGGAACCCCCAATTCTCATTCTAAACGTACACTCTTTTTTTTTTTTTTTTATTAATGTGGACCATTTTTAAAGTCTTTTTTTAAATTCTTTATAATATTGTTTATGTTTCATGGTTTTGTTTTTTTGGCCACAGGGCATGTGGGATCTTAGGTCCCTGACCGGGGTGTGAAATTGCATCCCCTGGAGTGGACAGCAAAGTCCTAACTGCTACAGTTTCAGCGACAGCCTTTTCAATGAATATTCAGGGTGGATTTCCTTTAGGATTGACTGGTTTGATCTCCTTGCACTCCAAGGGATTCTCAAGAGTCTTCTCCAGCATCCACAATTTGAAAGCATTAATTATTCAGTGCCTCCCCTTCTTTACGGTCCAAGTCTCGTATCTATACATGACTCCAATACTCACAGCATAAATTATTTTAAATTCAACTGCTAAGAAATATGGTAAAAGGTGTGAGGCTCATTGGTTTGTGGTTTTCTCTACCTCTCTGGTGGAGAAGGCAATGGCACCCCACTCCAGTACTCTTGCCTGGAAAATCCCATGAACGGAGGAGCCTGGTGGGCTGCAGTCCATGGGGTCGCTGAGTCAGACACGACTGAGCGACTTCACTTTCACTTTTCACTTTCATGCATTGGAGAAGGAAATGGCACCCCACTCCAGTGCTCTTGCCTGGAGAATCCCAGGGACGGCAGAGCCTGGTGGGCTGCCATCTATGGGGTCGCACAGAGTCAGACATGACTGATGCGACTTAGCAGCAGCAGCAGCAGCAGCTGCCTCTCTGGCTGACCACGGGGAAGCCTGTCCCTCTCTGACAGGTTTACACACCAGGCCATCCCACCGGCGGCGCAACTCGAGATTCTCCTTATCTTGATTCACAATCAAGCTTGAATATTAATTCTCTTGTCCAAAGCATTTTTCTTCTGGAAAAATGATGAACAAGAAAGCCAGCTGAAGTCCTCAAAATGACTAAGCACTATCGTTTCTCACTGCATTTCACTACCTCCACTGAGTTTCCAGTATTTCAATCAGTTTGCTGAAAATGTAGTAACTGAGCTTAGGAAAAATAGTTTGGCAACCTGAAATGTAACAGCTACTGACACAAGGCGCTGTGTAATTAGGTGCTAAATTGTGCACACAGGTGTTCCACTCTGGACAAGATCAGAAGAGCCTAAGATCAATGAGAGGACTAGATTCCTGCTGTGCAAGTGTGTTTCTCTCTTTGGTTTGCTCTCCTCTGTACAGTCATGTCCGTTTGGGATATATTTTAAGTATTTAGAATTAATTTACAATATGAAAACACATATTGTGCTTAAACATCTTTGTCCTCAAGGAATGCTGATTTTTCAACAGAACTGAAAGAAGGTAACTCATAAAGCAGTAAGGAGAGTAAGAATTATAAACACCAATCAGTTACAAAATTAGATTTTGTACCATCTTTTCTCTAGTGTATGAGTGATTGACAGGAAACAAAGTAAATGCTTAGGACCCAAGCAGATGGGTTTTCCCCATCTTCCTGGATAAGGAATATTTACCTGCATGCCCCTTTGCATTTGTAATGGTTTTAACTTTTGTATTCATTATTAGTAGGCTCAACACAGGAAAATTCATGCTCTAAGTCCTATAGAAAGGATATTTATTATTATTCATTTTCCAAATACTACTACATTTCTTTTTACCAGCTTCATATTTTCTCATGTATTTTTGACTTCTCTCTTTCACAATGTCATTACTGTTTGAAAAAACAGTGAAGCAAAATATGCTTCAGGAATAATAAATATCCATTTATTTAGTTATTAACTCATTCAGTTTGGAAACAAATACAGAGTGAGCCTACCAGAATAGACAACTCACAAAGGGCTGTGAACCCAGAGGTGCCCAGGTAAACCTTGACGTCCATCATTGTGGGGACTTAGGAAGAGGTAATGGATGCCAAATTCTCCTTTGTTTAGAAGGTCAAAGAAGGTCTCCAGAGGAAGTAATATTTACACAGATAAATGAAGGAAAAGAGGAGTCACCAAGCTAACAAGTGAGGATACAAACCACAGAGAAGAAAGTCTGAAAGCAAGATTTACTATGCTTCAAGGTGATGCAATTTTATCTCTTTAGTAATGAGAACCCAGTGAGATGTATTTCCTTAGAGAACTGACAAGATTGAGTCTGATTTAGGGTTCATTTCTCTAAAGATTTAGTGGTCTCCTGAACACAAGGGTAAAACTGGAGAACAGAGACCATCTGGGAGGTGGCTTCCAGATCAAGGCTGGAAGTGGAATGACGGGGGTAGAAGAAAAGCAGAGTGTAGAAAAGAACCAAACTGATCTGAGATGGATTCAGAATGTGGGAGGCGCGACCCATGATAGCTGAAGACAAAGGAGGCCAGGATGCCTCAGGACAAAGAATGTAATTTCTTTAAATGCAAAATGTGATTCCTTTATGGAATGGAGCCATGCAACATAGAAGGGCTAATCTACCTCCCCAATTAGATTATTACTGCTGGTGGAAAATTCTAGAACAAACTCCATGGCTTTAAACCCCACAAAGTTATTACATGGCAACTCTCTAGGGCAGAAGGCCAGCACAAGTCTCAGCAGGTTGAAACATGGTACCAACTAGCAGCATTATTTTCTGGAAGCTCTGGGGAGAATCGGGTTCCCCACCTTCTCCAGCTACTAGAGGCTGCCTTCATCCCTTGGTTCCTGGCAACTCCCTTTACCTTTGAAGCCAGCCAGGGCAGGTGGAGCCCTCCTCTGATACTTGTTCAGTCACCTCTCCCTCTGACCAGAGCCAGGACAAGATCTCACCTTCAGACTCACCAGGTAGCCCAGGTTCATCAACCTCTCTCAAGATTATCTATTTCCTCTCATGATCACAATCAGTTATTCAGCAACATTAATTCACAACAACCCTACTCCCCTTGGCCATGAAACATCACATATTCAGAATTTCCGAGGATTAGGATGTAGACATCATGAGGCGTCAATCTTCTATTAATCCACACATATATCATGTATTTGTCTGCACACCTGGCTTCTGATCCGATTCAATTACTTCCTTGGAAATTATTTTTATGCTGTTTTGTTCTGAAGGGAGCATATCTCGGGTCATATTGTTCCCCTCCAGAGGGCTTTCATCTACAGTGATATTTCAGCATGTTGTTGTCATTCCGTCACTAAGTCATATCCAACTCTTTCCAACCCCATGGACTGCAGCACAACAGGCCTCACTGTCCTTCACTATCTCTGAAGTTTGCTGAAATTCATGTTCATTGAGTCAGTGATGCTAACTGTCTCATCCTCTGCCATCCACTTCTCCTTTTGACTTCAGTCTTTCTCAGCCTCAGTGCCTCTTCTATTGAGTCAGCTCTTTGCATCAGCCAAAGGACTGGAACTTCAGCTTCAGCATCAGTCCTTCCAATAAATATTTAGGGTTAATTTCCTTTAGGATGAACTGGTTTGAGTTCCTTGTTGTCCAAAGACTCTCAAAGAGTCTCCTCCAGCACCACAGTTAAAAAGCATCAATTATTTGGCCCTCAACCTGGTAGGGGTCGCAAAGAGACACGACTGAGCAACTTCCCTTTCACTTTTCACTTTCATGCACTGGAGAAGGAAATGGCAACCCACTCCAGTGTTCTTGCCTGGAGAATCCCAGGGACGGCGGAGCCTGGTGGGCTGCCGTCTCTGGGGTCACACAGACTCAGACACGACTGAAGTGACTTAGCAGCAGCAGCCTTCTTTATGGTCCAATTCTCACATCTGTACATGACTACTGGAAAAACTAGAGTTTGACTAGATGGATCTTTGACAGAAAAGTGATTTCAGCAAGACCCCTACCAAAAAAAAAAAAGTCCAAGTAACAGGCAGTTGGTCCTGCTGCAGCGACTGCATTGGAATAACACTGTCTCACACTGTGAGCCACTTAACTCACTTCTTACAGCTTTCCTTCAAGAACATTTTTAAGCATAAACATTTGCCAGTTTTCTAGGTAATAAACCCAGCCTTTTTTAAAAAATGAAATACTGCACTTAAAATCATGTGTATTAGGGTCCTTTGTTGGATGGTTTCATTCTTCAAATACTCAAGTGCCAGAAAAATCCATATGAAAACAAAACACTGATTTATGCAATGCATTTGCTTCTAATTTTGTAACAGAATACTTTGGTAGAAAAACAAATGGCTGCTAAAATTAAATGGCTTATAGAAATCATCAAAACCTCCCAGCAAAAAGAGCAGATTTAGTGATACTACAGTTGGTGAAGCTTAAAAAGCAAACTATCAAAGACAATCATGTAATTATTATTCACTTTTGTCTCTGATTTAGCACCGGACCAAGGTCTTTTACAGAATCAATGCCCACACACACTGGGTTATGTCTGCATTTATTTCATTACCAACAGTAGTCAAAAAGCAGGTAAACTACAAAAGGAGCCATTAAGGATCCTAATAAAAGGCAAAATTAACTGAGAAATGTTGCACATATTGTTCCTAAATGAACACTCTTGATTAAATAACTGTGAAGAGACTTTTAAGAGCCCCTCCATTCATTGCTGCAGTTGAATAAACGATCATTGATCATTTCAGCTGGAGTAGCCTCACTGTGTCACAGGGCACTAAGGGACACTCTGCATTCCTGTCATCATCACAGCCGTGCATCTGGCCCAGGTTTCACGTGGACACAATAAAGGTCCTGATCCCCAGTCAGGGCTGGCAGAATGGAAAAAGGATAAGAAGGATGATTTTTTTTTCCCCTATATTCTGAATGTATCTCATGATTCAGAGTTCAGTGGTATCATTATTATAGGATAAATTTATGATCAAACATAAAATGTATTAACAGTTTAATAATCACTCATAAGCATACTATTCAAAATTAAATACTGCAATATTAAATATGCTATTCTTAGATAACTCATATCTACACTTACATCTACACATTGCTTATCTGAATAATTTATAAATGTCTACAGTTATATTTCTATATGTGGAATTTTAAAGCAATTATGAAAATAATAGATTTCCTTAAAATATTGGCAGTAAATGTGCTACTACCCTAGAAATGGGAGATTATCTAGTAGCTTTAAATTTTAATCATTTTCCTGTATTCATAGTATAATTTACAGCACAGTTGCTTGACTTGGAAAAAGTTGATCACACGAGTTGTCATTCCCCCCTCAGTAACCATGAAAAAATGCAATATTCTATTTTTTTCATTTATGTTTTAAGTAACTATTATTAGACTCGGGTTGTAGTTTAAATATACCAAGAGCAAAAGTGAAAACAGAAACTGTTTCAATGGCTTCAGTTCAGTTCAGTCGCTCAGTCGTGTCCGACTCTTTGTGACCCCATGAATCGCAGCACACCAGGCCTCCCTATCCATCACCAACTCCAGGAGTTCACTCAGATTCACGTCCATCGAGTGAGTGATGCCATCCAGCCATCTCATCCTGGGTCGTCCCCTTCTCCTGCCCCCAATCCCTCCCAACATTACAGTCTTTTCCAATGAGTCAACTCTTCGCATGAGGTGGCCAAAGTGCTGGAGCTTCAGCTTTAGCATCATTCCTTCCAAAGAAATCCCAGGGCTGATCTCCTTCAGAATGGACTGGTTGGATCTCCTTGCAGTCCAAGGGACTCTCAAGAGTCTTCTCCAACACCACAGTTCAAAAGCATCAATTCTTCAGTGCTCAGCCTTCTTCACAGTCCAACTCTCACATCCATACGTGACTACTGGAAAAACCATAGCCTTGACTAGACGGACCTTAGTTGGCAAAGTAATGTCTCTGCTTTTGAATATGCTATCTAGGTTGCTCATAACTTTTCTTCCAAGGAGTAAGTGTCTTTTAATTTCATGGCTGCAGTCACCATCTACAGTGATTTTGGAGCCCCCCAAAATAAAGTCTGACACTGTTTCCACTGTTTCCCCATCTATTTCCCATGAAGTGATGGGACCGGATGACATGATCTTTGTTTTCTGAATGTTGAGCTTTAAGCCAACTTTTTCACTCTCCTCTTTCATCAAGAGGCTTTTTAGCTCCTCTTCACTTTCTCCCATGAGGGTGGTGTCATCTGCATATCTGAGGTTATTGATATTTCTCCCGGCAATCTTGATTTCAGCTTGTGTATATTTCTTCAAACCAAGAAATGAATTTCCATCTTTAAATATTTTCAATATAACCATTTTACTAGGAACCATTTCCTTGTATATTAGAACTGTTCCAGTCTTCTGATAACTGTCAGTTTGTGAATGTGAAAGTGTGTTGTTTGTGTAAAGTGTAAAGTGACACTACATGCTTTAACATCATTTTCTAAAATGTAGATAGTTTAGAAAGAAACAAAATGAAGTCACTCAGTTCAGTTCAGTTCAGTTCAGTCGCTCAGTCGTGCCCAGCTCCTTGCGACCCCATGAATCGCAGCACGCCAGGCCTCCCTGTCCATCACCAACTCCCAGAGTTCACTCAGTTGTGTCCAACTCTTTGTAGCCCCATGGTCTGTAGTCTACCAGGCTCCTCTGTCCATGGGATTTTCCAGGCAAGAATACTGGAGTAAGTTGCCACTTTCATCTCCAGGGGATGTTCCCAACCCAGGGATCAAACTTGGGTCTGCTGCACTTCAGGCAGACTCTTTATGGTCTGAGCTACCAAGGAAGCCCTTAAATAGGTGTAAACATTATTCTGCAGCAAGCATTCAGCATTCAGTAGGAAAAGTTTTGTTTTAAAATAGATTTGTATTAAACCTTACTGAATACATTCAATACAGCATATATAATATATTAATAGTACAAACCATTTAGAAAATGTCTGCACCTCTCATAGTATAGATAATCTTTCAGAATTTAAGGGAGATTGTAAGAAGTTTCATTCATAAATAAGAATGCTGTCTCAGAATTCTGAACCACCTAAGGCTGAATCTTGCTTTTTCAATAATTTTTTCCTTGTGGAGTGTTCTCTGGGCATGTTAACCTTTATAAACCTCAATTTACTCAGTTGTAAAGTCTTCAACATACTAGCATTTATTTGTAAATTATAATAATAATGCAAAACCATTCCAAAGGAGCATTTCTGGGTAACATGAATTACAGAATACATTATCCTAATATATTCAATTAAATATAAAATTATGTTTATAGTTCAATATTTTCATGAAACAATGCATTACGAATATGTACACTAATTAGAATATCACTAATACAAGTAACAGAGCTCTCTATGCCGATTCAAACAGCAAATGAGTAGGCTAGAATATAAACTATTTACCCACAAGAATCTGGAGGAGTTATATACATTTAAATATAGGAGTTTCAAGAAAAACTCAGGGGAAGAGATCAAATTTAAAAATAGTTCTCTTCCATAAAATTCAACAGAAGTTGTCTTCAATTGATGATAGATATTCTCAAGAAAGTGGACAATATATTTTCAAGCTGGCTTATACTTTAAAAATGCAGTACCATAGAAAAACAATCTTATCCTCAAAAAAGTTTTTTTAAAAACAATATACTGCTAAACCATTGAGAAACCATTAAGATATTAACAGCTTCGTTGAAATCTAAGTTTATTAGCTTCCCCTTGTGCATTTTATATTTCATCTTTGTTCCCTGAAGAACTCCATACCATACACATTGAAACTATCATTGCACATTTCAAGTTGATTGCATGAACAGTAAAGATGCCATTTCTCCCTAATAAAGGAGCTTTGGTGTCAATACAACTATTTAAAATTTAAATATGTGAAATCTCTTTCCTAAGAGGTAGTTGGAAATTTTTATCACTGTTATTAAGTAGGATGACACAGTAGCAACCATAATAACTAGTTCTTGAAAAGTGTACTAAACGTAAATGTGTTATAAGGAATTCAAAGATGGACAAACTCATGCAGTTTGGAGCAGAAATAGCATCCATTCAAGATGGGTCTTAATTCAGAGCTTCCACTGATACAGTCAAGAAATATTTCCTGAGCACTATATTCTACCTTTTCTTCAAGACACATAATAGGAGCTCAGTATCAGTTCAGTTCAGTAGCTCAGTCGTGTCCAACTCTTTGCGACCCCATGAATTGCAGCACACCAGTCCTCCCTGTCCATCACCAACTCCTGGAGTTCACTCAGATTCACGTCCATCGAGTCTGTGATGCCATCCAGCCATCTCATCCTCTGTCGTCCCCTTCTCCTCCCGCCCCCAGTCCCTCCCAGCATCAGAGTCTTTTCCAATGAGTCAACTCTCCTCATGAGGTGGCCAAAGTACTGGAGTTTCAGCTTTAGCATCATTCCTTCCAAAGAAATCCCAGGGCTGATCTCCTTCAGAATGGACTGGTTGGATCTCCTTGCAGTCCAAGGGACTCTCAGGAGTCTTCTCCAACACCACAGTTCAAAAGCGTCAATTCTTCGGTGCTCAGCCTTCTTCACAGTCCAACTCTCACATCCATACATGACCATTGGAAAAACCATAGCCTTGACTAGAAGGACCTTTGTTGGAAAAGTAATGTCTCTGCTTTTGAATATACTATCTAGGTTGGTCATGAGGTTTGTGACATTGTACAGGAGACAGGGATCAAGACCATTCCCACGGAAAAGAAATGCAAAAAAGCAAAATGGCTGTCTGGGGAGGCCTTACAAATAGCTGTGAAAAGAAGAGAGGTGAAAAGCAAAGGAGAAAAGGAAAGATATAAGCATCTGAATGCAGAGTTCCAAAGAATAGCAAGAAGAGATAAGAAAGCCTTCTTCAGTGATCAATGCAAAGAAATAGAGGAAAACAACAGAATGGGAAAGACTAGAGATCTCTTCAAGAAAATCAGAGATACCAAGGGAACATTTCATGCAAAGATGGGCTCGATAAAGGACAGAAATGGTAGGGACCTTACAGAAGTGGAAGATATTAAGAGGTGGCAAGAATACACAGAAGAACTGTACAAAAAAGATCTTCACGACCCAGATAATCATGATGGTGTGATCACTAATCTAGAGCCAGACATCCTGGAATGTGAAGTCAAGTGGGCCTTAGAAAGCATCACTACGAACAAAGGAGCTCAGTATATGTGGGTGCAAAATGGTATAGATCACCAAAAAATATTACTGAGCAAAAAAAGATTACACATATTTTAAAATAAAAATTCTTAGTTTTCTTTAGGCAGATCATATATCCTACTGGACTACATATTTTAGCCACTATTATGAATGAGTCATCTTTCTTTCTTGCATAAATAATAGCTAATAATTATAATAATCATAGATAACAGCTCTTCTAATTTACCACATGATCATGCATAAATTTGCTTGTTTTATGCCAAACCCCTTTTGGTGATTCATTTCAGGTTACTGCAACTAAAAGACTGAGTGACTTTCAACAAACATTTATTTGATACAGTTCTGGAGGCTGAAAGTCCAAGATCAAAGTCAATGAAGATCTGCTGTCTGGTAAGAGCACACCTCTTGGCTCACAGATGGCCATCTTCTTGAGTCCAAACAAGGCAGAGAGCAGAATGGAGCAAGCTCTCTGGTGACTATTATAAAGGCATTAATCCTTATAAGAGACCTTATGACCTCATCTAATTCTAATCACCACCTCAAACCTCTCACTACCATCACATTAGTTGGGGACTGGGGGAGTTCAACATATGGATTTGGGGACACATTCAGTCTATAACAACAACATGTTGAATTTGCATTTCTTTTTTCCTTATAACGTGACTGACGTACTATTAAGAATCAACATTTATTAAGATACTGCAAAAGTAGAGTTTTGCTATGTTTGTTTACATATTGCATTTATTCCCTTCAGTGTATACATAATAAATGGTATCTTTACCATTTATTGTTGTCTTGATCACTAACTGTCAAAATTCATACATTTCTACAGTAACACCATAGCCCTCCATTCAGAAAAGAACATGATCCTGAACCTGTGAAGAAACATTTAAGTGAATTTTTCATTTCTTTAACATCAATTTATGTCAACACAATAATATTATAAATATATAAATGTGTGTATGTATATATGCAATTTATTTACACAAGTATATATCCTTCAGTGACATTGACATATGCATAAATTTATATGTATTATGTATGCATATATATACATATTTATGCATGCATTTGTGTGTGTGTGTGTGTATAAGACCTGCAATTAATAGGGAAAAGTTCCAAAAGAGCTGATTTATACACAACGCACAGTTTTCAATTCACACCATACATCAATCTTTCCCTAATGCATATAAAGTTTACAAATAATTCTCTTTATGTTAGTTTGTGTTTTTCATCTTTTCTTGAGAGTCCATAATGTCTCTCAAATTGAAAACTCAATTCCTGCCTCTTCTTTGGAAATACATAGCAATTTAGTTGGAGAAGGCAATGGCAACCCACTCCAGTACTCTTGCCTGGAAAATCCCACAGACGGAGGAGCCTGGAATGCTGCAGTCCATGGGGTCACTGAGGGTCGGACATGACTGAGAGACTTCACTTTCACTTTTCACTTTCATGCACTGGAGAAGGAAATGGCACCCTAGTCCAGTGTTCTTGCCTGGAGAATCCCAGGAATGGGGGAGCCTGGTGGGCTGCCGTCTATGCGGTCGCACAGAGTGGGACACGACTGAAGCGACTTAGCAGCAGCAGCAGCAATTTAGTGTGTGACATGCTTTCTCTCACTTCAGAAACTAGTAGGCCCAGTTTGGACTTCTGAACCTTTTCCTTCGGGTCCTACCTGATCTGTCACCTACTTCATCTTTTTAACAAGTTTCCCCACATTTTCCACTTGTGTCAGGACTTTGTCTTCTACTTCAGGAAACAAAGATCATGGCATCTGGTCCCATCACTTCATGGGAAATAGATGGGGAAACAGTGGAAACTGGCTGGTTTTATTTTTCTGGGCTCCAAAATCACTGCAGATGGTGACTGCAGCCGTGAAATTAAAAGACGCTTGCTCCTTGGAAGAAAAGTTATGACCAACCAAGACAGCATATTGAAAAGAAGAGAGATTACTTTGCCAACAAAGGTCCATCTAGCCAAGGTTATGGTATTTCCAGTAGTCACGTATGGATGTGAGAGTTGGTCTGTGAAGAAAGCTGAGCAGTGAAGAATTGATGCTTTTGAACTGTGGTGTTGGAGAAGACTCTTGAGAGTCCCTTGGACTGCAAGGAGATCCAACCAGTCCATCCTAAAGGAAAGCAGTCCTGAATATTCATTGGAAGAACCGATGCTGAAGCTGAAACTCCAATATTTTGGCCACCTGATGCAAAGAACAAGATCATTGGTAACGACCCTGATGGTGGGAAAGATTGAAGGTGGGAGGAGAAGGGGACGACAGAGGATAAGCTGGTTGGATGGCATCACCGACTCGGTTGACATGAGTGGGCCCAGGTAGTTGGTAATGGACAGGGAACCCTGGCATGCTGCAGTCCATGGGGTTTGCAAAGGGTTGGACATGACTGGGCAGCTGATTTGAACTGAAAGTTCTGGATCTTTGCTGGTTTAGATGTCTGTTTTGTGGCAGAATTTCATGGCTTAGAGTTCGTTTTTCCACTCTTATCGCTTCCCCTCCACTTTTGAGATGTATATGTGTTTTCAAAATGTTTAATTATGCAACATTGGTTTTTATGCACTTCTACTTCCCCCTTTGAAGTGACATTATTTTCAATGCACTTATTTTCTTTCAGGCAATTTTAAGACATTTATGTATAATTTAGTGGGAGAAGATATGAGATGTTACTATATGTGTACTGTGAAATATTTCCTTTTTCTGTACAAATCTCTACTCAGATAAAGAAGAGATTGTTTAATATTGCATATGTGTTAATAATACTTTATAATAAAAAGTGTTTTAACAGTATAGATAGTAAAAAATATTATTTATGTGATATCTAAATTATGTCAAAGAAAGTATGGTTGGCAGATATAGAAAACAAGCTGGACAATCCCACTCCTGGGAATATATCTGGAAAAAATATAACTCAAAAAGATACATGCACCCCTATGCCCACTGTGGCACTATGTGCTATAGCCAGGACATGGCAGAAACCTAAGTGTCCATTGACAGACGAATGGATAAAGAAGATGTGATGAATAAAATAATGCCATTTGCAGCTATGCAGATGGACTAGAGATTATCATAATAAGGGTAGTAAGTCAGAAAGAGAAAGGTAAATGTTCTATGATAGCACTTATAGCTGGAATATAAAATATGACACAAATGAACTTATCTATGAAACAGAAACAGATTCATAGACTCAGAGAATAGACTTATGGTTGCTAAGTGGGGGGTGGGGGTGGGAAAGGGATAGATTGGGGGTTTGGGACTGGCAGCCACAAGCTATTATATATAGAATGGATTAAAAAGGTCTTACTATACAGCACAGAGAACTATATTCAGTCTCCTGTAATAAACCATAACAGAAAAGAATATTAAGAAAAAATAGATATTACTGAATTACTTGGTTGTACACCAGAAACTAACACAACATTGTAAAGCAACTATACTTCAATAAGATAAATTTTTTAAAAAGAAAATGAGCTGGGAAAATGCATGTAATTTACTCAAAGTCATAGAACAAACAAAACGTGAAGCAGGGATTCAGATTTGTGTCAAAACAATGCATGAATTTTTTTTTACTAAACCAAACTCCCTCTAAAATTATTTCTAGAAGCAACAGACTAGAGTAATAGAGTTGGATACTACAGAATCTTGGATTGGCTGTCTACTCAGCTACTTACTATGTCAACTGAATTAATTTATCTTAACTGCAATAATAACTGTTCTCAAAATGTAAGTGATAATGCATCAATTTCATGGGTCATTGATGCAACTCAACAAAATAAAGTACATGAAAAGGCCTGATACACTACGGATGTTGAGTAAATATTGCTGAATGGAATTTAAACCTTCAAATAATTACTCACATCAGAGTATATCAGTTTTGGCTTTCCCTATGTAGCAAACTGGGCTTCCCAAGTGGCATTAGTGGTAAAGAACCCGCCCGCCAATGTAGGAGACCTAAGAGAGGTGAGTTCAAAATCTGGGTCAGGAAGATCCCCGGGAGGAGCCTGGTGGGCTACAGGCCACAGAGTTGCAAAGAGTCGGACACAACTTAAAGACTTAGCATGCACACATGTAGCCAACTATTAGCCAATTTAAAACTCTTGAGAAGAGCTGAAGATGAAGATGACTCAGTATGGTATGGCATAAAATCATACATAGCTGGGCCTCTAGCACTGAATATTAATACTGTCTGTGGAACTCAGAATGCTTAATGACATAAATACCTGGAGACACACACTTCAAATTTCTATATAGATATAATACAGTCAGTATGGCAGTCACAGAATCACACCATACATATTAAAGGATGGTACTGAGACTGATGATCCAATCAGCAGAATTGACAAGGGTAAACTGACCAGCATACATTCCATAACTTATTCATCCATCCTTTGGACACGTGCTGTGGTCCTGACACTCTGTTGGATACCCTGTACCCTGGGAGAAAGTGGCTTATCCTTCAGTCTGCTAAAAAAGACGTTACAACTCTTTTCATTTGACTCTTCTTCAAATATCTGAAATACTGATTGATAAAAATGGAATCAACTGAGATAATCAGGCAGCAACAGTATCTTTCAGGAGAGTAACAATCATAACCAGCTAAAGGGAAATCTGATGATTTTCCTTTAAAATTGAGTATCATATTTAAAGTCCAATGATACAGTAGTATACAGTTTAAAATATTTATGAATCATAAAATACATTTTGTAATTCCCTTCTTGTACTTTCAGGACTTGTAGAAAAAACCGCTGTTGACTCCTGTAGCATGCTAATTACCTAATGAGGACCTGCAGACAGTGTTTCCTGACTGTTCTTCAGGAGGGTGTTCATTGCATCCACCAGTGCTCAAAGAAAGAAGGTATTTAAGAAGCTAATTTCCCACAGGAATAATATATGGTTTCAACACTTTCAGGGGGTGTTCTTCCACAATTATCTTTTACCATTTTATCTTCCAAAACGAACACATTCTTTTGTTGTTGTTGTTCCCTGAGTTAAATAGCATACTGGCAAAAATGTCTTAATAGCTGATAGGTACCAGTTAAGCACAGAGCTTTTGTGTAAGTTCGCACAGTGGTTTTATTTTCTGAGCCAACACAGAACAAACGTAATAATGAGCAAACTCTTACTCACCTAGGGCGAGTTACAGTGATAGCTGCATTTACTAAGTACGAAACACAGAATTGATGATACAGTTGCTTTTGGATCTCTTTTAACTCACATCTGATTTGGCTCCACGTTTAATAAGGGAACCTGGGCTTCTGCTCAATTGTGAATGACCTAATTTGAGGAGGCACAGAGATGTGTAAAGTCAGCACTAGCTTTTTCTTACCTATGATAATTCAACAATTATCATTTCCATGTTTTGCAATGCTACTAGGGGGTGGG
>SJYQ01000260.1:589668-653592 GCA_006410935.1 Redunca redunca | reverse complement strand
AATTTAATTTAAATAATTAATAAGTAAAATTTGGTTCTAAGTTTTTTTTAAAAAAAGAAGAAATTAACCCTTTTTCTGCTTTGCGTGACTTACTCAGCTCATTTTCCAAGGGTTTTTCAAGCTGTCATTGCCCAGCACCCTTCCAATGGGAGATGAGCTTATTCCTATTCTATTGCCTATTTCTCTACTTCAAAGGAAGATCCCAGGACTCATGAAATTTTATACCACTCCTCCTAGAATCCAACGTTGTACTGCCAGTGTCCACACTTCCCTATATCTGGTCTTGTCATACCGTGACATTTTTTCTTTTGTCACTCATTTTTTTTTCCTACTCTAATCAGTTAAAAAAAAAAAAGTCTTACTAAATTTTAACTTCTGGCATTCATTCTGAGGCTTCACATGAGCTCTTCACATTTTCAAAGTTTCCACACTTTCTGGAGTAAGATTTGCAAAGACTCTAATTCAGGGATATGGACTTCTAGATGCTATTTCCAGTAAAAGCCATGGTTTCTTTTAGATAATACATTTACACATGAAAACAATGATACCACTATCCATCTATTAAAATGGCTAAAAAAATAATAACAAACCTCACAATACAAATTGCTGCCAAGGATACAAAACAGCTTACCTCTCATGGATTGCTGATGCGAATGTAAAAGAGTACAGTCACTATGGAAGACAATTTGGCAGCTAAATATACTCTTACCATAGTATCCAGCAATTATACCCTGAGGTATTTACCCAGCTTATTTGAAAACATACCCAAATCATCACATTACATACATTAAATAAATACATAAATAGATATGCACATCACAATAATACATGTCACTTATATCTCAGTAAATCCAGGGGGGGTGGGGAGAAGCCAGCATGTGGATGTTTATAGTAGCTTTATTCATTATCAAAACTGGAAGGAGCCAAGATTTCTTAAGTGACCAGATAAACTACAGTACAACTACAAAAGAAAATATTCAACAATGAAAGGAAATGAGCTATCATGCTATGGAAAGACATGAATAAATCTTAAATGCTGATTGTTAAACCAAGGAAGTCAAACTGAAAAGGTTACACATTATACGATTCTAAATATATGATATTCAGGAGAAGCAAAACTAAAGGGATGTAAAAAGATCAGTGGTTGCCAGGGATTTTGAGGGAGGGAAAAAAGGGCTGAATAAGTATGGAGCAGCGAAAGTATTCTGTATGAAACTGTAATTGTGGATACACGATAATATATGTTTTCTAAAACCCACTAAACTTTACAGGAAAAGAGTGAAGCCTGATATATGGAAATTCAAAAAGTCATGTAAGAGATCAGGGAATTCCAGGATGGAATGCAGACAGTGACACAGCAATCTAACTGCCTTACAAATGTATGAAATGCTCTCACTGCAGGTGGTGGGGTAAAGAGGCATGAACTAACTAACTTCAGGAAGGAGTCTGCAAGGCTGAAGGGAAATAAACCGCTCTGAAGCATCCGCATCTAGCTGATGCTGTTTTCCACAAGGACCCAGGTTAACAATTCTGTTCCCGCTATCCATGTAAACTGCTATAGAAGACAAAGTGAATGGATGGTGGATGGTTTGAACCAGACTCCTCATATTTAGAGAATGGAAGTTACACATAAGCAAGGGGAAGAGGCTACCCCCTTATCCTTATACCTGATAGGTATACCCCTTATCCTTTTACGTTAGCCATGTGGTAAGGAAACTGAGCTGGAGACATCAAATAACCTACATGGAGCTTCAAACAGATACAGATAGTGACACACAAAAGCACTTATTCTTGGGTGAATATATTTAGCATGTTTACTCTCAGTCAGCTGACAGGGCATAAAAATAAGGACACCCCAAGGGCAATGAGCATACCTACCACTCCTGGTTTTTGACACCACTCTCTGATAAAAGGAACCAGGCGCTGTAGAGGCAGCTTGGAGACATAGCTGATTCTAGTACTTCAATGGGAAAAGTAAAAGATGGGCTTGGGGCATCTTGTAGTGCTAGAAAGTAAGTAAGTGCTAAAACACACACATACAGAAAACAAAACAAACAAAAAAAACCAGGAGTATGTCATAAAAACACAGGAACCCCTCTGACCAAAACTGAAGAAATTTGGGCACGAAAATAAAGTATGAACTAATTATCCATGTGTCCATACTAATAAAGGACTGAAAGAATAAATGAGTAAACAGAGGATGAAGGGCAAATCTCTCATTCAAAACAATTCCAAACAATTTATATAGATACAACAGCTTCAAAAAGGATAGAAAATAACTCCCCCACCCCTTCCTTGAGTTAGGAATGCAAAGTGACAGGCAGAGGACAGAAAGGGAAAAGGAGTTCCTTTACACGAGAGAAATCTGATAGACACTACCTCAGCCAGGTGACCGGGTCAATATCACCAATGGGAAATCACATTACATGTACACTAAGGCACGTCTACACAGGAGAAAAACATCGAATTCCAGCAGGAGTCAGCCTTCAGTATACCTGGCCCGAACACCTCAAAAGTGTCAACATAACAAAAACAAGAGAAGTCTGAAAAACACTCACATGCAAGAGGCGTCTAAGTGGTCCCCTGAATGGGATTCTGGAATTGAAGAATGGCAGTAAGGTAAAACCTAAGGAAATCTGAACGAAGTCAGACTTCAGTTATTAATGATGCATCAACAATGATTCTTTAGTAGTAATAAATAAGCCTTATTAATACAAGAAATTGACAACAGGGGAACTTGTTGGACATAAAAAAGAATTCTTTGTATTATCAATTGTTTTGTAGAATTAAAAGAAAACTGTTCTAATTTTCTAAACTATATTTCAAAAAACACACTATACCTCTAACAGTTTAAAACAGAAGCATTAGGAACCAATAACTAGAATCCTCCCTGACAACTAGGGGCTTCCCTGGTAGCTGAGTTGGTAAAGAATCCACCTGCAACGCAGGGCACCTGGGTTCGATTCCTGGGTTGGGAAGATCCCCTGGAGGAGGGCATTGCAACCCAGCAGAACTGCCTGGAGAATCCCCATGAACAGAGGAGCCTGGCGAGCTACAGTCCATGGGGTCGCAAAGAGTCGGACAGGACTGAGTGACTAAACACACACACCCACACACACATACATACAACTAGAGTCTACATTACACTCTGAATACTGAATAGATACCTAAAGGAATTTTAAAGGACCAAATATATTTTAACACATAATTTGCATTTCACAAGGTAGAATTGTGCTCCGTATTCAGTCACGTCCAACTCTTTTGTGACCCCATGGACTGCAACCCATCAGGCTCCTCTGTCTAAGAAATTTTCCAGGCAAGAATACTGGAATGGGTTGCCACTTCCTACTCCAGAGGATCTTCCTGACCCAGGAACTTGTGTTTCCTGTGCAGGCAGGTGGATTCTTTACTTGCTGAGCCATCAGGGAAGCCCACAAGGTAGGATATATTCAATCAAAATTTGGTTGACAATCTTTTATTGTGATAAAAGACTCATTTCCAGGGTTTATTTATAGTCTGCCACCTACTAGTGATACTTCTTAAATTCTTAACACTCTGGGTTTTGGTTACCTCATCCCTAACATGGAGAGTGCAAAAGCACCTACTTCATAGGGTGTTAGGGAAATAAAAGGAATTATTATATATAAACCACTTAAGAAGATACCTGTCATAACAAAAATATTAGTTACCACTATGATGATATTTATTATCATGAAGAAGTTATCATCAAAAATGATCAGTAATTACTCTAATTCCATTTTATTAAGTAACCTATATGGGAGGGGTAGAATTGCTAGGATAGACATCACACTGCTAGCAGCAATTGCCTTTGAGTTGCTGGATCACTGGTTTTAATTTATGCTCTTCTGTATTTCTCAAATTGCTAATGAATCTGTATTAACTTGTAATAAAAATATTTAAAATCCTGAATCAATTTGATATGTTAGGCCAAGGCTTATACCACCTCTTTTTAAATGTTATAATATGAAAATAATACATGTATATACTTACACGTTAAACAGTTCAGGAAGATTTATATTAAAAAGCAGCCCTTTCCTTCCTCACCTCCTTCTACATTCATTTCCTCATTTAGTGTCGGTGACTAACATTTTTATATTTGTGCTTTTCCTCTCTGTCACTTCCACATCTCTAAATAATATCTCAAGAATGCTTGTGATATCAAATTAGACATTGTCTTTTGACTTCCTACTTTAATAAAGGAGAATTTAGCTCATTTAAATCATCCCCAAATTGATGCTTTTGAACTGTGGTGTTGGAGGAGACTCTTGAGAGTCCCTTGGACTGCAAGGAGATCCAACTAGTTCATCCTAAAGGAGCTCAGTCCTGAGTGTTCATTGGAAGGACAGATGTTGAAACTGAAACTCCAATACTTTGGCCACCTGATGCGAAGAGCTGACTCATTTGAAAAGACCTTGATGCTGGGCAAGATTGAGGGCAAGAGGAAAAGGGGACAACAGAGGATGAGATGTTTGGATGGCATCACCGACTCAATGGACATGAGTTTGAGCAAACTCTGGGAGTTGGTGATGGACAGGGAGGCCTGGTGTGCTGCGGTCCGTGGGGTCGCAAAGAGTCAGACACGACTGAGTGACTGAACTGAAACCATCCCAACAACTTTTGGTATTTAGACCTCTAAGTCTCTATATTGCTTAGGTTTTTTTTAAATTTAAACACCATTCATTAGCTTCTGTTTCTTTTGTCATCAATATTCCCCAGCGTCACTTCAGTAACTATGGTGCCAAAAGTCACTGTGGCCAAAGGAATGAGGGTATATAACATACTGTTCAAAGATGTGATGTACATGGTAGAATTTATTGAAAATCCAAGAAAACATGGACTTAATCTTTAATATTACTTTAGCATTGTTGACGCTGTGACTACTAGAGATTTGTGGGTGTGCAAAGTCACTATAACACACTGTATATTTCCCCTGAGGACTTTGTAATTTGCATGTACTGCGACCTATGAATGGAGGAACCCCAGTTATGTCTGCATGTTCCATAGGCTTACCTAACCAAAAGGAAATGTATGGCATGGTTTTTCTATGAAATATATATATTAAAAGTCATTATTATTAGAACGACTAGCCTATGCATTAAACTTCTATTATTTACGATTGTGTCTCGGTAAGTTATATGCTGTTTTCTATGGTAATTCTCAGACTGGTTTTCACTTTGGTACAGAAAAACAGCAGTCCAGCAGCAAGAGAGGCTCCTTACAACAGCAATTCTCGCCACACATATGCTACTAGGACACATTAGAATTTGGATGGCTGGCATGAGCACTGTAGCTTGAAAATAAGGCCCACTTCTCTGTCTTAAAAAGGCTCTAGGAACCTGTAGCCACTTTCTTCCCTCTCACCAACTCCACCACACCACAGTAAACATCATAGGCTTAAAATGCAACGGGCACACTGTTGCATTGGAGCATAGTCACTGGAGCATAACTAAACACCCTTCATTCACTAATGGCCAAACACTTAATGAACACCCACCACCTGGCAGGCCATGTGCCCCAAGCTAAGACTCCTGCCTCCCACAACATAGAAACCACCACACTCAGAGCATAGGGCGCGTTCTGAGATGTAAACAGGCAGCAACAAGGCAATGCAGTAAGTACTCAGATCAATCATTCCCTAACTTTCACTGGGAATTCTTTAGTTTAGAATCAAATCCTCTCAGGGATTTTCCATAGCTCTGAGCCTTCAAGCAGTTTCCTGCCAACTGTCTTGTGGTACATTTCGCAGCTACCAGAAGTTGATTTCCGTTACAACTAGATGGCTTATGTTTTAATATTTTCCCCTTCCAGTTGGTCTGTTCCCCACCTTGGATTCACTGGCATCCAGGTCTTTCATCTGCAACATGCACTGAGGCTAAGGAAATATAAATCAAGTCATGCACTGCAGAGTTAGCAACAGAGACCAATGTTTCAGTATCTTCCTAGATGTGGCAAACCTTTTCTGTCCTGATTATGACCTCAGCAATTTTTTAGTAAAACAACTATTAACCTTCATCCTTTGAAGTCTCCTCAGTTGGTTATCTGACTCCTTGGAATCACAGGAGTTTTCCATGTTGGAATTCTTTTGGATTGAGAAAGCTGCATCTTCTATCATTTTTAGGTAACACTTCAAGCAGAGTATAGTACTCATAACCAAACACTGATATTTCTGAGACAAAAATGAGTGACCACAATAAGTGGGATGAACGATGAGTATATATAACTGTTCATCTGTCTAGGATGTTGCCCCAGGGTCTTTTCCATGAACACATGAAAGAGCTCTTGGTTTTCCAAGCCTTTTCCATCTCCGAATCTTGGGTAAGGTACCTAATACTTGCACTGGCCACATTATCTGTCAAACATGTCAAATCTGATACTAAGATTTCTTCTTTAAAATGATTTTATCTTCCTTTAGTTATTCATTTCAATCCATCAAAACATGTTTTAAAAAACATAGCAAAATAGACTGGTACTGAAATATAAGGCACATTTCAAAATTCATGTGACCAAAAGCTCAGTGGTTATAAATAAATTTCATCATATGTATCATTACAAAGGATTTTGGAAGTGGAAATGAGAGTATTGACATCTGCCATTAAGATATCCAAAGATATAATAATGAAATTAACTTGGGTCACTAATGATCCAAGCTCAATAAAAAGAATTATCAACAATAAAACTGCTGGGGCTACAAACGCAGCTGGTAAAGAATCTGCCTGCAATGCAGGAGACCCTGGTTCAATTCCTGGGTTGGGAAGATCCACTGGAGAAGGGATAGGCTACCCACTTCAGTATCCTTGGGCTTCCCTGGTGGCTCAGATGGTAAAGAATCTGCCTGCAATGTGGGAGACCTGGGTTCGATCCCTGGGGTGGGAAGATCTCCTGGAGAAGGTAACAGCTACCCACCCCAGTATTTTGCCCTGGAGAATTTCATGGACAGAGGAGCCTGGCAGGCTATAGTCCATGGGGCTGCAAAGAGTCAGACATGACTGAATGACTTTCACTTTCAGTGGAAACAGGGAGCAGTTTCCCAGAATCTACCTCCCTATGATGGTGCAGATAGAACACTGAGCTAAATTCTAAATGTGCATGCAAAGCATGAGAACACAAACTTACTGTGGTAAGGAATCCGGATGTTTTCATCATCAAGTTTTCAACTACGGCAACCTTACTGTAAGCCTCCGAGCACAACTGAATTCTAAATGGGTTATCTATTATTACCTAGCATTCCATGGAATTACCCCACTCAACGTGATATAAAGCCATATAGAACACAACAGAACACAAAAGATGAACTTCAAGTTACCCAGCTTCAAATTCAAAAAGTATATGTGTGTCACAGTAAATCGGTAGGATTCTAACTTAGTCTTTTCTTAGACTATATATTGAGAAGTTTATTTCAAAAAAAATTGACATGCACAATATTTCATTACCTAATTTTAAATTTACTCATCTCCACTGGATACCTTTAAAGCATGAATCTAAGAAATGGTAAAGAAAGAGTGAATCCTGAAAGAAATTCATATGTTGTGGCAGGGGGAAGGAAAAACTAAGTCAGGGCAGCCTCACAGGTCTCCAAAATCAGATGGTACTTCCTCATCATCACCAAATACTGATTTATTTCTAGGTATAAAAATCAGAGACATCACTTTGCCAACAAAGGTCCGTCTAGTCAAAGCTATGGCTTTTCCAGTAGTCATGTACTGATGCGAGAGTTGCACCATAATAAAGTGCTGAACACCAAAAACTTGATGATTTCAAATTGTAGTGCTAGAGAAGATTCTTGAAAGTCCCTTGGACTGGAAGGAAATCAAACTGGCCAATCCTAAAGGAAAGTAACCCTAAATATTCATTGGAAGGACTGATGCTGAAGCTCTAATACTTTGGTCACCTGATGCAAAGAGCTGACTCCTTGGAAAAGGCCCTGATATCGAGAAAGATTGAAGGCAAAAAGAGAAGGGGACGACAGAGAACAATATATTTAGATAGCACCACCAACTCAATGGACATGAATTTGAGCAAACTCTAGAAGATAGTGGAGGATGGAGGAGCCTGGCATGTTGTACTCCATGGGGGTCACAAAGAGTCAGACATGAGTTAGCAGCTAAACACAACAAATACAGAGGTAAAGCTCTGGTCTATATCAAGATAAAAGAAAGGGTCACACTCATAGAAGGCTCACAGTTTAGTTGGAGAAAACCAAAGTAGGGGGTGAACTATGAACAACAATTAATGGTATCTTTTGTCAAATATATGGTGAACTCAAAAATAGTTAAATAGTGCAAAGGTGCAAGGTATAAGGGAAGTCACTGCTATCCTATTGGGAAAAGTCTCTTTCAGGAGTGGGTACTTGGACCAGGTCTCCATGGAAGAGTAGAACTTAAGAAACACTATCAACTATGAATGGAGGCATCAATTATCCAGTAAATATATCAAAGAAAAAAATATCTGCAGCAAGAGCATGGAACTTGACAGCACTCTGTGTTTTAAATAATGAAATACCCGTGTGCCCAGGAAAACGTGGCATCCTAAATGTAAGAACTAAATTTAAGGCCACAGGCAGCCAGCTAAACTTCATATTCTTGAGCATGTGAAATATTTGCATATAATATGCTGTGTTTTATATAGAAATCCATATCAAGTACCCAGCACAGTAATTTTAAATGGTGTTATGTATATTTCCTGAGCATTTACTGAAGTTGCCATCTGAGCTATCATGATAATTTGAATTAAATTGCTAAGATTATGACATAAGCTTAGAAAGCAATTAACAATAACCATGACACTGATGATGAAAAAGAAGAAAAGCCTTCATTAAGGATGGTTGTAGAGTTTGGGATGATAATCATAATTTTGTAGAGGGTTTAACACAGCAAATTAATTTTTTAGCTTAATTCTGTAAAGCAATCTGATAAATTATAAGAAATGTCAAACCATTGCCTGAAGCAATATTTTGAAAATTAAATGTGCATTGCATTAAGTTTTTAAATGTGGATTACTACTTTTAACAAATGTTGATTTCTAAATTAAAAATGATCATATTTTCCACTTACTATAAAATTAAGTTGCAATTTCATCAATTGTGTTGTGTTAGAAAAATCATTAACATGAAAAATAACTTTGTTTCTAATGCTTATTATAAGGCATGATTGTAATTTAAAGAGCAAACAAATTACTGGGGTGTGTTTATGGGTGTATATGCATATACACATAAAAATATTGATTAAAATGAAAAGCAATGAACCTCTTAACTAAGTATTGTCATACCGATTTAAATGTGAGTTTAAAAACCCTGGGGTAAATTAACAACCAGTTGGAGTCAGTACTCAAGGACCTGTTTTTAAAGAAAGACATTGTGACACACAATGCAAAAATGAACCTTATACCAGTGTTGATGATACTATGCTTTACTTGGGGCTTCCCAGGTGGCACAGTGGTAAAGCATCTGCCTGAAAATGCAGGAGATATAAGAGACTTGGGTTCAATCCCTGGGTCAGGAAGATCCCCTGGAGGAGGAAATGACAACCTACTCCAGTATTCTTGCCTGGGAAATCCTACAGATGGAGCAGTCTGCAGGGCTACGGTCCATGGGGTCGCAGAGTCAGACCCAACTGAGCGCACACACGTGCATGCTTTATGCAATAATCTGGACTGTACTATAGTCTGTGTTACAAGTTAGATATGCTTAGTATAATTTAAGCCTTAAGAAATTATTTCCAAAGTGAAAATTCTGTATTCAAAAATCATTATAGAAATATCAGGTTGGCCAAAAGTTCATTCAGGTTTTTTCATAATACGTTCTGGGAAAACCCAAATGAACTCTTGGCCAACCCAATATATGAGGATTCTACTTTAGGCAACAAATACTTACTGGATTTCCTAGGACGCAGTCTCTCTTGGGGTCTGTAAGAAATACTGAGGAAACTGATCCTGATTAATTGACTGCTTCTCTTTTGTAGAAACCTTCTCACACAAATTGCAGATGAGCTAAAATCTGACCTTGGCCTTCCAATTCCAAATTCCATGTGCTCTTCCCAGCCCAACACTGCTGCTTAATTGAAAGCTGGGCAGAGAGTGTTAACTACAGAGAAGGCAGTTAAATGCCGCCTTGGGAACTGAAAACACCAACTCCAATGCTCAGTTTAATGGGCTGATAAAATCACCCACAGGTTCTGGCTGATATTGCCATCTTAATTGCCCTGATTGAGTGCACATATGCAACGCCACTCACTGATCCTACGTTGGATTTTTGTAAAAGACTGTCAGGAGCAAAGATGATGTATTAACACAAATAAATCTAATAGGCTTTCAGAAGTTCTCTTTGCCTCAGTCAAGAGTAAGGTGGCAAAGTTCCCATTCTGCACATTTAAAAGTTAGATCTAGCCCACTTCAACAGGCTCCAATTGATGCCCTAGTTTTATATTACACATTGATAAAAAGTAAATTAAGCCTGTATTTTCATTTTGGCATTTAAAGATAAAGGGGAACAGCTAGTCATGTTTTCCTCGCTTCAAGAATGGGAGTAGCTGATTAGTATAATCTGGTGATACTGAATTCCACTAGGCTTGGTAGCCCAGCCTCTTTCTAGACACTGGCTCTATAGGTAAGCTGTCTGTTGCAGACTAAATTTTGGTAATCCACTCTTGTACCCTTGCCCCAAATCCATGTGGAAGCCCCAACCCCAGTATGGTTGTATTTGGAGAAAAAAAGTAATTAAAGTTAAATGAGGTTGTAAGAATGGCACACTGACTTGCTGGATTAGAGTCCTTATAAGTGAAACCAAGAGCTCCTGTGCTCTCCCCTGCTTTCCTGTCCCCTCCTTCACCCCTTCCCCTCATCCTCCCCTCCAAGCTTGGAAGCCTCCTCACCAGAAAATGAATTGGCCAAAACCTTGATCTTGGAATTCTAGCGTCCAGAACTGTGACTAAATACATCTCTGTTCTTTACAGTACCAGTCTCAGAGATTTTGTTACAGTAGCTCGAGCTGACTGTCCTTGGCTCAACAGAAGGAAGTTGGCAGCATCTTGGGTTAGGAACAGCATCAGACACCACGTCCAGAGAAAGATATGTGAGCACTTTTCTATTCAATTAACTTCTTTAACAATCTTTATTAAAATGGCCATCCTCAGAAACGTCAAGTGCTACTGTAACATGTAAAAGCATGCATGATAATGTATCCAGAGTGTTCATTAAAATGCTTACCAAAGGAAGCACTATTTCATTCAATGTTCAAATCAGTCCAAAATCCCTATTCTCGTGGAGCTTATCTTCGAGAAGAGAGGAATTAACACTAACAAACAAACTAGTGCATTACAGTTGTCTGGTTGTGCAGGAAAAAGCAAGCAGAGAAAGTGACCTGCAATTGTGGGGAGAGACGTTGCTTTTTAAATGGAGTAAATCTTCCCTGAGAATACTAACAACTGCAACAAGAGGAGAAGGCACCTAAGGGACAGGAATCAAGTTATTACTTTTATCCTTAGGTTATATTAGAACTTTTTAAAAAAAAATTCTGTGAAAAACATACCCTTTTATAGTTAAGAGGTCAGTTTGGAGGTAGATCCAGATTCCTTTGATCCTTATAGAACTGCGAGCCTGGAAACTATCCTGAGGCTGACAAGACATGGCCCTATATTATCCTTCCACTTTTCTATTTCACATTCTCCCTGAGAGAAGACACTCTTGGTATCTATTCCTTTTCTAGCCCAGTTTTCGGCAGCCATCACTTTTGTTTGGAATTGACATGATTGGCACGCAAGCTTAACTCTTTTCCAACCGCATGGACTGCAGCCCACCAGACTCATCTGCCCAAGGGATTTTCCAGGCAGGAATACTGGAGTGGGTTCTCACTTCCTTCTCCAAGGGATCTTCCTGAGTCTCCTGTGTCTCCTGCATTGGCAGGCGAATTCTTTACCACCGAGTCACCTGGGAAGCCCAATGTGACAAAACTTAGGCAGTGATGGATCAGAATCCCAGGTCTAAACCCAAGCATGTCATTCCACTGACCTCTGTGAACAACTTGGATGTATACAAAATCTAAGATAGAACAATTAAGAGCAAACGAAGCCAAGCATCTCTGTTTGGTGGGCAAGGACAAGAGGAGCGTCCCCGTTAGCTCAGTGGTAAAGAACACACCTGCCAATGTAGAAGACCTGGGTTTGATCCCTGGGTTAGGAAGATCCCCCGGAAAAGGAAATGGCAGCCCACTCCAGTGTTCTTGCCTGGAAAATCCCAAGGACAGAGGAGCTGGGCAGGCTATGGTTCATGGGATCACAAAGAGTCAGACAAGACATAAACAACTTGAGCACACACAAATACCAGGACAAGAAGGTTGACGTATTTAGAAATGTGATGCACTGAACAGCTGCAGCCTTTATTTTATTTATTTTATGATAATGGAACATAGCCTCCAGCTGCCCCTTAGGAGAGAACAAAGTGAAGACACTCTCATAGACATGTTATGAAGCCCTGGCCAAACGATGCCTGAAGTTCATATAACAACACACATTTCAGATATGATAGGCAATAAATCCATACATTATTTAATTTTGGTGTTTTCTCTTTTTTTCCGCTTTAAAGAACCAAAACAACCTGAACTACTGCCTCACCACATACACAAAAATGTACACATATATTCAGATATACACCTTCAAAAAGCCATATAACTGGGCTTTTTCAGAATTTTATTTGTACGATATCCCCCCAGAATAAAGTGAAATAGCATAGCTCTGCTTCAGCCATCCAAACCCTGGAATGTCTTCACAATCTGAAGTGTTCTCTGTTAATTTATAATTTTAATAAAATAACTCTCATCCTCTACCACTTCTTGCAGAAGTGTATTCTGCAGTTCTGAATTGGGTCTTGTATGAATTGACATGCATATCCAAATATTTCAATAGCAACCAATATTTTGAGTGATACATATATCTCATTTTATCCAAGTATTTACTTTCTAAAACAGCCCACATCTATTTGAGAACAAATATTTTAATACACATTTTAATTGAAAGATTAAACAAGGCTTTAAAATGAAGCTATAATCTCTAAGTCATTGATAGGCATACTTACTGCTCCAGGTAAATCCTCTAGGAACTTGAGTGATTATTTGAGAAGCATAATCTACTACAGCTACCATAAAATTGCTAATAGAATTATGCTGTTATTATAATTTTGGGACTTTTCAATTTAAGCTTGCTTATGCATCTGATAATATTTTCACCATGTTTTATTTATTGCATTACTTCCAGCATATGTTGTTTTAACATTGGTAAATTTCAAATATTTCAGAACTCAATTAGGTGGCACCTATAATATTTTGAACGATGCCAATGCAGATTTTAAAATGAATATTAAATATGTATGTACTGTGAAACAGGACACATTTTGGTGTACCTACAAAGAGCAAGCAGGAATCTCATACATAAGAGTGAAGACATCTTGACATCGCAAAACACTGAGTTCCCAGCGGACACTCATTTAATTAAAAGATGTGGTAGATGACGGCAGTTCAAGTCCATGTGGGTGGGCAATCACTGACGGATGTATTAGCACTGTATGGATGGCTAATTGACACAGTTCTGTGGCAGTAAGGCAGAACTGTCTGAAATGTCCCTTAAAAGTTTGAAAGCAATAGTGACAGCACATGGGCTGACTGGATGGAAAGAGCTTCGTGGTGTACATGAAAAGTAAAGTGAATGGCATCTGGCCAGTTGAACAGAGAAAGCTATGCAGCAAACAATGAGCTACTGCTGGTTAGAGCTCAGCTACTTTGAATCTTATCCAAGCTGCAGTTTTAATGGGCAAATGTCAAGGATCTTGTCAGAGATTCCCAGGTCTCAAAGGTCTGAAAAGGACTCTGCCACGTCACTGGAATATAGAGAGCTTTCTCCACTTGATCAAAATAAAATAAAACATCCAGGAAAAGTACAGCAGAGAAAACACTATAAGTCTCATTGTGAGGTTATAATATGGATTTTAGATAAGATTTCTTAGCAAGATAAGTGAGTTAGTGCTTGCATTATTACCACCAAATGGAGCTGTTACAATTGACCAGGGCAGATTTAATGGATTTATATTATAAAAGTTAAACACTTTTCACAGAACTTATCTTAAGCTCTTCTCTCATTTTATAAGATTCTCATTAATGAGAGTTTTGTGGATGCCAGGATCCTACTTGCTAAAGGAATTATATCTACAAATTATATCTAAAACACAAATCCCTACAAATTGCAGCTTCATTAAAAGAGGACAGATATCACTANNNNAGGTGTTATGTGTAATCAGATATAGACATAATATGAATATTGCCACAAATGGAAAGAAGATGAAAATAAGGAAATATATTTCAAAACCACAGAGAAAGGGGGAAGTTTCTGTGGCAATGAATTAAGATTAAAATTAACATTAAATCTTAAGCCAAGATTAATGTAAAACTTTTCCCTGTATTATTTTATTTTACATACTGAACTTGGAGGAAATATTATGAACAATAAGTCTACCTTCATAACTATGCTAGTAGTGAAAACAAGCAGGACCCTGTGGGGCTCCTGGGCACAGAAGGCTTCCTGTCTGGTCTCTTGACTCCAACCTCCATGCCCTTCCCTGAGTTCCAAAGGGCAGATTCCAACAATTGCTAATCAGGGAAGGGAGGGGATGCTAAAACAAGGGAGGGACCACCAAGAAACAACAGTGCAGACTCAAGGCAGGGTCCTGGTTCAACCTAAAGGGATACACATTACAATGTCTTTAAGTGCTTTTAAGATGTCAGCATTCTTCATACCAGAGAAAAACCACCTGTTCAGTTTAGTTCAGTTGCTCAGCCGTGTCCGACTCTTTGAGACCCCAAGAACCGCAGCACCCCAGGCCTCCCTGTCCAACACCAACTCCCACAGTTTACCTAAACTCATGTCCATTGAGTCAGTGATGCCATCTAACCACTTCATCAACCATCTCATTTCATCCTCTGTCGTCCCCTCCTCTTCTCACCTTCAATCTTTCCCACCATCAGGGTCTTTTCAAATGAGTCAGTTCTTCTCATCAGGTGGCCAAAACCACCTGAAGCCACATCAGGAGAACCAGAGAAACTCATCTGGAAGATGAACTGAGAGAAACTCATCTGGAAGATGACCTGAGACCAGACTAGAGGAATGCATTCCCTGCAAATACTCTAATTTTATCAGCAGCCCCACCACTGTACTATTGCTATAAAACTCCTCATGAAATCCTCCTGGGTTGGGACCACAGAGTTTTCATGAACAGGAGACCACTATGTCACCTCTTTGCCTGGCAAAGCAATAAAGCTATTCTTTTCTACTTCGCCAAGACTCTGTCTCCAAGATTCAATTTGGCACCTGTGAACAGAAGCCAAGCTTTCAGCATCAGTAACAGTAAACACTTACATGAAAAATGTCATTTGACAAATTATTTCAACTAGTTGACAGCTACTGATTACTTTTATCTGATACAATCCTTATGAGACTCAAATTGAATTCTTGGGATTACAGATCAGTTGTTCTTTGAGCTGTATAACAAACATGACCAGGCTAGGATGCCAAGTTTTTAAAATCTAATTCTGTGGAAGTGTAAATACACATCTGGCATCAAAGCAGTGGCTGTGGGACTTCCCTGGTGTTCAGTGGCTCAGAGTAGGTGCTCCCAATGCAGGGGGTCCGGGTTCAATCCCTGGTCAAGGAACTAGATCCGAAATGCTGCAACTACTAAGAGTTCACACGCCACAAATGAAGATTCTGCATGCCACAACTAAGACCTGGAGCAGGCTAATTAGTAAAATAATTCTTCTGAAAAAGCTCCCCCGCCAAAAAAGAAAGAAAGCAGTAGTCCTTAGTGACAGATTTGATCAAGTCAACTGTGTCACTCAGATAACAGGGCTTGTGCCAGCCATGTGTTAGCATAATGGGTTGACAACTGGACGCCTTCCTGCTGATTGGGTATTTTAGCAGAAGTGCAAAGCAGCTTCATCCTAACTACAAAGAGAAAAGTTGATATGGGCCGCCATCTGCCTCCTCCAAGACTTGCTAAGAAGTAGGGAGTCTAGTCCTAACTCTGGGAGACTAGAAAGGAAGGCTCTACCCGCATCCCTCATGCCACTGATGGGATATCCAAGATACCCACTGAGATATAAGAGGGTGACTGCAAGGAGAGGAGACAGTGTCTCTCTGTGCCCTGTGTACCAGCTGATCTGGTAACGCTCAGATCCCATGAGCTCAGCCTGGTAACCAGCTGTGGGCAAGGTCTGTGCATTACTCTGTGAGATCCCAATTAAAACATATCAGTATGACAGGAAATCAAAAAAATATTTAATTAATTCTGTTACATCAAGCTTCATCAGTTTGAGATAAAAGAAGGAACTTTAAGATAAAATATGGAACCTAAAAGAAAAAAAAAAATCTCTATTCTCTTAAGAGGAAAAAAGAAAAACTCTACAAAATCTTCAAGAATTTTCTTTCCTGATACTCGACATGCAAAGGTGCCTCTCCATGCTAGCTAATATCTAGTCTTATTCCCTGGGACTACAAATCTTAATAAGGCTCAAATGTAGAATGAACATGGTCCACCAAGCAAGACTGCATGTAGAAATGTAAATGCATTCCTTTAATACTGGCAAAATATTATCCATACCACATTAGTTTCTACTCCAAGCTTAATCACACAGCCTGCACTGACACATAACTTTACTGCAAATTAATATAATGACAACAGTCCAAGCTCTCAAATTAAGATGTGTTCATAAAAAGTTTTGCTGAACTAAAGAGGTTCTTGATGAAAGTGAAAGAGGAGAGTGAAAAAGTTGGCTTAAAGCTCAACATTCAGAAAACAAAGATCATGGCATCCAGCCCCATCACTTCATGGGAAATAGATGGGGAAACAGTGGACTTTATTTTGGGGTGCTCCAAAATCACTGTAGATGGTGATTGCAGCAATGAAATTAAAAGACACGTATTCCTTGGAAGGAAAGGTATGACCAATCTAGACAGCATATTAAAACTCAGAGACATTACTTTGCCAACAAAGTTCCGTCTAGTCAAGGCTATGGTTTTTCCAGTAGTCATGTATGGATGTGAGAGTTGGACTATAAAGAAAGCTGAGCGCCGAAGAATTGATGCTTTTGAACTGTGGTATTGGAGAAGACTCTTGAGAGTCCCTTGGACTGCAAGGAGATCCAGTCAGTCCATCCTGGGGGAGATCAGTCCTGGGTGTTCATTGGAAGGACTGATTTTGAAGCTGAAACTCCAATACTTTGGCCACCTCATGCGAAAGGCTAACTCATTGGAAAAGACCCTGATGCTAGGAAAGATTGAGGGCAGGAGGAGAAGGGGATGACAGAGGTTGAGATGGCTGGGTGGCATCATCAACTCGATGGACATGAGTTTGGGTCGACTCTGGGAGTTGGTGATGGACAGGGAGGCCTGGCGTGCTGCGGTTCGTGGGGTTGCAAAGAATCGGACAAAACTGAGTGAGTGAACTGCACTGAAGACAGTTGCTCTATTTCTGTTAATACTAAGTGAGTTAATTCCCCAAGACTTCACACACTGCACGAAGAAGGATTAAAAGGGAGCTCTCTCTCCACACTTGCAGTAAATGCCAGGTTTAGTTCATTTCCCAGGATAATTGACAGTAGTCTGATAGCCGCAGGATTTTCACAGTAACAGAAATGATCCTCAATGGTAAATTAAGCTAGGAGAGGGATTTATAATTCACAAATTTACCATCATTTATTGAGCAAACTACTGATGTCCATGGCATTCTCTGACAATGCCTCTCCCTTATTATAAAAATAAAATCTCAATTTATAACTATAATTCATATGCTTCTTTAGATAACCTTGGCCAGCTGTCAAAATATACTGTTTTTTCACACTGATTTTCTTTTAAACACATATCACATATAAACTAAGGATGAAAATTCATTTGTCAGGACGCAAATTTATTCAAGCCATTTTATATACAGTTCTCCACTAAAAAGTACTGAGTTATAATTGATGGTATGCAACATTAAGCAATACTTGGCAGGTATCTAAACATATAGTGAATATTGAGTATTTAATGTACACAACTGACTTTTTAAAATTGCAAATTACTTGATTATTTTACTTTGTTTCCATGGAGAAGGCAATGGCACCCCACTCTAGTACTATTGCCTGGAAAATCCCATCGATGGAGGAGCCTGGTAGGCTGAAGTCCATGAGGTCGCTAAGAGTCGGACACGACTAAGTGACTTCACTTTCACTTCTCACTTCCATGCTCTGGAGAAGGAAATGGCAACCCACTCCAGTGTTCTTGCCTGGAAAATCCCAGAGATGGGGGAGCCTGGAGGGCTGCCGTCTACGGGGTGGCACAGAGTCCGACACGACTGAAGTGACTTAGCAGCAGCAGCATGCAGGGTAACAAATTTTAGAAAAATTTGGTTACATCAAAGCTAAACTTTCTCTTTTTCTATATATGCTTCTTTTGTGATGAGAACAATTAAAATTCACTTGCAGCAAATTTCTAAACCATATTATCATTAACTATAGTCTCCATGGTGTATATCAGCTTTTCAAATCTTCATCTTATTGCTGAGTGTCAGTACCCTTTGACCAATATCTACGGATTGATTTCTCCCCTCCTCCAGTCTCTGCAAACTACCACTCTATCCTCTGTGTCTATGAGTTCAATCTTTTGAGATTCCATATATAAGTGAGATCATGCAGTATTTGTCTTTCTGTATCTAGTTTTCTTCCTTAGCATAATATCCTCGAGGCTCATCCATGTTGTCACACATGGCAGGATTCCCTTATTTGTTTCTAAGACTGAATAATATTTTTGTGTGTATGTGCCTGTGTGTGTGTATGAGTCATACTTTCTTTATCCATTCATCTGTTGATGGACATTGACATTGCTTCCATATCTTGTCTTCTGTGAATAATGCTGCAATGAACATAGGCAGGAAGATACCTTTTTGAGAAGGTATCTCTTTGAGATACTGGTTTCAGTTTGTATGCCTATGGACTCAGAAATGGCACTACTGAATCACACAGCAGGGCTGTTTTTAGACCTTTGAGGAAACTTTGTATTTTTTTTCCATATTGGCTGGACCAATTCACAATCACTAACAGTGTACAAGGGTTGCTTTTTCTCTACATCCTCACCAATACTTACCATTTAATGATTTTTTGAAAACAGTCATCTTAACAGCTGTGAGGCGATATGTCATCCTGGTTTGATTTGCATTCTCCTACTAATTAGTGACACTGAGCATCTTTTCATGTGTTTGTTGGCCATTTGTAAAGCTTCTATGCAAAAAATGTCCATTCAAGTCTGTTGCCCATTTTTTAATCAGGTTATTTCTTGTTGTTGTTATTGTTGTTGCTGATTTTTTTTTTATAATTGGGTTATATGAGTTCTTTATATTTTTTGGCTATTAGTTCCCTATCAGATATATGGTCTGTAAATACTTCCTCCCGTTCCAGAAGCTGTGTTTTTTTCATTTTGGTGTTCCTTTGCTGTGCAGAAACTTTTTAGTTTGATGCTGTCCTACTCATTTATTTTTGCTTTTGTTCCCTATGTTCTTCATAGCACATGTATAAAAGTGTTGCCAAGACCAATGTCAAGGAGTTTTCTTCCCTGTGTTCTCCTAGAATTTTATGGTTGCAGGTCTTAAATTTAAGTCTTTAATCTATTTTGAGTTGATCTCTGTGGGTGGTGTAAGATAGGGTCCACTGTGATTCTCCTGCATGTGGCTATCCAGTTTTTCCAACACCTTTTATTGAAGAGACAATCCTTTTTCCATGTGTATTCTTAGCATCTTTGTCAAAAATGTTACTGTATTATATGCATAGATTTATTTCTGGACACTTTACTCTGTCCTATTTACCTTTTTTTTTTTTTTACTTTATTTTACTTTACAATACTTTATTGGTTTTGCCATACATTGACATGAGTCCACAACAGGTGTACATGTGTTCCCAAACATGATGGTACTGGCACAAAGACAGAAATATAGATCAATGGAACAAAATAGAAAGCCCAGAAATAAATCCATACACATATGGACACCTTATCTTTGACAAAGGAGGCAAGAATATACAATGGAGTAAAGACAATCTCTTTAACAAGTGGTGCTGGGAAAACTGGTCAACCACTTGTAAAAGAATGAAACTAGATCACTTTCTAACACCACACACAAAAACAAACTCAAATGGATTAAAGATCTAAACGTAAGACCAGAAACTGTAAAACTCCTAGAGGAGAACATAGGCAAAACACTCTCCGACATAAATCACAGCAGGATCCTCTATGATCCACCCCCCAGAATTCTGGAAATTAAAGCAAAAATAAACAAATGGGATCTAATTAACATTAAAAGCTTCTGCACAACAAAGGAAAATACAGGCAAGGTGAAAAGACAGCCTACTGAATGGGAGAAAATAATAGCAAATGAAGCAACTGACAAACAACTAACCTCAAAAATATACAAGCAACTTATGCAGCTCAATTCTAGAAAAATAAACGACCCAATCAAAAAATGGGCCAAAGACCTAAATAGACATTTCTCCAAAGAAGACATACGGATGGCTAACAAACACATGAAAAGATGCTCAACATCACTCATTATCAGAGAAATGCAAATCAAGACCACAATGAGGTACCACTTCACAGCAGTCAGAATGGCTGCGATCCAAAAGTCTGCAAGCAATAAATGCTGGAGAGGGTGTGGAGAAAAGGGAACCCTCCTACACTGTTGGTGGGAATGCAAACTAGTACAGCCACTATGGAGAACAGTGTGGAGATTCCTTAAAAAATTGCAAATAGAACTGCCTTATGACCCAGCAATCCCACTGCTGGGCATACACACCGAGGAAACCAGAATAGAAAGAGACACATGTACCCCAATGTTCATCGCAGCACTGTTTACTATTTACCTATTTTAATGCCAGTACAATATTGTTTTGATTACTATAACTTTGTAATATACTTTGAAATCAGACAATGTGAAGCCTCCATCTTTTTTCTTCTTTCTCAAGATTGCTTTGGTTGTCTTTTGTGGTTTTATAAAAATTTCACGTTTTTTTTAAAGTGCCTGTGAAAAATGTCATTGGCATTTTGATAGGAATTGCATCAAATCTGTCAATCATACTGAAAATTATGGACATTTTGACAACATTAAATTTGGACATATAACATCAGTAATTCATCTATGGAAAATTCTCAGTAAAACATGGCTCCTTTTTAGCCCACAATTCAGTAACTAATCAATAATTGATCATTTCAATTCTATTTCTCTTAAGCATCACTTTAACAATCTTACCAGTAAAAGTGTCCCAAAATTAGCAAACAACTTCAGTTTACTAAAGAAGAGCTAACAGTTTTTCATCAGTAGGATTCCTCATTCTCCAAGTAATGATATTCATAATATTGATAAAACCCATTTATGTAACAGTATGTACCAGTATTACATTAAATGCTTTATTTTTATTCATCTTATGTTATACTATTAAAACCTATCCAACAGGATGACATTGTTATCTTCATTTTAAATGAAGGATTGAGTCTTAAAGATATGTATAAATTGGCAAGAAAAGAATTTGAATGAAATCATGTCCTGACTTCTTCCATTATCTTCTCAATAACTGTCTTGGGTCAGTATTTCTAACACCATGTTTTGAAAGGTTGCCATACATTAAGGTAAAATTTGAATTCAGAAAAAAAGTTTTGGTTGAGAAGAAATTTTGGTGACATGGTAAACAAAATATGAAGTATACAAGTTTTAAATTCTCCAAAGCAACTTAATATTAGGATAAAGAATTTCAGTTAGTCAAACAAAAGATTCAAACAATACCTGGTTTGTGTAACAAATGCTTATTTCAATGTGGAAGATGGTAGGAAGCCTCTAAAGTAGACCCGCGTGATCCCCTCTTCTATTATTAATGGCTTTTGTGTATTTCCCTCCCCATGAATAACTTCCCTCTAACCAATAACAGGCAATGTTAATGGGATGCCATTTCCATGATTAGGTTAAGACTGTGACTCCCTATTGCTGGCAGACTCTTTTTTACTGCCTCTTTGCTTGCATTCTGTGCTGCCACTGTGGAGACATCAATAGGGCAAGGAACTGAAGAGGTCTCTGGTCAAAAGCCAATGAAGATATGAAGACATCACTCTGACACTGTGTGGGGAATTCAAGGCTACTAACAACTCTCAGGGAGCATGGAAGTGGATCTTGCCCCTGTCTAATCTTCAGATGAGCCTGCAGATCCTGACCCAGGCCTTGTGAGAGACCATGAGATAGAGGACCCATCTAAGACCATTCCTTATCCACAGAAGCCATACGATGATGAATGTACTCTGCCTTAAGCTGTTATGTTTACAGATTTTGTTACAAAACAATAGACAATGATACATTTAATCATGCTATATTAAAAAAATTCAACTATTCTAACCATTGACAATATTTCATTCTAATATCCTTGAATCCATATTCTGAGCCTAATTTTAATATTTATGTCAACAGTTTAAACATATATTGAACTAAATTAACAGGAATTATGTTCAGAAGTAAAACAATGATTAAAATGAGAAGAATTAAAGAGCTATACATAGTGAAGCTTTCACACTTTGACACTGCCCTCTAAAAAAAGAAGATGAAAAGATCAAATTAAGGAAAACCACTAATGATGTCTGCAATTTTTCCAAATTACTGTGTTGTGGAGTTTGGGCTGGATTGCACTGAGAGGATTATTATAGTCTATGATAAATACTATTGACTCAATTTGGTTCTCAAATATTTTCAAAGAAAATATCTCATTATTTTTAGCTTGATCCTAAAAGCCTTACAGTCACAGTTATAGAAACATACTAGCAGCCTACCAAATATTAATCACTAAGGATGTTATCATATTTGAGGGTAATGATGATGAAGGTGTAAATATGCATCATTATCAAAACATTGAACGTTTAGCTGTTATGTAGCTCATTTTCATTAATTAAATTATGTTATATATTTTCTTTACATAATAAAACTTTTTTAAAGGTAGAACAATGTTCTCATATTAGTGATTAACAGGGGAGAAGGTATTAGTCATGATATGAAAAGGTTTCTAGGCTATTAAGTACCACTTTAGTGCCATATTATACAATTTTACTTTAAATCTGCATTTGAAATTATGAATGGCATCCAGGGAAATGTTTACATAAGAAGTATAATACATCATGTGAGACACTTTTAATCACTAAGCTCCAAAGGGATACTTCTGTGTTCTGCCACTAGCATCTTAACACAGATCTCCTTATTTGTATAGAGAAAAGACTCTGATGCTGGAAAGGATTAAGGGCAGGGGGAGAGGGGGACAAAAGAGGATGAGATGGTTGGATGGCATCACCAACTCAATGGATATGAGTTTGAGCAAGCTCCAAGAGATGGTGAAAGACAGGGAAGCCTGGCATACTGTAGTCCATGGGATCACAAAGAGTCGGACATGACTGAGCGACTGAACAACAACAATACGTATCAGCATAAAGTTAAACAATTTAAGAATAAAGATAGCTTTTTCCTCTCTTAAGCACTTTGCACAAAAGCATCAATAGCAAATTAATAAAGCATTATTGGTAATTTAAATAAATTTGGAAGTCTTCAAAAAAAGAAGTAGCTATGAAGCATTTCTGTAACTACCTGTATACTCAACCAAAAACAAGCTAAATGTACAGAGTTCTCTACTCAACACAGTTACAGAAGCATTAGTGAGTTGTGTTTTTATTGGTTGCTTGTTTTGTTAATTGATAAATTGTGACTGTTATCTCTGAGTACAAGTAAGACTAAATGCATTTCAATAATTCTTAAAATGATAGAAATATTCAAAAGATTGATTATGATGACAGGAAAGTACATGAATGGTATTTAAAGCTCCCATATTAGAGACATAAAATATGTCAGATTAGCTTGGTGGAGGGTTTGGAGTAGGTAAGGAAGTGAACAAAGGCATGAATCTTCAAGCAAGAGATTACATATCTCTTATATACACACAAACATGTATGCTATGGTGATAACTGCAGTTTCATTTAGGTTTTACATCTTTAAAAATATATGTAATGTCAAATTTTATATATGTATGTGAGTATACACGCACATATATTTGGAATTTTAAAAAACTTATTTCTAAATTCTGATAAAATAGTTTAGATTCAAAAATATCAGACTGATTGCTCTTGTCAATAGGTCCCTCAGAAACCACCCAGACTTGAAGAGAAGTGAGTTATACATAAGCACTGTTTCTGTAAATGAGATGTCACTTCATAAATGCCCATTGTACACAGTAAAAAAATCAACCAACAGATAAAAAAACATAAAAATTCAACTGGCAGACAAAACACATAAAAAACCTCATCCCCAAACCTTTCTCACACAGGAAACAAAGCATTAAAGATGGGCCAGCAAGTGTTTTCACTCTAGGCTGATGGGGCTAGCAGTGGTGGGATTAGTTAAAGCAAAAAGGGTCCTTTTTCCTGAGGAGGCGAGAGAGTAGCCCTCCATCCTAACTCTGCAAGAAGCACAGGAACAAAACTCACTTGACCAAAGACAATCTCAGAAAACCTCTCTGCAAACTAAGAAGAGAAGGGAACAAACTCAACCTGACAAGGACCTGGGGGAAAAACTAACAGCTAAAATCAGTTAATGACAAGAGTTAACGATTTCCTCTAAGAATGAACATACAATAAGGATGTACATGCTCACTACTATTTAACACTGTACTAGAGAAAATATCCAGTAAAACAGAAAGAAAGAAAATAAAAGATACATCACTTGGAAAGACAGAAATGACACATCATTCACAGACAGCATAATTGGTTACGCACTGATTCCCATGGAATCTACATCAAGATTACTAGAATAAATAAAGTTGCCTTAGCAAGACTGCAGGACACAGATCAATATGGAAACATTTATTTTTTATGTATATGCTTCTGGTGAACAACTGGAAATTGAAATAAAACAATCCTATTTATCGTATGAAGACATACACAATATGTAGAGATAAACATCACCAAATAACAAGATTCATGCAGTGAAAACTGTAAGGAAATTGAAGGAAAGGTAGTTTTCTCATGGAAAACACCTTATTATTAAGAGGTTTCCAAATTAACATTTAAATTCAATAATCAAAATTCCAGCAGTCATTTCTGTAGAAACTGACAGGTTGATACTCAATTCTGTCTTTTGAGACAGAAGAATCAAGAAAATTTTTTCAAAATTTTAAGAGAACAAAGTTGGAAGACTTACATTACCTTATTCAAGACCTAACATGAAACTGGAATGATCATGGCAATATCTTTTTAGCATAAGAATAGACCTATAAAGCCAAGGAAAAGAAGGGACTTCATATGGGTCACCTGCTTTTTTGACAAATGTACCAACATAATTCATTGTCGATAAGAAAGTCTTCTCAACAATGCTATAACTAGACATATTTTTGGACGTATATACATAAAAGGAATTTAACACCACAGGCAAAAAATCAGCTTAAAAAGATCACAGACTTAATGTAAAACTTAACATGTAGAAATTCTCAAAGAAAGCATGGAAGTCTTTAATAAATAATCAAGTTAAGTAAAGGTTTCATACGTATGACACAAAAGGTATCAGTCATCAAAGGGAAAAATTACAAAATAGAATTTCATTAAGATCTAAAACTTCTGCTCTTTGAGATAAACTTGACCCTTGAACAACGAACGGGTTAATTCACATAGAACTTATAACTGGTTTTCATTCCCTTGGTCCCTCCATACCCATAGGTCTTCTGCATCCCTGGATTGGAGCAACCATGGACGCTGGTACTGGAGTGTTCACACTTGACCAAAGACATAATTCAGAGAACAGAAAGGACATTTAACGTGCTCAACGTCTGAAGCTATTAAGAAAATGCAAAGTAAAGCCACAATGGAGTTCCACTCCCCACTTACTAAAATGAGAAATATATCGAGAAAAATATTGAAACTACCAAGTGCTGACAAGGATGTGGAGAAACTGGAACCCATACACTGGTGATGGGAATAGAAAAGTTCAACAGGAATTTGGGGAGAGTTTAATGGTTTTAAAAAAATTAAAACACACACTTAAAAAATGTGACCCAGCGATTCCACTCCTATGCCTGTGCTTGTGAAATGAAAATATATGTCTGATATCTGTAAGCAAATGGTTATAACAACTTTATTCATAACAATTAATAACTGGAAACCACATCAAAGTCCATTAGCTGGTGAACGGATAAGGAAATTGTGATACGGCCATACAGAATGCTATGTACTAGTTTGCTATTGCGTCATTAATGCAAGATACAATATAGTGGGACTCAACCTCAGTACACTCAGTGAAGAAGCGAGACCTCAAAGGCTAAATACTGTAGCCTCTCATATATGTAGATTCTCATATATGACATTCTGAAAAAAGGCAAATTATAGGGACAGACATCCGATGTGCTTGCAGGAGATGACATGGAGAGGGGATGACTACAATGGGGCAAGACAGAGCTTTACGGAAGGAGAAAAGTGTTTCACATCTCACTTTGAGTGATGATTAAAAGACTGCACACATTTGTCAAAACGCATAGGATTTAAGCCTAAAAAATTGACTTTCACTGTATGGATATTATACACCAAATCCTCAATCTATCCTGAAACATACATTTTTAAAAATATGAGCCACATGATAGAGCTCCAAAGGCCTAATGCCATGACAAATTCAACACATATGGGCAAGGCAGTGAGCCTGGAGGAGGGGAAGGGGTACTGTGTTTTTAGAGCAGCGAGGCAATAGCTTGAGGTAAAACTCAAAGAAAAAGAGGACTTTGGGAAAGCAAATAAAAGCACTCACCCAATGACAAAGGGCGAACCCTCTTAATCCTTGCACCATCAAAATGCTTGCAAAAATAATAAGATGTCCCTCAGTAGGCCCATGCATTTGAAATAAATGCTTTACAAGACAAATCATGATCTCTTCCCTGCTTCTCTCTCTCCATCTCCACCCACGTTTACTTTCATCTACAACACCTGCAGCCACTAGTGTCCACAGATACTATGTGCTCTAGTTCTGCTTCCCTAGACAGTGTGAGAGGGAGAAGGCAATGGCACCCCACTCCAGTACTCTTGCCTGGAAAATCCCATGGGCGGAGGAGCCTGGTAGGCTGCAGTCCATGGGGTCGCAAAGAGTCGGGCACGACTGAGTGACTTCACTTTCACTTCTCACTTTCATTCATTGGAGAAGGAAATGGCAACCCACTCCAGTGTTCTTGCCTGGAGAATCCCAGGGATGGGGGAGCCTGGGTGGGCTGCCGTCTGTGGGGTTGCACAGACTCGGACATGACTGAAGTGACTTAGCAGTAGCAGCAGACAGTGTGAGAAGCCAAAGCAAGTAATTGTGAAGTGTTGATTTTGGAGCATAAGCTAAAAGGTGATCTGAAAGCACTCGGTTAAGTGAGATACACGAACACCTGTATCCGGCAAGGTCTTGGTCTGGATGCCACGCCAGTGTTCTTTACATTACAGAGTAATAAAATTTGACCCCCATAGAGGATAAACCAGAAATACAAACAAGCAGCAAAGCTTCTAAATCTCCTAATGTCACAGGTAGCTCAACTTGTCCCCTTTCAAGGTGAGACCCCCTGTTAACATGCACAGAACTATGGAACTTTTTAAACGAATGAGGGAAGGAAGAGCACAGAACTATACTGAGGGTATACTCTGAACAAGGCTTTCCTCTTACCCTACCCCATGTGCTCCAGTGAAGCTATACTACTGAAGGAATCTACTCAATGCATAGCATGCACTAAACATAATTAATTGCCATTTAATAATGGTAAGTGGGCCTTCCCTGGTGACTCAGATAGGTAAAGAATCTGCCTGCAAGGCAGGAAAGGCAGGTTCAATCCCTGGGTCAGGAGGATCGCCTGAAGAAAAGGGAATGTCAACCCATTCCAGTATTCTTGCCCGGAGAATTTCAAGGACAGAGGAGCCTAGAGGGCTACAGTCCATGGGTTGAAAAAAGTAGTACATGACTGAGTGACTAACACTTTCACTTTCCATAATGGTAATTGATACTAATAAAAAGACACCACCACCATTGGAAGGTAAATTAATTTACCTATTTAAAACAATTAATTTCCAACCAATTATTCCGACAGGGGACCTAACAGGGGCTCATTTAAATTAAGTTAATCTAATATTTAAGATAGAAATCAGTGATGAATAGCTTGTGTATTTGAAGTCAAAACCAGCTACTAGATTTTCTGCAGCCCTTTCCATATGTATTGTCCTCCTTGATGAGTGTGTAATTTTTATACAATTATTATGTAACATAGAGCATTTCATGCCAGAAATTCACTCTTAGAAAATGGTATATCAACCAAATCTATTCATGGAGCATGTGATCATGTTAGAAGTGTTATGCTTCTTTAGATGACAGTGGTTGTAAAAATTTTTTAATTTGGAAAGTATACATTATTTTCATCAACTTTAATTCAGCTATAAATACAAATGTGTGTGTGTGTATATGTCTGTGTGTGTGTGTGTAAGACCAAAGGAGAAGTTTGGAAGTTATTGTGGTCTTCCCCTCCAAGCATCCTTATCCTCTCTATGAAATAGTTCTTATGGCATTTTTTTTAACTAAACTATCTCCTTCCTTACTTTTAGGTCTCATATGTTTTGAATTTTATTTTCAAATTAACAGACAGGAAGATTACCTTTTTATGTACAGTTCAATGAATTTTAATAAATGGATAAATGTGCATAACCACAACCACAATAAAGACACAAAATATACCCACCACCCAACCCTGATCCCTGTCTACTATGCCTTCCTCTCTCCCTTAACCACTGGCAACCACTGATCTGCCACTTATAATTTTATCTTTTCATAAATACCACATAAATGGAACCATACAATATGTAACCTTTTGAGGTTGATTTCTTTTTTCTATTAAGATTCTCATTTTATTGATGACTTTGAGAAGTAAGTCTATTGGCCAAGATCACACAGCTGGAAAGCAGTAGAGCAGGAATTTAAATTTAAATAAGATCAAAAGTTTCACTCATTGATTCCAAAAAAAAAGGAAGTGAACATACGTTTCTGAGTATATACTTTTCTTGACTTAGGACTCACATACAGAGGTTGGTTTCTTTTTAAAACGCTTTGGAAGTAGCAAATATACAACATGAACATTACTGCCAGTGGTTAGTATCTGAGGAACAGAATTGATAAGGCCTCATGAAAGTGAAAGTGTTAGTTGCTTCATGTGTCTGACCTTTGTGACATCATAGACTGTAGCCTTCCAGGCTCCTCTGTCCATGAGATTTTCCAGGCAAGAATACTAGAGTGGGTAGCTAATCCCTTCTCCAGGGGATCTTCCTGACCCAGGAATCGAACCTGGGTCTCCCATATTGCAGGCAGATTCTTTACCGTCTGAGTCACCAGGGAAGCCCAAGGCCTCATGACTTTGGTGCTTTTATGGAATTTTTAACTAATTAAATCAGACTATCTACTTATTTTTTTAATATAGATTTATTTATTTATTTATTTATTTATTTTTTTTTTTTTAGATTTATTTATTTTAATTGGAGGTTAATTACTTTACAATATTGTATTGGTTTAACATGAATCTGCCACAGGTATACACGTGTTCCCCATCCTGAACCCCCCTTTCTCCTCCCTCCGGGTCATCCCAGTGTGCCACCCCCAAGCATCCTGTATCCCGCATCAAACCTGGACCAGCAATTCGTTTCATATATGATATTATACATGTTTCAATGCCATTCTCCCAAATCATCCCACCCTCTCCCTCTCCTACAGAGTCCAAAAGACTGTTCTATACATCTGCGTCTCTTTTTGTTTTAACCAGCATATGGTAAGGAAGGAAAGACTAGTCAAGGACTAGTCACTGTGAGAGGTGGCAATCTGGAATCACAATTCATAGCTGGGTGAATTCCAGCTATATCACTTCCCTAGCTGTTGGGTTGTAAGTAACTAGGTCTGTACGTATTTTTCAACTTTTATGAGTATCTTTGGGGACCAAACAGATCCTGTGAATGAGAGGTTTGAAGTTCTCGTTCTTTTCTTCCACCAGCTCAAAGACTTTTTAATCTTTTCTTAAATCTTTTTCTTCAACTCAAAGACTTGAGAACATGTTCTAGAGTGAGAAAATAATATACATAATTCCTAGTCATGAATATTCACAAGGTAGTTGGTTACTGGGATTCTGGGTCATATTTTGAGAAGGAATCCATTCTGAAAAGAGGCAAATGGATATGCTTTTGCTCTTAGTAATATTTCCACACTATTTCCTCTCCCTATAAAGGAATTTCCTAATTGTCCAAAACTGAGACGTTTGCTTCCACCGAGCAACAAGATTCCTAGGATTTCCTAACGCTTATGGGAACTCTTTTCCTTCCATCTCTACATTTTTCAGATTTGCTGAGCTGTCTTTAAGGCTTTCAAAATCACCAGGCATATTTATTTTGCATTTTTTTCTGCCATACGTGAAGATAAGTATATGTCAGAGTAACAGTTCTCAAACGTGGGAGCCTATGAACGTCAGTTGAGAGATTTGCTAAAAATACAGAGACCCAAGCCTTCTCCGTTTTTTGTTTGTTTTTTCCTCCTTGCAAGCCACAATTTGCAGCCGAATCTTAGTTCCCCAACCAGTGACTGAACCAGTGCTCTGTACAGTTGGAACCACAGTCTTAACTACTGGACTGCCAGGTAAGTCCCCAAGCCCTCTCCTGAAATGAATGCCAGCTTTTCTATGATTTCTCAGCTCTCCCCACAAGGATTCTGATATATGTGGACGTTCCAAAGAATCTGGGGTAATATGCGTCAGCTGTCCCAGAAAGGTTCTGAGTAACTGACGACTGAAATGTTCTATTTTAGAATGAAAGTCAGGCCCTAGAACAGACTCACTCAACTCACGTGCTGCTCCCTGACGATCATCTTGAAATTTAATTTTTAATATTCTTTGCTAGAATATGAGAATATCAATATCAAATATTATATTGCATCCATCCATGATACATGTTTTTCCCATTTTAATGTCTTTGAGACTGGATTATGTTTTAAAGGGCTTCCCTGGTGGCTCAGCGGGTAAAGCGTCTGCCTACAATGCGGAGACCCAGGTTCGATCCCTGGGTCGGGAAGATCCCCTGGAGAAGGAAATGGCAACCCACTCCAGTACTCTTGCCTGGAAAATCCCATGGACCGAGAAGCCTGGTAGGCTACATTCCATGGGGTTGCAAGGAGTTAGACACGACTGAGCAACTTTCCCTTCCCTATGTTTTAAAATCTGCATTCTAAAAATATCGGTCAGCATCTTTTCTTGTACATTAGCACCTAATGCTGCAACTTACAATAAAAATATAGAGATAATAAACTAAATGGGAAGGAAATTAAAAAAAAGAATGGAAATATGTATACATAGAACTGATTCACTTTACTATACAGCAGAAAGTAACAGAACATTGTAAAGCACCTACAATAAAAATATAAAAATTAGCGATAAGAAAGCCCTACTATAATTCAAGTATGAGAGATGCTATAACCAAACAATTCAAGTAATATTGTATAAATAAGATGGTAGAAAGACACAATATTAAAATGATTAATTCAGCCCAGGATATTTAACTATGGAAGTGTGAAAAAGTGAAACTGACATGGTGACCCATTATCTAACCACCTAGGGAACAGAAATCTTCCCTTGCAGGGCTCAAGTTGGTATGTCAGGAGCCACAAAAGAGAGAGGCTTGAACCACACTTCAGCCCTGCATTTCTTGACTTCTGGGTCAAACAAACTCAGGTGCATCATGAGTACCTTTCAGAAAACAGACTATTCCAGAGTTGCCTATTTCCACGTAACAAGCTACCTCAGAGTCAGCTGTATAAAACAATGGCAATTTAAAAAATTATTGCTATATACCATGGCTCCAAGGGTTACCTAAACTTAACTAAGTGGGGTTCATTGGGTCTGCATGTGGCTTCAGTCAGACCATGAGTGACTAAGGGCTGAAAGCATCTCATGTATCTGATGCCTGGCACGGAAAGTCACAAACAGCTGAAATAGGGACATTTGGGTTCCTTGGGCCTCTCTCTCAATCTCTATGAGGCCTGTTTATGAGGTCTCTCCAGGATAATGAATTCTGGTGTCATATTTCTTACATGTAGGCTCAGAGTTCCAAAGGTGGGTTTTTCCAGGGAGAGAAAAAAAAAAAAAAAGAGGTAGAAATAGGGCTAGTGATTACTGTTTAGTCGCTAAGTCATGACGGACTCTGAGGCCTCATGGACTGTTACCCCCCCAGGCGCCTCTGTCTGTGGATTCCCCAGGCAAGAATACTGGAGTGGGTTGCTACTCCCTTCTCCAGGGGATCTTCCCGACCCAGGGATTGAACCCGCATCTCCTGCGTCTCCTGCGCCGGCATGTGGATTCTTTACCACTGAGCCACCAGGGAAACCCAGGGGTAGGAACAGGTATATAGATATAGAGAGACAAAGACAGAGACTGAGGCAGAGACAAAGATGGAAAGAGAGCCTGCAGAAACTGCTTAGCTCTTTATGATCCAGTCTTAGTAATCACGGGTCCTCTGCATGGCATTTATTGGAATTAAATCACTAAACCCAGTCTATATATTCAAGGAGCAGGTAATTAAATTAATCGATATGATTTAAAGCTGCCACAAAGAGGTATTTTAAATTTTAAAAAGTGACCATTCTCCAAATACTACAGTCAAGCCTTCCATTTTAAACAATCTCTACTGGGAAAGACAATCACTGAAAAACTTGATGATTTTTTTATTCTTAAAAAAGTTATAACAGTTACTGCAATATTTTTAACTAGTAGAGGAAAAGTCATAACTACATGCATTCTTCTGAGGCAAACAGAATTCTAAACAACCTAAAAAAAAAATCACAGATTAGCAAGCATGTCTTTCCTGATCAATCAATACAAAAATCTCTCAACAAAGTTGCTTAAAATACCATATATAATATTTCTTTATGAAATATTCATTACTTACTACCATGTGTGGAAGACCATTTTCAAAATACACTATGAAAGGACTAGCATCCCTCAGAATTAATTACCTCAGGTTAGTGGAAGGTTTTATTTCTTACCTGTGAACTGCACCCAGAGAAATGTAAGGTCTAGTGATCTGAATAAGCAAAACAATAAATATGGTCTATATGCTTTATATTTTTCAGTGAAATAAATATCAAGCAGGCAATGCCCATTCTCTGTGATTTAGACTCAGCTTTAAAAACCTGCACACTCACATTTAAAAGCAGCAAGCTGAGCCTCCCAAAATAATTCTGTGCTGCTTCATGTTATTTAAGATCATGAGTGCGTGTGAACAGGAATCCATGCTGTTTAGGGTAAAGAGTCTCCAGAAAAAGCATTTTGAGGTTGATTTTCAATTGCAAGTAGGCACAAGGGGAAGTCATAGATTGAATGGAAGGTAGGTAATGTTGGTAAATAATATATTCAACTTTAAAACAAAAACCCCCCAAAATCTGTTGTTCATGTATCATGAATTAGAGTGATTTAAAATTCACTTTTTCATGTACATATCCATCCTAAAATTCAGCCACCGACAAACTTTAAAGATAGGTTTTCAATGTACTAGAGAAACTGATGACACCAAAGATTTCCATTAAGATATTTTCAAGGTAATGTTACTAATGAAACACAGTTTATTTAAAACACCATCCTGAGTGTCTGAAATACACTATTTCATTGAACTCTCACCACAGACCTACAAGGGCAATGATATTCTCTCAATATTAGATCTGAGAGGCCTACTGTACAAATCACCCAATTTTCTGCAAATGCTCAAGGAATCTTTTCAACTCTTCACGACAGTGAAAGAATCTAAATAATCTTCTAGCAGGCAATATCCACTCTCTTGTTTCTTGCTGGTCCATTTTTAGAAGCCTCCTTTCTCAAATGCCAGTCCCTTACTCCCATCAGCCCTGCAGGATATCTAACTCCCAGACCAGCAATCAATTAATCCAGACAAAACAAAAAAAAGTTATGAGACTGTGGGGTCCTCCCCAACCCCATGTCAGTGAAGCAAAACAATTAATTCAACTTGGAACATGATCACTGAATTAAGCCTTAAATTAAGTCAATACAAATCTCTACTAAACACATATGCTGTGACAGGCAAAAGAATAAAACAATTATACCTGTTAGCCATCTGTATGTCTTTCTTGAACAACTGTCTGTTCAGATCTGCCTGTTTTATGTGGCTGTTTAGGGGGTCTGTTTGCTACTGAGCAGTGTAAGTTCGATATACAGTTCAGACCCTCCCTGATTGCTCAGATGATAAAGAATCTGCCTGCTGTGTGGGAGACCTGGATTTGATCCCTGGGCCAGGAAGATCCCCTGAAGAAGGGAACGGCAACCCACTCCAGTACTCTTGCCTGGAGAATCCCATGGACAGAAGAGCCTGGAGGGCTACAGTCCATGGGGTTGCAAAGAGTCAGACATGATTGAGTGACACTATCAGATAAATAATTTATAAACGTTTTCCCTGATTTCGTAGGCTGCATTTTCATTTTATTAATGATTTTCTTTTCTTTGCAAAGATTTTTAGTTTGATATAGTTCCACTTTTTTTTTTTTTTTTTCTTTCACTGCCTCTGCTCTTGGAGTCAGACTCAAAAAATCATTGCCAAGACTGGGATGTCATAGAGTTTTTCACCAATGTTTTCTTCTAGGAGCTTTATGGTCTCAGGTCTTGTACTTTATCTAAGTCTTTAATCCAGTGAGTTAAATGTTGTGTACAGTGTAAGATAGTGGTCCAGTTTCATTCTCCTACATGTGGCTGTCCAGTTTCCCAGCACCATTTAATGAACAGACACAACAGACTACACTACTTCTGAACATTAGCAAGTAATTTTCAGGATTCCATGTCCTGAAAGATATTGACCAAGAAAATATCTAATTTGTTACGATTATTTACTGCCCAAATCCTCATAATCTGAAAAACTGTAATTAATGAAATCAATTTCAAAGCAGAAACTCTGAATTTTTTAATGATATGAAAGATGATACTGAGGACACGGTATTAGGAGTAGGGATTACATGAACCAAGGAGGCAATTCTGAATACAGTGGTTGAAGAACTAGCATCTGCAGTGACCTTTTAAGTCCAATTTGATGTGCTGAATCCTATGATATATCAGTAACAAACGCAAAATTCTACACTAGAGATTAGAAAACCAATGAACAAAAATAGCACGGAAAAGCTGCATAACAAAACATGAAGAAAATCTCCTTAGGAGTGTTAGCAGCAATAAGTATACAACAGAATAATCTATCATACGAGACTCTTGCAAACAGTCGCCCTAGGCTCTTTCTACCTAGAGTGTGGTCTCTGAACCATCTAAATCAGTGTTACCTGGGCACTGGTTAGCAATGCAGAATCTTGGGACGCACTCCAGACATAGACAATAAGACTATGCAGATTCCAAAGGTTGCCAAGTGACTGTGTGTGCACATCAAGGTTTGGGAAACACCACCCTAGGATCTTAAGCAGGTCAGACCAGATGAAACTCTAGTCTAGAGACAACACACTTGCAATACAGGAGTGTCTGTGATCACATATTAGACAGGGAACAGGCTCAAACCTCTATAACTATCGGATTATTCAAAGGCACAGGGGATGTTTAGTTCAGAATGCGCCATCTAATACATGGTAGCCACTAGCCAACAATTCGCAAATATTTAGCACTTAGAATGAAGCTAGCCGAAATTAAGATGGTCTACAAATATAAAATACACCCCTAACTGCGAAGACTTAGTAAGAAAAAAATGAAAGTGAAATATCNTCAAATATATTACTGTTCACCTATTTCAATCTGCATTTTTTAAATGACTTACTAGAAATTTTTACATTGCCTACATGACTCCCATTTTATTTCTGCTAGACAGTGCTGCTGTAGACACACTCAGGAGTAGGCAAATGTGTGGTGCACCACTGTATGGACGAAATATTAATCTATCTAAGACTGAAGCAAAGATTAGCACCAGGACCATCAATGCGAGCCAGAGCAGGTAGAGAAATCACTTGTTTACAAAAAATGCCCGTAGGGCAAGTCACCACTTTCACATACCCATCACTGAATCTGAGACTCATGAATAGGTTGCACCTCCTGTCATACAAAATAACCTGAAAAGACAGTAAGGAAAAAGAGACAGGAAAACCTACTTAGCCATCAAAAACATTGCCTCATGAGCAGTTCCCAATGTATGCTCTCTCTGCCTCAAGAGAAAAATTACAACCCATCTTACTTTCTCTTTGGAGGACTGGTGGAGGTCTAGGCAGGTTAGAGTATGATCATAAGAGCTGACATCCACACTTGCAGGTGGACGTTTTCCTGAAGATGCCATGAGCCCTCACTATAGTCTATGTGGATAAACCACATATCACCTGTTAGAACAAAGATTTCTTTGTTGAGACTGTCAAGTTCCCCAGCCAGCCAGCTTCACCAATGTAGAAGAAAATAAGTAAATGAACGCAGTCTTCCTGTTTCCATAAACCTATGATGAACACTGATAATACAGATAAGCAAAAAATATTTATTTCACTACTAGGATATTGAAGATAAGACCAAAAAAATAACTCTTTCAATTCCAAGACAAAGCTACAAATTCTGACTGACAATTCAGATTAAGTAATTCATCTTCTCAGCACCTATTAAAAAGACTCTTGAGAGTCCCTTGGACTGCAAGGAGATTCAACCAGTCCATTCTAAAGGGGATCAGGCCTGGGTGTTCATCGGAAGGATTCATGCTGAAGCTGAAACTCCAGTACTTTGGCCACCTCATGGGAAGAATTGACTCGAAAAAGACCCTGATGCTGGGAGGGATTGGGGGCAGGAGGAGAAGGGGATGACGGAGCATGAGATGGCTGGATGGCATCACCGACTCGATGGACGTGAGTTTGGGTGAACTCCGGGAGTTGGTGATGGACAGGGAGGCCTAGCGCGCTGTGATTCATGGGGTCGCAAAGAGTCGGACACGACTGAGTGACTGAACTGAACTGAAGTGATTATTTATTGGACTTCCCTATATCTCAGATGGTAAAGAATCTGCCTGCAATACAGGAGACCCAGGTTCAATCCCTGGGTCAGGAAGATCCCCTGGATAAGGAATTGGCAATCCACTCATGTATTCTTGTCTGGAGAATCCTATGGACAGAGGAGCCAGGTGGGCTACAGTCCATGGGGTCACAAAGAGCCAGACACGACTGAGTGACTAATACACACTCGAGACTGACTCTGACCCTAACTGGATCAATGAAATCTCAAAAAGTAAATTTTTTCTCAGGCTGTGTGTTTGGTTTTAAGAGATCAGGCCTTTAAAAAGAAAATAAAATTATTGAGTCTGGCACAAAGAATCTTATCTTTGAATTTTAAAATATCAGTAGCCCAAAGCAGTTCAAATACTGCTGTCTGATTTGGATTTAGATTCAAGAGAACTCAGGTTGAGTCCTAGTTCTCATCATGGTTAAAGTATGAGATTTCAGTTTGCTAAGTACTTAATAGGAGCACTGGGTGTTGTAATATCATTCCTCCAGCCCTACTCTTCTTAGTCCATATTCCTACATAAATGGAAGGAAAACAGGACCTCCTTTTTAACACAAGAAAATCCATGTTCATCCAAATAAAGTCTATGTGATACTTAAGATTGAATAACCTTACAGAAATATTTTAATATATAGTTCTAAAAACATGTAGCTCCCCAAAGACTTTTTAAAATTTATAAAGCCATCTATCTTGAATGCATTATGAATACTAAGTAAGGGGTGGATGGCCTGAAATACACACACACACACACACCCCATTCCATGTCAGATTTTAAAGTCAAATGCTGTAATTCCTGAAGCAAACTAGGATCTACATTTTCAGATTCCCATTAAAATGAAAGCTCTCTCCTAGCTATCATTATTTCACTCATTCTGCAAACTGAGAAATCAGTTACAGCATAAAGCAGCATAGCCAAGAACATCTACATCGCTTCATGTTTCAATGGAGAACCGCTGGATACATGGGGCACCTGTTGTTTACTTTAACCTCACCTCGTTTAGAGATGCTATGTTTTTCTTATTACCAGGTTTCTGAGGCATTGATGGCTTTTCAGAAGTCTCAGTTAACTAGATCCTTTTTCTTATTAATCACAATATTTGGCTGGAAAACTACTTTGTCACTACTAAACTTCATGCACGGGAAGTCTTAACAGTATCTTTAATCTAGCTTCATGGGAAGCAACTTAGTTAAACTTGCCCGTGACCAAGCTTGCTGTAAATAGAGTAGAAAGGTCAACATCAGGGAGATGCCCTGTAACTGACTGAGTACCACTGTCCCCATGTACAGGGACTGACATGTGCCCAGAATAGGGTCACCTAATGTGACATGGCACAGGGTCTGATTGTCCAGTGGCCTGATGACCAAGGACTATCTAGGGAGCCACAGCCGTGCTGGGAGAGCAGTTCCAAAGTGAAAAGCAGCTTTTTGTCCTTAACTTTTAGGACCTGGAATAGCTGATGGTATCAACATTTGTCTCATTCCTGTGATGAGTATGACCCACTGGTCAGTTTTATAAAAAGTAGGACCTCAATATGCCTTTTTACTTTATAGCTCTGTATCATTTCCCTAACACAATGCCACTATTTAGCAGGAACAGAATAAGTATCTATAGGGTTTTGTCTGTTTTAATTGAAATATAGTTGTTTTACAATGTCATGTTAATTTCAGACATCTGAAACAACACAGTGAATCGCAGCGCAGTGATTCAGTTATACAGACAGGTTGCCCTGAATATTATTTATATATATATATATATATATATATATACACATACATACATTCCCTGGTGGCTCAGATGGTAAAGCATCTGCCTGCAATGCGAGAGAGCTGGGTTCAATCTCTGGGTCAGGAAGACCTCCTAGAGAAGGAAATGACAACCCACTCCAGGACTCCAGTACTCTTGCCTGGAAAACCCCATGGACTGAGGAGCCTGGTAGTTTACAGTCCATGGGATTGCAAAAAACTGGACACAACTGAGAAATCTCACTTTCACATGTTTTTTATGTATATTATATATATGTATATATATATATGTGGTAGTACTAAATATATATTATATATGTTTTTTTCATTATAGGTTATTACAAGATATTGAATATAGTTCCCTGTACTATACACTAAGTCCCTGTTGGTTATCTAAATAAATACTTATTAAATGAGTAAATAAATCTCATCCATTATAGGGCAGTTGTTAAGGAGTAAACTGTCTCCCCTAAAATTCAACTGTTGAAATCTTAACACTTAGTACCTTAAAATGTGACCTTATTTGGAAATAGGGTCATTGCAGGTGTAATCAATTAAGGTGAGGTCGTCTTGGAGTAGGCTGAGCCTCTAACCCAACGTGACTATTGCTTTTCACAAAGGAACTCCATTTGAAAAGATAACACGCACACAGGGAGAACATCATATAAAAATGAACACAGAGACTGGGGTGGTGTGGTAGAAAACACAGACACCAAAGTGTGCCAGAAGCCACTGGAAGCTTGGAGAGGTGAGGAAAAGAATCTGCCTTGAAGCTCTCAGCAAGATGCCCTCACCTCGGATTTCTACCTCCAGAAATGCAAGATGATAAATTTCTGTTATTTAAACTACGAACTACAAACAATCTGTAGTCATTTGTTACAGCAGCCCTAGAAAACTGATAAGAGTATTTATGACAAATTAAAACATCTGTTTCTGCTTTATTGACTCTGCCAAAGCCTTTGACTGTGTGGATCACAGCAAAATGTGGAAAATTCTGGAAGAGATGGAAATACAAGACCACCTGACCCACTCTTGAGAAATCTGTATGCAGGTCAGGAAGCAACAGTTAGAACTGGACATGGAACAACAGACTGGTTCCAAATAGGGAAAGGCATACGTCAAGGCTGTATATTGTCACCCTGCTTATTTAACTTATATGCAGAGTACATCATGAGAAACGCTGGACTGGAGGAAGCACAAGCTGGAATCAAGGTTGCTGGGAGAAATCAATAACCTCAGATATGCAGATGACACCACCTTTATGGCAGGAAGCAAAGAAGAACTAAAAAACCTCCTGATGAAAGTGAAAGAGGAGAGTGAAAAAGTTGACTTAAAGCTCAACATTCAGAAAACTAAGATCATGGCATTTGGTCCCATCACTTCAGGCAAATAGATGGGGAAAGAGTGGACACAGTGTCAGACTATTTTCATGGGCTCCAAAATCACTGCAGATGGTGATTACTCCTTGGAAGGAAAGTTATGACCAATCTAGACAGCATATTAAAAAGCAGAGACATTACTTTGCCATCAAAGGTCCATCTAGTCAAGGCTATGGTTTTCCAGTAGTCATGTATGGATGTGAGAGTTGGACTATAAAGAAAGCTGAGCGCCGAAGAATTGATGCTTTTGAACTGTGGTGTTGGAGAAGACTCTTGAGAGTCCCTTGGACTGCAAGGAGATCTAACCAGTCCATCCTAAAGGAGATTAGTCATGAGTGTTCATTGGAAGGACTGATGTTAAAGCTGAAACTCCAGTACTTTGGACACCTGATGTGAAGAGCTGACTCATTTGAAAAGTCCCTGATGCTGGGAAAGATTGAGGGCAGGAGAAGGGGAGGACAGAGGGTGAGATGGTTGGATGGCAACACCAACTCAATGGACATGAGTTTGGGTGAACTCTGGGAGCTGGTGATGGACACGGAGGCCTGGCGTGCTGCAGTGCATGCGGTCACAGAGAGCTGGACACGACTGAGCGACTGAGCTGAACTGACGACTTGATATTTACAAACAGAAGTCAATAGTTTAACTCAAAATCAAGAGTGCTGCTGCTGCTGCTGCTGCGTCACTTCAGTCATGTCCGACTCTGTGCAACCCCATAGACAGCAGCCCACCAGGCTCCCCTGTCCCTGAGATTCTCCAGGCAAGAACACTGGAATGGGTTGCCATTTCCTTCTCCAGTACAGGAAAGTGAAAAGTGAAAGTGAAGTTGCTTAGTCGTGTCTGACTCTTCGTGACCCCATGGACTGCAGCCCACCAGGCTCCTCCGTCCATGGATTTTCCAGGCAAGAGTATTGGAGTGGGGTGCCATTGCCTTGTCCGAAAATCAAGAGTAGATAAGAGCTAAAAAACAGATTTTCAAGGGTGTTTATCACTATATTTAATGTTTAGAACCCTAAAATTGCACCTAGTCTATGTTTAGAAAAGCATAAGTACATCCACTAAATTAAATCAGAACATTTAAACCAGCCCTTTGAAAGAAGACTTTGATCTGTACACAGACTCATCCCAGTACCTAAAATACAACAGCCTAGCACGTTATGGCCAAAAACTGTAACTTATTGAATGAAAGAACAGTTAAAACAGAGAAGTATAATTCAAAATACAGGAGCAAACTGGTGAACGTGCTTAATAAAACACTGAAAACTAGAAACTCACATCCGAAATAGGTTTATATAAAAAGTAATCACTCTTTACCATTTCTACTTAAGAATCTTGCTATTTTTTTTTAAAGTCAAGTATATGTCAGTCACTAAGAAGGAAATCCTAATGAAAAAACTAGAAATATGCTTTATGCCCTCAGCTTGAGAAAAACATAAGTACAACAACTTTTTCAACATTTCAAAGAACTATTTATCAAGTTTTTGCCTCATGCTGTGCAATTGGCAAAGTTGCTGTGTTTTTGAGGGGGGATTAGATATAACCCATGTGAAAATACATTCTGAAAATTTTAATGGAAAGTATATATGTATGTGGCAACATATAATACCTCCCCTAGTGAACTGTGTATTACACTGTCAAGTATTGATAGTATAATAAAAAAATCTTTCAATAACATAGTAATTATGCACAAAGCTGGCCACTGTTTAAAATTCTGTTAAAAAAAAAAAAAAGAGAGAGAGAGAAAGTTAATACTTTACTATACTACTATCACCAGGACATGTCCGTGACCATGTCTTGTTACAGCATACTGACCCAAGTCTGCTCAGTCAGCAAATTTCATCCTCTTGGACAGAATGATTCCCACAAGACCTCAGCTGCCCAAGCAGAGTCAATGCTAGAGTCTTCTGGAATCTCCAGGAAACACCACATTCTTCCTGGAGTATTCACTTCCTAGAATATTAAACTGGGGCCCACACTGACAATATTGACACTATGCGTAAAGAGCCTGCTGAAGACAACAAGGAAGAAAGCAGAATTAAGTGATGGAAAGGGGAGATGTGTCAGGAGCAGTAGAGGGCCTGGACTTGTTAAAACGTGAGCATTTTTACTTGTGAGTCAAAAAATTCCATTAATTCCCCATTCAGCTAGTTTAGGGTTTCCCTGGTGGCTCAGGTGGAAAAGAACCTGCCTATAATCCAGGAGACCAGAGTTCGATCCCTGGGTTGGGACGATCCCCTGGAGAAGGGAATGGCTACCCACTCCAGTATTCTTGCCTAGAGAATTCCATGGACAGAGGAGCCTGACAGGCTACAGTCCACGAGGCTGCAAAGAGTCAGACATGACTGAGCAATTAACGAGCTTTTCTGTGATCTTCAGAGGGAGTTTCAATGAATCAGCAACCTACCACCCAGGCATTAGTGACAAGCACAGAAATACAGACCCAGGTGATCTGCCAGAACCTGCATGTACTGAGGATGATGCTTTCGTCCTTGACCAGAAATGAACATATTTAATCTCTAGCAAAAGAGCTATCAAACTCCCGTCTGTGGGCTTCAGACCTCAGGTTGGAGATTCAGAGGACTTGATGAGGTGTGCCTTTAGCAGAGTCCTCCAAGCAACAGGCAGCCTGGAGTACAGACTGGAGCACTGAGAAACAGAAGGGAAAAAAAAAAAAGATAAACTTATGACCCGAGGGCCACGGTCTATCCACAGCGAGCAACCTGGAATGGCCAAGGCAGAAAACCATGAGCTTCCAGAGTTGGAAAAGCCAAACCAGGACTCAGCGTCACATTTCTCTTTCTCCAGAGGTCTGGTGAAAAGATGCAAGGTACAAAATACTCCAAGTATAGAATGAAATAATACCATGTGCAGCAACTTGGATGCAACTAGAGATTTTCGTACTAAGGGAAGTAAGTCAGGAAGAGAATGACAAATACCGTATGATATCACTTGTATGTAGAATTTCAATACGACACAACTGTTCATATCTACAAACCAGAAACACATTCACAGGCACAGAGAACACACTTGTGGTTGCCAAGGGGTAAACTAGCTGGGGAAGAGACGGATTGGGAGTTTAGATTAGTATCAATAGCTGCAACTATTATATATAGGATGGATAAACAACAAGTTCCTACTGTATAACAGAGGGAACTATATACAATATCCTGTGATAAATCATAATGGGAAAGAATATGAAAAAGTATATATATATATATACAACTGAATCACTTTGCTGTACAGTAGAAATTAACACAACATTGTAAGTCAAATATACTTCAATAAAAATTTAAAATTACACCAAGAAGCTGAGCCTGGGGGCTATCAGCACAAAGGTAAGTCAAGAGTTTTCACTTAAACACCACATCCAAAGACAAGAGACTTTCAGCACAAAATATGTTTCATTCCACTTTGCCAAAAACTCTAAGGAAATGAGAAACATAAGTGGAAAATGTAGGCTTAAATTCTACATCAAATTTAAAATGATGAACATAATTTTTGTCAAGACAAACATACCTCCTAGATATGAAATTCTAAGGCGATAGATTGGCAATAAAATAGCTACTAACAATCAGTTTCCTTTTTTTTAAGGACTTTTTTGATGTGGACCATTTTTAAATTATTTTACTGAATTTGTTACAATATTGTTTCCTTTTTATGTTTCGGTTTTTTGGCCGCAGGGCATGTGGGAATCTTAGCACCGCCAGGAGGGATCAAACCTTCACTCTCTGAAATGGAAGGCAAAGTCGTAAGCACTGCACAACCAGGGAAATCCCAACAAACTTCTCACTTATACACAAAGCATGAAATCCTCTGCATTATTTATACCAAATATCCAGCTTTCTGAATACCACTATATTCCTACTCTACATTGTTAATAATCAAGTTGACAGAAGAAACTGGATTGAGGACTGAGAAGGAAGGCCAATATTATGATGTAAAAACATAACTTTTTTCTAATAATAAGGAAAATACTTTTGTTCACATATTTTCAAATCGATTTTGCTCCTGGGCATGAAATAAATAAAAATAACAGCACCTTGATAAAACTCTAAGATTACAGTATTGCACTCATATCCATTTGCCCCTGATTAATAAGGAATGAAATTTCCATTTGAAACAGATGTAATTCTTTGTACTATCTGAGATAAACTCCCATAAATATAGCTCAGATATTCTGTTTATAAAGTAAATTAATACCTAAAGCTTCCCCATTTACCTGTGGTTAATTTTATGTGTCAACTTAGCCTGGCTACAGTGACTAGTTCTTTGGTCAAGCGCTAGTCTGCTGCTAAGTTGCTTCAGTCGTGTCCGACTCTGTACAACCCCACAGACAGCAGCCCACCAGACTCCCCTGTCCCTGGGATTCTCCAGGCAAGAACACTGGAGTGGGTTGCCATTTCCTTCTCCAAAGCACTAGTCTAGATGCTGCTGTGAAGGCTTCTGTGGATGTGATTAACATTTAGAGTCAGCTGACTTTCAGTAAAGCAGATTACCCTCCCGTTGTAGATGGAGCTCATCCAGTTAGCTGACGGCCTTTGGAGAAGGAGTGAAGTTTCCCAAGGAAATCCGCCTCAAGACTACAACACAGCAACCCACCTGAGTTTCTGGCCTCTTAGCCTCCCAGAGAGATTATGGATTTAAGCTTGCAGCCACTGTGGTCTGTATGTCTGTGTCATCCCAAAATCCATATGTGGACAACCTAACCCCCAGTATGATGGTGTTAGGAGATGGGGCCTCTGGAAGGGAATTAGGTCATGAGGGTGGAGCCATCGTAAACAGATTGATGCCTTTATAAAAGTGTAAGAGGGTCCTCTGACACAGAGCGAGGCCACAATAAGAAGTCTGCAACAGACAGGGAAGATGGGCCCCACGTGATTATGGTGGCGCCTTGATCTTGGACTTGCAGCCTCCAGAACTAGGACAAATAAATTTGCTTCTAAACTACCTGCTGCTGCTAAGTCGCTTCAGTCATGTCCGACTCTGTGCGACCCCACAGACGGAAGCCCACCAGGCTCCCCCGTCCCTGGGATTCTCCAGGCAAGAACACTGGAGTGGGTTGCCATTTCCTTCTCCAATGCATGAAAATGAAAAGTGAAAGTGAAGTCGCTCAATTGTGTCCGACTCTTAGCCATCCCATGGACTGCAGCCTACTAGGCTCCTCCATCCATAGGATTTTCCAGGCAAGAGTACTGGAGTGGGGTGCCATTGCCTTCTCCGTCTAAACTACCTAGTCTGTGGTATTTTGTTATACCAGCCCAAAGAGACTAAGACAGCAACATCAACTTTTACCTAAATTTTCCATCCGCCAACTTGCCCTACAGAGTTTGGATCTGTCAGTCCCCACAATTATATGAGCCAATGCTGTAAAATAAGTCTACATAGATACATTGATATAATACATATGATTTACATATCATAAAATATATCAGAGAGAGAAAGAATTCTAATACATTTACCAGTGAAAATGTACATCTTCAAGGATAAAATAGAATGTAGTCAAATGGCTCACCGTGGATTTCCTTTAGCAGAATGAGATTTAAATGCTATCAAAAAGATGCTGGCTTAAACTCCACCCATCAAGGGAAGAAAGGCCCTTTCTACGCATGACTGAAAGGTCCGGTACTTGGCATTCGGTATTCTCAGCTCTGCGGGCTTCCCAGGTGTCTTAGTGGTAAAGAACCCACCTGCCAGTGCAGGAGCCTCAGGAGACCAGGGTTCGATCCCTGGGTCAGGAAGATCCCTTGGAGGAGGAAATGGCTACGCACCCCAGTAGTCTTGTCTGGAAAATTTCATGGACAAAGGGAACGTGGGGGGCTACAGTTCATAGGGTCACAAAGAACTGGACACAACTGAGCGACGGAGCGCACACACACATTCTCAGCTCTAGTGACCTCCCAAGGTAATTCCCTGACTCCAGTCTGGGGCCTGTCAGTGGCTGGCTCCACCCACCCACGTGAACAAGAGCAGCTGCCTCTCTGCTGCTTTGTTAATCAACACAGAGCTTGTTTGGTGATCTTACTTTTAAAGTCATTCAGCAGCGTCACGCCAGGACATCCTCCCATCAGTGCTGAATTCTGCTCGTGGTTCTGAATCCACCAGCAAGAGTGTTTACATTTCTGAGAGTTTGCTTGGCCTGTGTGTTGCTGCCAGCTCTCCATTTTGGCAATGAACAATGCCATTTGTGATTTTGGTAAACACAATATGTTTCCTAAAGGTGCTGATGGTAAAAGTGATCTCAAAGATCTAAGTCTTGATATCCAAAAACCCAGCCAGAACAAATGATTCATATTCTAATCAGTGGTAAACAAACAGGTTAGGTCAGAGGGCAGCTGAATGCATCCCAACGTTTCCAGAAAGGGTGAGTAAAAGCTTTGGGGTGAGAATGATTTTCTGGTCAAACAGCCAAGGCATGCTTTTTCCTTCTACCTTAAGTCAGTCCATCTTCTTTTCTTCTGAATCTCCATCTGTGCCCTCTCTGTATGTGGGTATTTGCCTCCCTCCTTCTCTCTGTCCAGTGTTATTCACTGTCTGTTCTTTCACCTTTTCATTCATTTGCTCTGGGTTATTAACTTTACATTTTTCAGTGCCCACTCTGGGCCACCACCTTGAACTCAGCCTCAAGAATGTCACCTAGCAACTGACCTCAAGATGCTCACCTCAGAGCCATTCATTATAATCAATGGTGATGTTGAAAAGTCCAAAGAAGATAGAAAGAAAAGTGCACTCTTCACATTAGAAAAAAAGTGGTAATAGAATCCCTCTTCAAGAGTGATAGATAAAACCTGATCTGTACAATTTTAAACCACTATTTTCCTCTCTAGACTCTAGTGACGGTCTAATTGAAACATGGGCAAACAACAAGAACCACTATAAAACTGAGGAAGCTATTGTGAGAAAACGTATTTGAGTAAACATTCGGCACCTCCAAGTATACAGCCTCATACAAAGGAGATCACTTGACACCTTTCTGGAACAGACTACAGCAATATCACAGGTCAGAGAAACTACCACCAGGGAGGTGATCGAAAAAGTATCAAGTTCAAAAATACATATCTAGTGAAAAGATACTGTACACTTAAATTGTAAAACCTCAAACTTTTTTAACTTTTTATCTTGTATTGGCATATAGCTGATTAACAAACAATGCTGTGATAGTTTCAGGTGGACAGCAAACGGATTCAGCCATACTTACACATGGACCCATTCTCTGCCAAACTCCCCTCCCATCCAGGCTGCCACATAACGTTGAACAGAGTTCCTGTGCTCTACAGTAGGTCCTTGTTGGTTACCCATTTTAAACATAGCAGTGTGTCCATGTCCATCCCAAACTCCCTCACTATCCCTTCCCCTCATCCTTCCCTTAGCAACCATAAGCTTGTAAGAACCACAATGCTTTGGTGTAAACGGGGCTTGAACACAGTCTTCCCTAGATCTTAGAATTACGCTGACCTATCAGAAACAGCTTATGGGATGAATCTGAAGCTTAAGCAGGTAAGAAATGTATCAGAAGCATGTATCTGAGGCATGTGTTCCCAGGAGACCCAATTATTAGTCATCAGAAAGGAACAGGCAGCTGGAAATGGACAATAGGAAACTGATTTGATAATACATCTGCCCTGTGCACTTTCTCAGCTAAAAGTCCCCGTGATCAGAGTCACTCTTTCTGTTGAGTCTCTCTTTCCTTTCTCCTCTGTTTCTTATATTTCTCTGTATCTATCTTTCAATGTTTTTTTTTTTTTTTTCTCTCTCTCTCTTTTTGAACCTCCCTCCAGTAATCAAATAACTTTCCAACCTGAGGAACCTAATCAAGACATCTCCAAATTGGAAGCTGAGTAAACAGACTGGCGTATCCCATCCCCTGTGCCCACAGCTCTCCCCGCTTCCTTCTCTGTGGGAAATCCTCCCTTCAGCTCTGCTCTCACCATTCCAACAAAGCCACTCTGACCAGGGTCCCAGTGAGCACCCCTTTGGTAAACTCATGGTGGGTTTTCAGATCTTCCTTCTTTCATTTACAAACAGTGTTTTCAGGTTTCATCAGAGCCAAGCTCTTGACTGATCTTGCTTGGCTTCACGGACGTCACACTCCACGGATTTTTCTCCTATGTCTCTGGCCATTCCTCTTCATTCTTTTGCTGTTTCCTCTGCTCCCTGACCATCTGATAACACCTGTGCCAGGGCTGAGTGGCCCTACATCCTCTTCTCTATTTACACTAGCCTCCTGGGGGGTCTCATCAGTCTGGGGGCTGTACACATCATGCACATGCTGACCATCACGCTCTCTGGCTGGACCCACGCTCCCCCTCTACTCAACACTGACATCCAGATGCTGAAAAGGAACTTCTGAATGCAGAACTGATCTCTTAAACTCATCTACCTCTCAAACCTCCTCTGCCTTCATTCTTCCATGTCTTATTTAGTGTCAACTCCACCTTTCACCATTTCTCAAGCCAAAAATCTAAGGGATTATTCTTAACCCAACTTTATCTCCCCCACCCTATGCCCAGGTCCCCAGGTCATTCAGTTCTTTCCCTTCCAGATACACCCAGAGATTGGCCACCTCTCGTCACTTTCATTATTCTTCCTCCCTAGTCTGAGATCCCATCTTCACTCACGAGGCTCACGACGCAGCATCCTAACTGGTCCTCTGCTTCCACCATCACTTCCTTACAGCTGATTCTTAACAGAGTCACCAAATCAATCTAAGTCCACATCAGATCGCACCAGTCCTGAGAGCAACACCTTTCATGGGACACACGGCCCTAGAAAAATCAGGCTGAGCATCAGCCTCCTTCCCCACAGCCACACCCTCCTTGCTATTCCTAAATCCCCCGCCCAGGGTCTCTGTCCCAGCTGCTCTCAGCACCTGGATCATCTCCTCCGACAGGTTCCCGGCTCACTCCCTCATCCCAGCTCCCGGCTCAGGGTCACCTCTTCCTAACTACTAGGTGAAAAATTCCAACAGCATCCGCTTGCTTTGCTCTTCTTCTGTTTTATTTTCCAGAGCACCTGCCAGCTTCTAACATACACTACAATTTACTCACTTATGTTTACTGGTTACCGTCATTCTCCCCCATTACAGAGCAAACTCCCCACAGACACTTATCTCCATATTTCGTTCACTAATATAGCCTGAGCACCCAGAAGAGTGCTTGGCTCAAAGAAAAGGTGGCTCAGTAAACACCTCCTGATAAACAACACTCAAAGCTCTAACTTAAAAACTATACTCAATATTTGCCAAATCTGCCCTAAAATGTACAAAAGGCACACATTTCCATTTAAGGCAATTCCTAATGTAGAGTTAAGTCAACACTGAACTGAGAATCTAAAACCTGGGGCTGAACCTGCATCCCATAGGGTGTCACCATTTGACCTTGAAGAACTTCTTCAACTTCCCCAAGAATCAGTTCTTCCTCTGTAAAGTCAGGATAATATCTCACAGTTTGTTGTTGCTTTTATGTGTAAGACCAAATATGATGATGCATGTAAAATGATAAATTCAAAAGTGCAAGGTCAGGGTTTTCCTGGTTGTTCAGTGGTGAAGAATCCACCTGCCCATGCAGGAGACACAGGTTCGATCCCTGGTCTGGGAAGATCCCACATGGCACAGAGCAACTAAGCCTGTGCGCCACCACTACTGAGCCTGTGCTCCAGAGCCCAGGAGCCCCAACTACTGAGCCCACGTGCCTCAGCTACTGAAGCCCGAGTGCCCTACGGCCTGTGCTCTGCAACAAGGGAAGCCACCGCAATGAGAAACCCATGCACCGCAATGAAGAGTAGCCCTCACTCACGCAGCTAGAGAAAAGCCTGTGTAGCCACGAAGACTCAGCACAGCCACAAGTACAACAACTGAAGTACATAACTAACTAAATAAAAATATTTTAAAAACAACAAAACAGCAAGTGCAGCAAGGTCAGATGACAAGAGGGTCCACGATTCCCTCTTGGACAATTTGCCGTGAGCTGTCATTTTTTTTTATAAAGCAAGTGATAAAAATACACCGTGATTATCACATGCAGCTGCACCAACAGACCAAAATAAACCTGATTAAGACACAGTGCCTTAAAAAGTGATGGTTCCTTGGGTTTTCCCATTCAAGCGTGAGAATCCTGTGATGCCCAGAAGGCAGCCTTAAACCAGGGATTAACCGGAGATGCCAAAAGGATTTGTGGAGAAGGCACCAAGTCACAGGTTGAGACAAAGATGACAGCAGCTTATTTAACCTAGAGAGTGACTGGAAGAGAGTGGTGAGGTCCCTGGGCTCTGGAGCCAGATTTCCAGTTCAACCCCCGGCTCACCTACCTTTGCTATGTAAATAGCCTCAGACCAACTGCCCAACTTGCCCCTCATCTAAAAGAGGGAGACAATCCCTAGGCTTAACCTGAGGACTACATGAGCATCCACCTATGGAGCACTTAGAAGACCTGTATTCAACCAAGGAATTCTCGTGGGAAAGCAAGTGTGGGGAAACAAAACAAAGTTCAATATATTCACACAGAGGATTGAAGTGTTTTTCCAGCCCATTAAGTAAAGGCCAGAGGAGAAGTGGAAGCACCTCCTCATTAGGAGGTGAAACAAAGAAAAACCTAAAGCCAAAAGGAATACTAAAATAGACATGAAATAGACATGACTTGGGCTGTGTATACCTCCAGTGTGAAGACTATCCACAGAGTGGACACTCTCTGACTTGCTTACTTGAGGACAAAGAAAACAAAGACAGTGAAGTTGTTCAGCCATGCCTGACTCTTTGCGACCCCACGGACTGTAGCCTACCAGGCTCCTCCATCCATAGGGTTTTCCAGGCAATGGGTTGCCATTTCCTTTGCCAGGGGATCTTCCCAACCCAGGGATCGAACCTGGGTCTTCTGCATTTCAGGCAGACACTTTACCATCTGAGCCACCAGGGAAGCTTGGTGGGACAGGGAAGCCACTTGAGGACAGAGTGCTAGCAATTCCTGGTCACCCTAAACCTAAGGATCTCTCCGAGGGGTTCAGGGACAGCAGGCTCCACATCGCCTGGCAGCTTGGAGGACATGTGCATTCTGGGGCTTCAGACACTGTGCGTGTGAGTCTGGGCCCCGGCCATCTAAGTTTCAACAAGCCTCCAGATGGCGGGGACAGGCTCCAAAGTCTGAGAACCACTACCCTCAGCCATCTACTCCCACAAGAGATTAAAAGATCCTGACGGAGGATCACACTCGACTCTTCACTGCTTTATCTAAGAGACTAATTTCTGTTTAGCTGCAAGAAAGTGACTTTCAGTTTAGTTCAGTTCAGTTCAGTCACTCAGTCCTGTCCGACTCTTTGCGACCCCATGAATTGCAGCACACCAGGCCTCCCTGTCCATCACCAACTCCCGGAGTTCACTCAGACTCACGTCTATCCAGTCAGTGATGCCCTCCAGCCATCTTATCCTCTGCCATCCCCTTCTCCTCCTGCCCCCAACCCCTCCCAGCATCAGAGTCTTTTCCAATGAGTCAACTCTTCGAATGAGGTGGCCAAAGTACTGGAGTTTCAGCTTTTGCATCATTCCTTCCAAAGAAATCCCAGGGCTGATCTCCTTCAGAATGGACTGGCTGGATCTCCTTGCAGTCCAAGGGACTCTCAAGAGTCTTCTCCAACACCACAGTTCAAAAGCATCCACAATGGAGTATTACTCAGCCATTAAAAAGAATACATTTGAATCAGTTCTAAGGNTGGAGCCGATTATACAGAGTGAAGCAAGCCAGAAAGAAAAACACCAATACAGTATACTAACGCATATATATGGAATTTAGAAAGATGGGGATGATGACCCTGTATTCGAGACAACAAAAGAGACTCAGATCTATAGAGTGAACCTTTGGACTCTGGGGGAGAGAGAGAGGGAGAGGGTGGGATGAGATGGGAGAATGGCTTTGAAACATGTATACTATCAAGTCAGAAACGAATCGCTAGTCGATGTCTGATGCAGGATGCAGGATGCTTGGGACTGGTGCAAGGAGAGGACCCAGAGAGATGGTATGGGGTGGGAGGTGGGAGGGGATTCATGTTTGGGAACGCTTGTACACTCGTGGTGAATCCATGTCAATGTTTGGCAAAACCAATACAGTAATGTAAAGTAAACTAAAGTTAAAATAAAAATTAAAAAAAAAAAAAGAAAATTATGAAAAGTAAAAAAAAAAAACGAAAAAAACAAAAGCATCAATTCTTCGGTGCTCAGCTTTCTTCACAGTTCAAGTCTCACATCCATACATGACCAATGGAAAAACCATAGCCTTGACTAGATGGACCTTTGTTGGCAAAGTAATGTCTCTGCTTTTGAATATGCTATCTAGGTTGGTCATAACTTTTCTTCCAAGGAGTAAGCGTCTTTTAATTTCATGGCTGCAGTCACCATGTGCAGTGATTTTGGATCCCCAAAAATAAGTCTGACACTGGTTCCACTGTTTCCCCAGCTATTTCCCATGAAGTGATGGGACCAGATGCCATGATCTTTGTTTTCTGAATGTTGAGCTTTAAGCCAACTTTTTACTCTCCTCTTTCACTTTCATCAAGAGGCTTTTTAGTTCCTCTTCACTTTCTGCCAACACTAAATGTAAACATTATTCATGGTAGTTTAGTCACTAAGATCGTGTCTGACTCTTAACAACCCCAAGGACTATAGCCCACCAGGCCCCTCTGTCCATGGGATATTTCAGGCAAGAATACTGGAGTGAGTTGTCAGTTCCTTCTCCAGGGGAGAAGGCTTCCCTGGTGGCTCAGATGGTAAAGCATCTGCCTGCAATGAGGGAGACCTGGGTTCGATCCCTGGGTTGGGAAGATCCCCTGAAGAAGGAAATGGCAACCCACTCCAGTACTCTTGCCTGGAGAATCCTATGGATGGAGGAGCCTGGTAGGCTACAGTCCATGTGGTCACAGAGAGTTGGACAGGACTGAGAGACTTCACTTTCTTTCACTTTCTTTTCTTTTCTCCGGGGGAGCTTCTTAACCCAGGAATTGAACCTGGGTCTCTTGTATTGCAGGCAGATCCTTTACTGACTAAGCCACCAGTTTGCCAGGACACAAAATCTTTAACTCACAAATATCCACCCAGCTACCACCCTATACACCAGGAGAGACAAAAAGAATAAAGCATGGATCTTGTTCCCTGGGAATTTATAACATTATGAGGTATTCAGACCCAGAAATACTAACAAAAATACAAAGCCAGATGTAGCTCCTGCTGTCACAGCTAAGAAGCAACCGAGCAAGGTTCTGGAAGACTAAACATGCAAGAAACACTCACAGCAGCAGTTGGTCAGGTCTGGAGGGAGGCAAGGAGGTAACAAGGGTATTCTTAGGCGGCTGGACATGCAACTGGGACTCGATCGTCATCCTGAGGAGTCTGGTCTTTATTTCATTTTTCAGTACAAAGTTACTGAAGGTTTTAGAGAAAGATTATGCTTCTCCATGTCCCCCAAACTCAGTTCAAGGTGATAGTTTAGTGGAGATTAGAGGTATAGAGGAAAAAAAAGAGACTAGATAGAAATTTGAAGAATAGACCGTTGTGCAGAGAAAGAGAAGTGATGATGAAATGCAAGAAAAACACACAGTATAGTTAGGACAGAGTCTACAAGGGCATCAGTGACAAGTTGCTCCATGTGTCAAATATGGTCCAAAGGTATCAAAGTAAAATCGGAAAGTTTTGTTTTGAAAGTGTTAGTCGCTCAATAGTGTCTGACTTTTTGTGACCCTATGGACTGTAGCCCTCCAGGTTCCTCTGTCCATGGAATCCTCCAGGCAAGAACCCTGGGGTGGGTTGTCATTTCCTTCTCCAGGGTATCTTCGTGACCCAGGGATCAAACCCACATCTCCCGCATTGCAGGCAGATTCTTTACTGTCTGAGCCACCAGGAAAGCCCCTCAAAGTAAAATGAAGCCCCCCAAATATATTTTCCTTCAACATGCCTGTGGAATTGGATATGATGCATTTTTTGATTGCGTAGCTGAAACTGAACTATGTATAATATGCTTAAAATGTATATTCAGACTGGAAAAAAAATTGAGCTATATATGACAGGTTACTTGCATAAGAAACAAAACCAAAACCACAGCACTTCAGAGTGTTAAACTAACATGGAAACTTGATTATGGAAACCCCTTTAATACTAAGACTGTTTTATTCTCAAATGTACCAAATTTCCACAAGTCCACTTATATAGTTGAAATCAGTCAGTGATAACATACCAATGTGCAATTAGCTGATTTGAGAACATCCATTTTAACCATATCACATCCTTCTTTAGATATCTATGCTGAAAAATCATTCCTATACTACCAACGTCAGGACTAGATTCCCAAATTCTAAAGTTTGTTCTAAATGCTGAAAACATCTGTCTTCATATACCAATGTTCTCTACTTGCATGTGATTAATTTAAATCTGGTACAAGAAAGTCAGTTCAGTGGCTCAGTCGTGTCTGACTCTTTGTGACCCCATGGATTGCAGCACGCCAGGCTTCCCTATCCAGCACCAACACCTGGAGCTTACTCAAACTCATGTCCATCAAGTCGGTGAAGCCATCTAACCATCTCATCCTCTGTCATTCCCTCCTCCTCCTGCCTCCAAAATTTCCCAGAATCTGGGTCTTTTCTAATGAGTCAGTTCTTCGCATCAGGTGGCCAAAGACTGGAGTTTCAGAAATGGGCCTGGTACTCCCTGGTGGTCCCATGGCTAACACTCTGTGCCTCCACTGCAGGGGCACAGATGTGTTCCTTGATCCTGCAAGCTGCTTGGGATGAAGAAAAGGGAAAGGAGGAAACAAAAAAAGAGAGAGAGAGAAAAAAAAAGGAAGGAAGGAAAGGAGAAATGGGCTTCCCTGTGAAGGAAATTTTGAAAAGAGACCAAGAAGATAAGGACGAATCAGCCATATCAAGTGTAAAGCTCCATCCAAGACCTCTGTGAAGGCACATGTGGCAGACGCAAAGGCACTGAGGCAGGAACACACCTGGTCTCAGAGAAATGGAGACGCCAAGGGCAAGTGGGCACAGAGGTCAAGGGGCATGTCCTTGCAGGCCACAGAAAAGGTGGTCTCTCTAGTGCCTGGAATTGCTGGGGAGGGTGGTAAGCAGAAGAATGACATGATCTGATCACACTTGGGCCATGAGCTCATACTTATGTTGTCATGAGTAATGCAGACCTCATCATCTGAACCCAGAATAATGTAAAGGGGGGAAAAAAAAAGCTCTTGCCTCATAAGGTTATCTGTGGGGTCAACAAGCATACGAGCTAATACACATTAAATATGGGTTAACGCACTTAGCGTCATACTTAATCATCAAGTTGAGCTAAGCTACAAATGTGCATATTTAATCACTGGCTGCCTATTCTGTTAAAGAAATAAATATCATCATGATCTAAGGGAAATTACACCAGCCTGTTATCTTACGTGTGTTGATATAGTACATAAGCACACAGTGAAAGGAGGAAGACATGATTAATCTATTACGACTCCGGCATAAGCCTTCCAACCGGGACCCACAAAAGGCTGACGAGGCCTGCTTACAGTCAGGACGAGGCTGGAGGAGACAGGACTTTCTGATAGGGAACATGTACAGTGGGTTCCTCAGGGACGCGTACTTGGGGCCCACAGCACGGCTGGGACTGCTGACGGCCCTGCTCTCGGTGTTGGACTTCCTGCCTCGAAACGTGCAGAACGAAATTATACAGAACTTCCTGGTGGTCCAGATGTGAGGACCGCATGCTTCCACTGCAGGGGCACGGTTCAATCCCCGCTCAGGGAACAAGACCCCATATGCTGCAGGGTGTAGCCAAGAAAATTAAAATAGAAACATCTATGCTCCAAAAAAGAGAGAGAGAGAACAAAGTCACAGCCAACGTGGCTCAAACCCAGCTCTGTACCCTTTTTGACACGAGGTTGGCTCCTGCTGTTGTCCACTCTTGCTTCCCTCCAGTTTTAATTAGATCTTCCTTGTTATCCATGTCTCCCTAAAAGCCTTCTTAGACATCTCCTAGAACAATCCTGGATACTATCTAATAACAACAGAAACAGGTGGCATGGGTGGTTTTACAGAATACCTCCTTATAAAGATGTCAGTGGATATGTGCACAAAGTAATCCCACAGTTGTGCACTGCGCATGTGTGTGAGTGTGTGCTATGTCGTGTCAAACTCCCTGTGATCCTACGGACTGTAGCCCGCCAGGCTCCTCTGTCCATGGGATTTCCCAGGCAATAATACTAGAGTGGGTTGCCATTTCCTTCTCCAGGGGATCTTTCCAACCCAGGGATCGAATCCACGTCTCCTGCATTGGCAGGTGGGTTCTCTACCACTGCGCCAATTGAGAAGCCACAATTTTACAGGTAGTTAAATATCCAGGATTGGACTGAGGGGGTAGATGGCTGTCTAATATAGAAAACCTGCAGTGTTTGTTGAGTGAATAAACCCAGAATTGCAAGTGTAATTATATACAATGTAAAAGTAAATAAGATATCAATATCTGTCTGCTCTTCTAATGTTACCTACTAGTACTGCTCTGCATCCTATATCCTGTTCTTGATTTATTTATCACGGATGCCTATTCTTAGCTCTAAAGCATTAATTACCCTGTGCTTGTCCTCCCTTCTCATTACCAACTTAATCAAATAACAAATAAAATAAAAATAGTAAAGCAGCAACAATAATAATAGCTAGTATATTAGCAAGCTTAGATATACACACTCCCCCCCCCCAGGTTAAATGCTTTATCTGTACTGTCTCATTTGTTTGAAAAACTTAATGAGGAGGCTCCATGATGGTCTCTGTTTCACAGTTAAGACTTAAGGGTGTCCCCATGGTTACAAAGCTAATCAGTGCTGGAATCTAGCCTGACCTCAGACTCACAGTCTGAATCCTGGTCTTAACAGCTTCTTCAGTACTGTCTGTTAACACAGCCCAGACTCTATTCCTGGATGGAACCTTCACTTCCCTTTAACACTTCCTAGAAATAGTTGAAGCAGTTCATTTCTGTGCCACAGGTATTATACTTAACCCAGAGTGCTTGCAGCTATAGTTTACACTTTCTGCAAGAGTTAACTTCCACATGTATACCTTCATGTAGCAACAGGTCTGGAAAAACAAAATGAAATAAGATGTACTAAACAACAATGAAAATAAGCATCAAAATATATTCCGGTTGATCATCAGACCCAATGGTCATTCATGAAATTATTACAGGAAGAATAAAATACCAGTTCTCAGAAGAAATCAAATTCCTTCGTGTTCTGGCCCTCTTGAAACTCTAGCCCTCTTGAACCTCTGCATAGGAGATTCATTCCCTGTGGACCGAAACTCCAAGATGAGAACAGCAGGACAATTAAGAGAAGAGGCTGGGCCCTGCTCAGACTACATCTTTTTCATTCTCGAAGTCAGGAGACCTCCCTGACCATGCACAGAAAGGCCCCCTGGAGGTTAAAGGGGAGTGATGCTAAGGGATGCTATACCCATAGGCCTCTTTAGTGGAGTCCATCTTGCCTAAGAGATGTGTGCACATCAGGAGTTTCCTGAGATGTACCAAATATGGACCAGGAAAATCAACATGATTGGCCAAAGGAAGACCGGGAGAAATGCCCCACGAATGTAATTCCAACTGTTACAAGGGTGCAACTTTTTCTCGGATCTGCCTATGTGTCTATCCACACATACTCTTTCTCCTCCTAATAAATTCTGGTTTCACTACTTTCTGTCTTTGTGAGAATTCTTTTCTGCAGAGCCAAAGGGCCAGGGCCTTGTCACTGACCACTGGCCTAGTGGTTAAGATTCGGTGCTCTTACTGCCGTGATCCAACTTGAATCTCTGGTTGCAAACCAAATCCATGTTTCAAGGCGCTGCAGCCAGGGCCACCTGGGATTGACCTGGAGGGCCTCCACTGGTCCCTACCCTGCTGCTCACAGGCCTGCTTTCAATTCAAGGAAGGTCCACGCTTTTTCTGTCTCAGAGTCTTTGCACATGCTCTCCTTAGAACGTTCCATCTTCTACTATTATCCCTGAGAATTAGGGCTCACTCTGGAGGCCCACTTACATATATGTATCTTTCTCATGCATACCCCAGACAACATGAGCCTTTGCCCAATATTCTGTCTCCCAGCATCCTGCTGTTTTCACACTTAGCCTTTATCTCAGCCTCCCAGCAAGACCAAGTACCATGAGGGCAGGCAGTATATCTATTCTGGATTAAACACTCTGCCCTCAAACCTGCACTTGCCACAGTATAAGCATAGTGCAGATACTACCAGCCTGAGATTGACAGATTCTTCCCCAGTCTTTTATTTGCCCTATACACAAAGAACTGTCACAGTAAGAAAACAAAAGAAATGCAGTCTGAATTGTTGCTCTGTTTTTTAGGCAGATGTCAATCATACATTGACTCATCTTATGAATCAAAATCAATCAGGTGAAACCTCTAAAATATTTCTGGTTCAACTGGATTAAGCTATGATTTAAAAAAATGCCAATATTAAGCAATTTTACTGGGCAGTCAATTTGAAACACAACTTCATTCAGATACTGGACTCTGCTTCAGATGTCCCGAGTTTCTAATCTGCTAAAAAATGCTGGAGGAACAGTGATTATATCAGTATCTCAGCCCTACCACTTCAATTTCCCAAGAAAAAATTCCAGGAGTACTAAGAATGACAAAATTGCTACTTCTTGCAACTTGCTCACCCTGGAATTAACTAGCAAGTGATTCCACTAAGTATTAATATATAGCACTGAGACGCTTTCGAATTCTTAAGAGAATATGAATGCATAGATCGTGTGTATTTGTAACAATACACCTTTTTTTTTAAAAGTCGGGATATTTTGTAACTGAGACTTAATGGCTGTACAAATGCTTTAATCTCCCTTTCAATTCTTTTGTTGAGAAGCATTACATATTCTAACCAAAAGAATTCTCACACTTCCTTCTCTGCAACTATTTTCTTGCAGATTTACTAAGTGTCAACCACTGGTCAATCCTGTAATCACATTTGCTGGGCACGTCCCTTCTCAGTACATGTGAGAGCACCGTTATGGATGCTGTTGTTTTAATAATATCATATTCTATAACATTTCAAAAGATACATGATCAATACCATTTAACAGAGAGCTGAATGAGCAATTCTCTAATTCTCTATTAGAGTTGGTTCTTTTAAGTGCATCTGTAAATTTTACTGTTTCAGAATCTTAACTGGATTTCTGGTAATTATATATAAAATCCTATAATGTACTTAAGAAGTGTTCCAATTACACAATAGGAAAAAAGGAAAACACACACACATAACTTTACTGCTTGTAACAATTACGTCTTATGGAAGCCAGAGGTCNAGAGGTCAGTTGGTTGTTTATTTTTTAACAAGTGCTATAATTCGCCTTACAACACACTTTTACAAAGAAGTTAAACCTGGTAATTTAGATACCAATTAGAACTGTTAATGTGCTTTAGTTCAAGTGGTGATCTCAGCTACTATGATGTGGCACTTAGATATAATAGTTCTTAAAGAAGACTGCCAAATCTCATTAATCCAATATCTCACATAAAACATTCCATCTCTGTAAGTACTGTAAGCACAGAAGCGGAGCACAAGATCTAACTAAAATTTCCTCTATGTTTTACTATGGGAATAGAATTTTTCTCTCAATAAAATGTAAGTTTCTTTTTGTTGTTAAACGTTAAAAAATAATGTCTTTTGAAATCTCTCTATTGCAAATCACAATCTAAATTGTGTTATGAAATGATAGTCTTCTAAGGACTTCCCTGGAGGTCCAGTGGTTAAGACTTCGTGCCTCCAATGCAAGGGCCATGGGTTCCATCCCTAGTCTGGGAACTAAGATCTTGCATGTTGAGCAGTACAGCCAAGAAAATAAATTAAAAAAAATTTTTTTTTTAATGACAGTTTTAAATTTCTGAGAAACACTGGAATGTCCTTGGTTCTGCTAAGTTGTAAACCACAGAAAATGACTTAGACAGAAAACAAACTACACACACACTTTTTCTCAATGCATACATAGCCCACTTTTATGTCTACGTAATGACAAACTACATTATGTCTATATAATTACATATATATAATGACATACCAACCACTCACTTTTACGTTTCAGAATCCTATGAAGTAGAGAGCTCAGTGCCATACTTGCATAATCCACAGCCTGCTGGACACCGTCACTCCAACACAAGATAAAAAATGCCGCCACATAACACAGCTGTAACACATTAACAAACAAAGTGATCTACAGAACTTCTGTCTCAACCTTCACTCTCTCCCCTCTCACCAGACAGCCAACTCACTTATTCCAGCTGCCATCAGAAACCTGGAGTCATTTTTCATCCTTTATTTCTTACACCCCTGTCCAATTAGTCAGCAAGCTCTTTAATCTTCAGAACATATCTAAAATATGAACACTTCTCTCACCATCTCCATACCACTGTCCAAGCCAATCGCTCTTGTTGGGTTCCCTGCAAGAGGCTTCCAGCTGAGCTTCCTGCTTCCAGCTGCGCCCTTGCTCAAATCTTCCAGGATAATGAAAGAATTCTTTTAAAATGTGGATTCGATCATGTCCCTTCTCTTCCCAAAACTCTTCAGAAACGACAGCGACAGCGTCCTCACGGCGGTCGCTGGGTTTGCCCACCCATCGCTGCTCTGACATCATGACTACGTTCCCTGCTGGTGATTCTCCTCTGCTCCAGCCACGACTGGCCTCCTTGTTATTCCTGGAGATCACCGGGCTTTCTCACACCTGGGGAACCTCATCCACTGCTTCTTTGCTCTGTGGCCAGCTATCCAGAGAGCTAACAGTCCCACCTTCTTGAGACTATAGCTCAAATGACACTTCTCAATCTAGCCTACCCTGACCACCCTATTTAAAATTTCAAACAATACTCCCTATTTTTTCCTGGTGGCTCAGACAATAAAAAAATCCACCTGCAATACGGGAGATGAGGGTTCGACCCCTGGGTCAGGAAGATCCCCTGGAGAAGGGAAGGGCTACCCACTCAAGTGTTCTCGGCTGGAGAATTCCATGGCCAGAGGAGCCTGGTGGGCTCCATCCCGTGGGATCACAAAGGGTCAGACATGACCTAGCAACTAACACACACATCTTTTAATACCGAATCCCTCTACCCTTGCTCTACATTATTTTTTTCATAGCATTTATCACCTTCTCCTCGAATTGGGTGAAATAAAATGACAAATAAAAATCGAGACTTCTCCCAACTGCTAATTTAACCAAATATCCATATTTGTATAAGCATGGAAAAATTGTTATGAAACATTTCCCAAAGACTTCTGTTTTAGCCAATATAAACTAGCAAAGATGAAGGTATTTGCAACAGTCATTCATGTTTGCTACAGCATTATAAGGACTATGGTCAAATCTTGAGGATGTTCCTTTTCAAATCACTGAATCTGTTCAAGAATTCATTAACATCCCCTTTTTCTGCTTTGAAGGCACTATGGTTTTGTAATAAACTCATATTCCTCCAATTCAAAAAGTCTATCCCAAATGTACATTTGTATAGAATAGTGAAAATTTCAGGAAACAAAAACTTGATGCTTTCCTTAGCATTTAGTACTAAAATAAAAGCTTTAGTGAGTTACCTTATAATCCTAAAAAGTAGACACTGTGAAGCGTTACTGAAAAAAAAAAAATCATACCACTGCTATTTCCTATTCTTTCTCATTTCCACTCTTCCACTCAAAAGGAGTCTTCATTTTAATCATAATTATTTGAACCTTGTTTCCTGATTACACTTCAATCTATTTCCTTTGACATATGGCCAACTCTCCCACTTATAGCCTCCTGACCTCTCTCAAATGTCTGTGCATTTATGGCCAATCCACTTGTGGATACATATAAGGTGATACAAACAAGGCTGATATTGAATTGAGCATCAAAACTGAATATGAATGAAGTAGAAGAAATATCATTTGAAGACACAAGATAAAAATAAAACGTCTTCTGTATCCCATTCAAAAGAAGAATTGGGGCGAAAATAAAATGTGAAGGCTAGTTAGACTTCAAGGCTCAGTGACACTGCTCAGCTGTGATCTGGAGGCTTTGTGTAGTCTAGGACTTCCCACTTTAGCGACACAATCTGATGGTATCTATTTTCTCATTTTTAATCCTTAAACTGACTTTTTTAAATGCTCGTGTGTTTAAATGATGTCTCTCTAATGAAACTGAAAGCTTTCTCTCAAAGAGAATAAATTACATATTGATGTGCATACACATCTTCCCTGGTACCCAGCTCACTGTTATGCAAATAAATACTCAATAATAAAGCTGTGGATTGTCAGACACTTGCTATTTCTTACATAAATGGCGCATTCTGAAACGTATTCTCTTTCACAATCTGAGAGCTGTAGATCTCAAAGGATTTTACTCAATGGGAATAAATCAAGTTATGAAGCCAGCTATATCACAACTAGATCCCACACATAATAGCTCCCCTAGCTTCCAAACCAATTATTTCTCATTGATAAAAGCATTACATGGAAGGACACTACCATGGGCACAACATTATTAATAACTTCCAGCAGTAAATTCAATTATTAGGACAATAGGTGCTTATATATGTGTTACATGGGCAAAGCTGTTGGGGAAGGGAGTTCTTTCTTTTTAGTGCTGATTTTTATGAAAATAAAGTCTGAACACTGGAAGTTCAACTTAACAGTTGATCAGTAAATATCAAAGTGCTATAAGTATGTAAGCATAAAATTGTAACCACCATACTTGGCTTCTTCCATGAAAGCACAACTTCTGTCCAAAATAAGTTTAAGACTATTTTAATCACATTTTTGAAGGCAATATATTATACAGAATATAAGTAATTAGGGACAGTCTGATTTACATTTATCTGAGATAAAGAATTGGATTTATGATTCCAAATTCTAGAATTCTCTCCAACATTCTCTCTAAAAAATGAATGATGATTATTCGAGATCAGAAGAGGTACACACTGGGCTAACATCCACTAATCAATCTTAGGTCTAATCTGTGGTCCTCACAGAACAGGACTCTGATTTCTTTCAATAGGTTGGGTCTTTATTGGTTCATCATAACTAGATCATAAATACTGGCTAGTTTTTATTGCACTGCTCAGGTCAAGATTTCCACCTCTTCATTATTCCTTGTCTTGTCTTTATTAATCACAGGAGGACATTCCTCCCAAATGAAGGGTATGGCTCCAAGTTAGTTAGTTAGTTAGTTCAGTCGCTCAGTCATGTCCGACTCTTTGTGACCCCATGAATTGCAGCACACCAGGCCTCCCTGTCCATCACCAACTCCTGGAGTTCACTCAGACTTGCATCCATCCAGTCAGTGATGCCATCCAGCCATCTCATCCTCGGTCGTCCCCTTCTTCTCCTGCCCCCAATCCCTCCCAGCATCAGAGTCTTTTCCAATGAGTCAACTCTTCGAATGAGGTGGCCAAAGTACTGGAGTTTCAGCTTTAGCATCATTCCTTCCAAAGAAATCCCAGGGCTGATCTCCTTGAGAATGGACTGGCTGGATCTCCTTGCAGTCCAAGGGACTCTCAAGAGTCTTCTCCAACACCACACTTCAAAAGCATCAATTCTTCAGTGCTCAGCCTTCTTCACAGTCCAACTCTCACATCCATACATGACCACAGGAAAAACCATAGCCTTGACTAGACGGACCTTAGTCAGCAAAGTA
>SJYQ01000260.1:572901-589360 GCA_006410935.1 Redunca redunca | reverse complement strand
AATAAAGTCTGACACTGTTTCCACTGTTTCCCCATCTATTTCCCATGAAGTGATGGGACCAGATGCCATGATCTTCGTTTTCTGAATGTTGAGCTTTAAGCTAACTTTTTCGCTCTCCTCTTTCACTTTCATCAAGAGGCTTTTTAGTTCCTCTTCACTTTCTGCCATAAGGGTGGTGTCATCTGCATATCTGAGGTTATTGATATTTCTCCCGGCAATCTTGATTCCAGCTTGTGTTTCTTCCAGTCCAGCATTTCTCATGATGTACTCTGCATATAAGTTAAATAAGCAGGGTGACAATATATGGCTCCAAGAGCTAACCCAAAGATGCTACCACCAAGGGCTTTGAATGACACTCAGTTCAAGGAAAAAAGGTTTCATTCACAGAAGCAAAGAGTCATTTAATTTTAAAGTCAGAGAAACGATGCTGAACTTCTTAGAAATGTCGATTATAGTTATACAGCAGAAATCATCCTTGTGCTACCAGCAAACGTGGAAGCCACACTGAACAGAGGCAAAACATTGCATTTCTTTACAAATCCTTGAACATGAAAAACGAAGACAATAATCTTACAATGAAGAAAAGCTGGAGGTTTATCTGAAAGTGTAATTTTCTTCCCTGGAATGGCAGCTCTGCTTACTGCACTTGGCCTTGCTGTGGGTGCCTGGCAGACAGGGGGCTGGCACTCAGGGCACTTCCTAGATCTATCAGGGAGCCTTACAGTCTTTAGCAGAGTTTCTCAAACACAGGAGTCTAACCTTATGGGTCAGAAAACTCTTTGCTTGGTGGGGGTGTTGCTGCTGTCCTGTGCCTTGAAGGATGCCAACAGCATTCCATGACTCTGCAAACTAGACACCAATAGCTCCACTCTTCCTCCCCTAGTCATGACAAGGAAAGCATCTCTCATCCCCAGATGAGAATCACTAACCTGAGAGTCCCAGTTGCTGTTGTTAATCTGTAAAATGGGCTAATAGCAGACGAAGAAAAGCATATTTACAAAGGTTTCTTTCAGGATGAATATTCTCAAGTTGCCTTTTTTTGTTTTGGTAGCCCATCTGTGACTGAGAGAGGTCTTAAGAGGCCTGAGATGCGAAGAATTTTCTTGTTGGAAAAAGGAGGGAAATTTACCAATAACTCTAGAGAGAAAAGGAAAAAAGAGAAAGGGGGAAGAGAGGTGGTATCATCATCAACTTCTTTAGCCCTTGATAATGTGAATAAACTCCTGATATAATTGAGATAGGGCTTTCCTGGTAGCTTAGTAGTAAAGAATCTGCCTGTAATTCAGGAGACAGCAGGAGACACACTTTCTATCCCTGGTCAGCAAGATCCCCTGGAGAAGGGAATGGCAACCCACTCCACCATTCTTGCCTGGAGAATCCCAATGACAAAGAAGCATGGTAGGCTATAGTCCATAGGGTCGAAGAGAGTCAGACACAACTGAAGTGATTGAAAATACACACACATAAATGAGATAAATGGTTTCTTAATAGAGATAAGAATGGTGTCAGATTTTAACTTTCAGACTGAATCACTATGGCAGAGAAAATGATGCTCATAAGAGATGTATCTACCCTTCTCCTCCCTGGACCCCCATGAATATTCTTTGTTACATGCAAAATGGAGGTAAGGATGCAAAGAGAACTGAGCTTGCTAATCAGCTAACACTCAACTAGGGAAATAATCCTGAATTATCCCAATGAATCCACAAGAGCCCCCAAAACTGAGGAAAGGATATGATGTGAGCAGGACTCAACCTTCTGCTGCTGGCTTTGAAGATGTAGGAAAAGGCCACAAGCCAAAGAATGCAGGCAGCCTCTAGAAGCCAGAAGAGGCAAGAAACAGATTCTCCCCTAAAGCCTGCAGAAAGGAACACAGTCCTCTGTGTTCACCTTGAATTTAGCCAACTGAGACCCACATAGGACTTCTAAAGAACCAAAAGGGGATAGATTTGTGTAGTTCTAAGCCACTCAAGGTATGGTGTTTGTTACAGTAGCAGTAGCAAAATACAGTAGTTATGTACAGATGTGAGAGTTGGACCATAAAGAAGGCTGAATGCCAAAGAATTGATGTTTTAGAACTGGTGTTGGAAAAGACCCTTGAGATTCCCTTGAACAGCAAGGAGATCAAAGCAGTCAATCCTAAAGAAAATCAACCCTGAATATTTATTGGAAGGACTGATGCTGAAGCTCCAATACTTCAGCCATATGATGCAAAGAGTTGACTCATTGGGAAAAACCCTGATGCCAGGAAAGATTGAAGGCAAAAGGAGAAGGACATGGCAGAGGATGAGATGGTTAGATAGCATCACTGACTCAATGACCACGAATTTGGGCAAACTCCAGGAAACAGAGGAGGTCGGAGGAGCCTGGCATGCTTTACTCCTTTGGGTCACAAAGAGTCAGACACAACTTAGCAACTGAACAACAACAGTCAGCTCTCCCTGATGGTTCTCATTTAGAATACAGCCTTTGGCCACAGGGAAGCCTGAACAAACGAACTATCAGGAACTTACAGAAATTGTACAGAAAATGCCTACATCTCAACAGCCTTATCAATGGGAATGTGGGCCACCACTCATCAGGTATGATAATCAGGAGCCTTAGCTGACATCTGTGATACAGGAAATAAAAGAAGAAATCCATCTCAGAGACCCACTGGGAGATTTTAAGGGGATTCTGTATGTAAACTGTACAGCCCAGTGCCAAACAAAGGCTTACAATGGATATTCTACTTCATTTCCCCTACAGACACATAGAAAAGCTTTTTCCACGATGGAATAATCTTTCCTGTATTGGCCTGATGACAAGCTATACCTCTGCTCATGCAAAATGCACAGGGAGCGAGAGAAATCACATGTGATTAGGTCTCTCTCTGAATCCTCAGGAAGATCAATAACTGCACGCTCTTCTGTGTGGTCCAGATCAATACACAATTCCAGTCATCATGAACTCAGTCCAAGTTGCTGCCTCCCTGACACCTTATCGGGAGCAGGAGAGAAGCAGTAACCATTTTTCTGGATCCCTGCAAGCACATCTATCACTGTGACAAATGCTTGATACAGCATTCTATTTCCTCTACGGAGCCTCATTTTAATATCACAAGTCTTCATGGAAGGCCCCGGGATTCTGATTCAAGCTTGCATCTTAATGCCTTCTAGACTATCAAAGCAAAATAAGCTGGTCGACTGAGGCAAAATATATAGTGAAGCCAAGGACACTTTTAACGAATTACATTACTCCAGAGAGGTGTGAACCTGCTGGAGGCTGCAGTGCTAATTTTATATCATGTCCATTCTGGCCAAGAAAAGCTGCTCAGGCTTTGTACTGATTTCAGAAAGAAATGTTCAGTAATTATTTGAGGCAAGAAATAATTGCTGTTTTTTATTTTATTTGGGAGAAGGTAATAGAAAAGCACAGAAAACATTATAGATGAAGAGGACCATCTCAGCTTACTGTCATCAGCCAATCAGAACTTTAATGAGTTAAGATTTTCTTTCTCTGTCCTCTGTGGAGATGGCAGTTCTGCCCCATCGCTAGCATGCTGTGTCACACCGGCAGAAAACTTAGAGGTTACTATTTGGGAGACCGACGATCATCATTTTTATAATTATTGTGGATTAGGCCTGAGAGTAACTTGAAAGAACAAGCACTTTTGCCTTTAGTGACAGATAGGGACATTCTTCACTTTCAACAATAAAATCTACCCTCTGTAGGGCCAGTGCAGGTCTCAAATAGTTAGATACAGATCCCTGCACAGCTCAGCAAATCAGTGACAAAGCTGTGCTCCTAGGCCATGAACTTTTCATAGGTCAGGGCAATTGACATGTCTATTAAAATGCCAACTTACACTGTAACTAAAGAAAATAAAGAACTGGAAAAATATATTCAAGACAAGTAGAATCTACACAGAGTTGGACACCTAAAAGTTTCCCTTGTTTCATGACCTAACCCAGCTCAGGTTCTCCTCCCAGCCATCCTGAGCTTGGGACCATTCACAGGGCCTCAGCATTACCTTGGATCACCCGAGAAAGCCCAAGGATGCAGAAGCAGGGACAGCAAGCACAGAGTCCCAGCGTGGGGACTGACTGTGACAAACGTGGCCACAGGTGATCTTTGACAAGTCATGTTCCCATTCTTACCCTCATCTTTCTCATTAGTATTACAGAGTGGCCTTCATGCTCACAGGGTTCCTGGGTAGTCTCACTGGGCTTTTATACCGAGAAACTTTGACATCTTCACACTGATGAGCAACGATTAGGATGAACTTTACTATAGTGAGTTCCCACCATAAAACGCAGAGTGGGTCCTATGATTTGTGTTGGGATTTGCCAAGCTGTTCTGTGTACCATCACAGAGACCTGGGCTCAACAGGGAGAAGGGATGCAAATAGGAACCCTCCACTCTAAACAAAAGCTAGAGGCCAAGTGTAGACACAGCCACAGTGAGATGTGAAGTGTGAGGTCAGGGGTTCCCAGCCTCACTTACAGCCACTCTCCCTGCAATGCAGCTTTATGTCCACACTGACCACAGCTAAGATCTGAGGTTGGACCAGTTGTCAGGAGAGCCTCTGTGTGTCCTTCTGTGATCTGACTTTGGTATGAATGCCTACCTCGAGGCAGTTTCCTATTGGAAACATTGATATTAGGACAGAGTACTAGCTCAAATGAGGGATGAAACTGATATAAACTAAATACATCAAATTAACACCCTTGATGTAAAACAACTGGATGGTCAGGATGAAGACAATCATGCAATTCATCTGTTCTTTAAAAGTAGCCAATTCAACAACAACTATAAAAATGAGCAAAAAACAAGGAAGAGACATCTCCCCAAAGAAGTTACACTAACAGCCAATAAGCAAATGAGAAGACCCTCCACGTCACCGGTCACCAGGGAAGAGCAAATGAAAACCACAATGAGATACAATCTCATACCCCTTAAGGTGCCTTTTTTTTTAGTTGCACTGAGTCTAACTTGAGGCATGCAGGATCTTTACTGTGGTTTGTGGGATCTAGTTCACAGATTACGGGTGGAACATAGGCCCCCAACTTTGGGAGCACAGAGTCTTAACCACTGGATCACCAGGGAAGTCCTATAATCTTTTTTTAAAAAAACGGAGAATAAGTGTTGGGAAGGATGTGGGAAAATGGTAATTCTCGTGTAATGCTGGTGGGAATGTAAACTGGTGTAGCTACCATGGAAAACATTGAGGAGTACCCCAAAAAGCTGGAGAAGGAAATGGCAATCCACTCTAGTATTCTTGCCTGGAAAATTCCATGGACAGAGGAACCTGGCGGGCTACAGTCCATGGGGTTGCAAAGAGTCAGCCACGACTGAGCTTATCAGCAGCACCCCAAAAAGTAACAGAACATCCATATGACCCAGTAATCCCACACCTAGGATACACCTCAAAAGAACTGAAAGCAGGGACTCAAAGAGACACACCCATGTCATAGCACCATTATTGACAATAATCAAAAAATGCAAACAACCCAACAGTCCATCAACAGAAGAAGTGTATAACAAAATGTGGTCTACACTTATAAAGAAATATTCAGCTATAAGCATCATGCAACATGGAATGCCAGGAACAAAAGAAAAAAAAATGTGATTCCACTTATAGTTTGTACCTGCTACTGCTGCTGCTGCTGCTGCGTCGATTCAGTCATGTCTGACTCTGTGTGACCCCATACACGGCAGCCCACCAGGCTCCCCTCTCCCTGGGATTCTCCAGGCAAGAACACTGGAGTGGGTTGCCTTTCCTTCTCCAATGCATGAAAGTGAAAAGTGAAAGTGAAGTTGCTCAGTCCGACTCTTTGTGACCCCCTGGACTGCAGCCTACCCGGCTCCTCCGGCCATGGGATTTTCCAGGCAGGAGTACTGGAGTGGGGTGCCATGCCTTCTCCATAGGTTGTACCTAGGACAGCCAAATTTGCAGACTCTTTGTACCCCCATGGACTATAGCCTTCTGGGCTCCTCTGTCCATAGGATTTCCCAGGCAAGAATATTGGAGTCGGTTGTCACTTCCTTCTCCAGGGGATCTTCCTGACCCAGGGATCAAACCTGCATCTCCCGTGTCTCCTGCACTGGCAGGCTGATTCGTTACAGCTAAGCCGCCTTGAAAGCCCAAATTCAGAGAGACAGAAAGCAGAATGGTCACTAGTGGCTGGGGGGATATTACTTCACAGGGTCACACCTAGTCTCCCTGTGGGTTTGAGAATAAAAACTATTTGGCCGTAAACTTGAGAGAGATTTACTTGACACTGACAAATCTAATTTAACTTCAGCGCACTGTGGGCTACCTCTGTGTGTATACCATATGTGGTGTTAACATTTTTCATCTTTTTTACTGAAGTATAGTTGATTTACAAAGTTCTGAGCATTTATTTAGTTTTTAATTTTTGACCACAGCCTGCATCATGTTGTATCTCAGTCCCCTGACCAGGAATCGAACCTGCATCTGCACCATCGGAAGGCTATGTCTTATCCACTGGACTGCCAGGGAAGTCCCTATATTAGTATTTTTAAGACAAAAGGAAAGACATTTTTAATAGCAAGACTGACTACTGAGCAGGGTCAGCTTTCTCCTGGGGCAGCGTGTCTCCACATCAGCTCCAATGGCACTGTGAGCTTAATATCTCTTGGTTGTGAAGAGCCATCCCATGCATTATAGAATGTTGAGCAGAAGCACTGGCCTGTACCCATTAGATGCCAGGAGTACACCACTCCCTCAGCGGTGACAACCATGTCTCTGCCTGCAGGCTTAGAAGCTTCAGTCAGGTCCGACTCTTTCCAATCCTATGGACTGCAGCATGCCAGGCTCCTCTGTCCATGGGATTCTCCAGGTAAGAATACTGGAGTGGGTTGCCATTTCCTCCTCCAGGGGACCTTCTTGACCCAGGGGTTGAACCCAGGTCTCCCACATTGCAGACCGATTCTTAACCACTGAGCCAGAGAGGAAGCCCCAACCATATCGCTAGAGATTGCCAAATGTCTTTTGGGGCTAGAGGGTGGACTCACGCATGGATAAGAACCATGATGTGGATCAAAAAAGGCTTTTACTGGGCCCACCTCCGACCCTGGCTTTTGCTGGGCCCACCCCCGACACTGGCTTTTACTGGGCCCACCCTCCACCCTGGCTTTTACTGGACCCACTCCACACCTCCCAACAGCCCCACACGCTCCCTTCTGGCCCCCTCGCTGGGGTCACTATGACAGACATGGTGGACTTGGCCATGAACTCCCTTCCCCTCACAGTCAAACTCTGCATGTGGTGTGTGCCACGTGGTTCTCAGGCTCCAGCAAGGTGTCCTTTTTTATAGGAAAGAGAGTTCAGGTCCTATAGTGCCTTGAGCATTCGGCGGAGGCTGATTTCATGGAACTGCTCCCTTCTCTTTACTGTTTCATTTCGTTCAGAACCATCAGATTTATAACTATCTGTATTTCTTAAAAAAGAAAAGATGCTGAAGTCCACAGAAGCTTAACTGACAGTTTATGAACCAAGACAGATTTTCTGGCACCCTCTAGAAGGTTTACTTGTGTTTCTAGATAATTCCCACTGAGTATGTGGTTCCTCCTGATGAGGCTGGTTATGTTTCAGTAACTTAAATGGAAGACACTCTTCACAATTCATTTTGAGACCTGAGTCTGGAGAAGAATAAGAGACGATTGAGGTAGTAAGAGTTGTCGCTGGCCAATCTCCTATCCTAGTATTGGGAAGGAGAAATGATTAAACATTTGGGGGAGGGTAAAGAACATAGTATGATTTGATGTAATAATTTCTGAAAACTTCCTACAGAAAACCTGTTCATTCCTAAATAGTTACTTAATGATCTCTTGCATGTCTGTCCAAAATTCCCACACAACAACAACAACAAAAAGCCAAAGATAGTTCCAAAATATTTACAGTGTGTAAGGCAGGCAAAGCACACTCAGAATTATTCACAAGTTAATTGCTGGGATTTCCCTGGTGGTCCAGCAGTTAAGACATTGCCTTCCAATGCAGGGGGTGCAGGTTTGATCCCTGATCTGGGAGCCAAGATCCCAAGGCCTCACGGCCAGGAAGCCAATACATAAAACAGAAGCAGTATGTTGACAAATACACTTAAGACTTTAACACACACAGACATAGACTTACGGTTGCCAGAGTTGGGGGGAGGACTGGGGGAAGGGACAGTTACGGAGTTTGAGATGAATAGGTACACACTGGTATATTTAAAATGGGTGACCAACAAGGACCTACTGTAGAGCACACGGAACTCTGCTCAATGTTATGTGGCAGCCTGGATGGGAGGGGAGTTTGGGGGAGAATGGACACATGTATATACATAGCTGAGTCCCTTTGCTATCCACCTGAAACTATCACAACATTGTTAATCGGCTATATCGCAATACAAAATAAAAAGTTAAAAATAAGACTTTATAAATGGCCCACATTAAAAAAATCCTTTAAAAAAAAGCAGAAAACTTTTTAAAAATAAATAAAAGTTAATCAGCATCAAACTCCAGGAGTTGGTAATGGACAGGGAGGTCTGGTGAGCTGTGGTCCATGGGGTCGCAAAAGAGTCAGACACAACTGAGACACTGAACTGAACTGAATCACCATCATGATCCCACCTGAAACGACCTGACATGACACATTACGGTGGAAACTGTTATTCTAAAATATGACCATCTTTTCCAAACCGAACAAGGCAACCAGTTGGAAGGTGAGCTATCACAGGTCTGCCCCTGGGAACAGGGCATGGACCGAGATATATGCGGGAATACCTGAAGATTCTTTTCACTAACCCTTATTTATCTTCCAAGGTGAACTGGGTCACAGGGAGATTTTATTGACTACCTATGTGTTTAGATATCAAGGGAATATTTCATGCAAAGATGGGCTCAATAAAGGACAGAAATGGTATGGACCTAACAGAAGCAGAAGATATTAAGAAGAGGTGGCAAGAATACACAGAAGAACTGTATAAAAAAGAGCTTCACAACCAAGATAATCATGATGGTGTGATCACTCACCTAGAGCCAGACATCCTGGAATGTGAAGTCAAGTGGGCCTTAGAAAGCATCACTAAGAACAAAGCTAGTGGAGGTGATGGAATTCCAGTTGAGCTATTTCAAATCCTGAAAGATGATGCTGTGAAAGTGCTGCACTCAATATCCCAGCAAATGTGGAAAACTCAGCAGTGGCCACAGGACTGGAAAAGGTCAGTTTTCATTCCAATCTCAAAGAAAGGCAATGCCAAAGTATGCTCAAACTACCACACAACTGCGCTCATCTCACACGCTAATAAAGTAATGCTCAAAATCATACAAGCCAGGCTTCAGCAATACGTGAACCACAAACTTCCAGATGTTCAAGTTGGTTTTAGAAAAGGCAAAGGCACCAGAGATCCAATTGCCAACATCTGCTGGATCATGGAAAAATCAAGAGAGTTCCAGAAAAACATCCATTTCTGCTTTATTGACTATGCCAAAGCCTTTGACTGTGTGGATCATAATAAACTGTGGAAAATTCTGAAAGAGATGGGAATACCAGACCACCTGACCTGCCTCTTGAGAAACTTATATGCAGGTCAGGAAGCAACAGTTAGAACTGGACATGGAACAACAGACTGGTTCCATAGAGGAACAGGGGTATATCAAGGCTGCATATTGTCACCCTGCTTATTTAACTTATATGCAGAGTACATCATGAGAAACATTGGGCTGGAGGAAGCACAAGCTGGAATCAAGATTGCCGGGAGAAATATTAATAACCTCAGATATGCAGATGATACCACCCTTATGGCAGAAAGTGAGGAAGAACTAAAGAGCCTCTTGATGAAAGTGAAAGTGGCGAGTGAAAAAGTTGGGTTTTAACATTCAGAAAAGTAAGATCATGGCACCTGGTCCCATCACTTCATGGCAAATAAATGGGAAAACATTGGAAACATTTTCAGACTTTATTTTTCTGGGCTTCAAAATCACTGCAGATGGTGATTGCAGCCATGAAATTAAAAGACGCTTACTTCTTAGAAGGAAAGTTATGACCAACCTAGATAGCATATTCAAAAGCAGAGGCATTACTTTGCCAACAACGGCCTGTCTAGTCAAGGCTATGGTTTTTCCAGTGGTCATGTATGGATGTGAGAGTTGGACTGTGAAGAAGGCTGAGCACTGAAGAATTGATGCTTTTGAACTGTGGTGTTGGAGAAGACTCTTGAGAGTCCCTTGGACTGCAAGGAGATCAGTCCTGGGTGTTCATTGGAAGGACTGATGCTGAAGCCAAAACTCCAATACTTTGGCTACCTGATGCAGAGAGATGACTCATTGGAAAAGACCCTGATGCTGGGAGGGATTGAGGGCAGGAGGAGAAGGGGATGACAGAGGATGAGATGGCTGGATGGCATCACCGACTCGATGGACATGAATGTGAGTGAACTCCAGGAGCTGGTGATGGACACGGAGGACTGGCATGCTTTGATTCATGGGATCACAAAGAGTTGGACGTGACTGAGCGACTGAACTGAACAGAACTGATGTGTTTACTACACCTTTATCATAAAGTTAACATCAACATAAACACATGGCATGTAAGTTTCCTCTCCATTCTGAATCAGTTAGAAGCAGGGCATGGAATTTAAAACATAGTATCCACTTTGTTGCTGGTAAAGCAGAACTATTAGCTTGAATTGGGGGCAGAAGCAGTAATTCCACAATTTCCAATTCTGGAGTGGAACCTTCCCAACTGAGTGAGGTGCTGGAACAGAGGCCAGTTCTGTGACACCTGCCCAAGGAGAAGGTAACAAGAAGGCGAGAACATGGACTTAGCAGAAGTCTTGCTCTAAGTACTGACCTTCAACACACCGGTTCCAACAGAAGGACTGGCGGGTGACATGCCCCCGCTGGTAGTAAGGAAGAAGTAAAGACAAAAGAAAAAGAGCCCAAAAGAGACCACCTACTAGTACCTCATCCAGGGAGTCCAGGGAATGGGAACGCTAACACAGACTTAAGATACACTTTCTTTTTTAAAGTTTCTTATTTGGAAAAGTTTTAGAGAAACCATCTCACTAATCTGTATTCTTGAGAGTCCCTGGGACTTCAAGGACATCAAACCAGGCAATCCTAAAGGAAATCAGTACTGAATATTCATTGGAAGGACTGATTCTGAAGCTGAAGCTCTAATACTTTGGCCACCTGATGCAAAGATCTGACTCACTGAAAAGACCCTGATGCTGGGAAAGATTGAGGGCAGCAGGAGAAGAGGACGACAAAAGGTAAGATTGTTGGATGGCATCACCAACTTGATGGACATGACTTTGAGCAAGCTCCGGGAGTTGGTGATGGACACGGAAGCCTGGGATCGCAAAGAGTCAGACACAATTGAGTGGCTGAACTGAAACGAACTGAACTGAATCTATATTTATTCCAGATAAAGGTTTTTTTCTATTATTTCTTATGGGAAAGAACCACAGTAACATCTGAACTTTTAAAGGTAATATTCAGGTTAAAGTCATACAATGGAAATTTGATGGCATTATTTTAAATGAAGATGTACATGTAATCACTGTTACTGTATATATTTCATATTTTTTACAACTTCTTAGCTTCGTTTCTGCCAAGGCACACACTGTTACTCCAGCTAATGACTTTATCTCTCAGCTTTTCTCTGCATGCCCTCGTACTCTACGACAATGCAACAAGGCTCTTCCCTTCTCAAGGAAACACTTTCACAGCTCACGTGTGAGGACATATAAAAGGCCCCATGTTTCTCATTCCACTGGGCATTGCTAGTTTTTCTTCTAAATCTGAAACAGAGTGTACTTACTTTTTCATTTTTACTCATAAAACCCATGTCCCAGAGAAACAATTTGTGGGAAAGGTTATTATTTTAATGTCATTGTTCAGTCTCTAATTCATGTCTGACTCTTTGAGATGCAGCATGCCAGGCTTCCCTGTCTTTCACTATCTCCTGGGTTTTGCTCAAACGCAAGTCCATTGATTGAGTCAGCGATACCATCCAACCATCTCATCCTCTGTCGTCCCCTTCTCCTCCTGCCTGTCTTTCCCAACATCAGGGTCTTTTCCAATGAGTTATAAGTTTAGTTAAATTGTCATGTTTGTATATAAGTACATAAATTTTCCATTTTCATAGCAGCCATATCATGACAAATATAGACTTTCAAGCCCTACTATTCTATTCAATAGAATGCTGATCACTTTTACAGACATGTTTTAAAGAAAAAGAGGGGGGAAAGCAAACTTTGAACCCATTAACCATACACTAAGAACCATACTTAGTTCTATGTGAAAACAGCAACCTTTAATGATAAAATGTTTTCATCCCTATGATGTTTGTGATTAAGTTGATATTTTCACTTTTGAAAAAATTAAACTATATAATCCCACATATAAAAGAATGCATATGTACCAATGATTTATGTTGATATTTTCAACCCTGAAAAAATTATCTAATCCCAAATTGGTTTGTACAACTGGAAAAGAAATATGATTTTTTTAACCTCTTAACTGTTTATGGCCATATCCTCCTTTTTTGTGAGTCATTTAGAAATAATTTTTCTATAGAACTACAAGCCTGTATCCACTTAAGAAAAAAGGTTTTCCAACTGTTAAATCATTCTGGTAGAAACCTGTGTTCTGTTGAGTTTTCAACACTAGCTATCAATCAGCCTACTGTCCCATCCAGTTGGCAAACTTTATGCTTACTTCCCTTACCCTAAAGCCTCAGTTGTGGCTTTCTAAGTCCCTCAGTTCACCTTGTGCAAATATGCTGCTTTTATGGTTGTCAGTCGAAGGTATGCAACCCAGTCAAAAATCTTCACACCCTGGCAAATAAAAAATGCTGCCCAAAGCACCTCAGCACTTGGGATTAGACTCTGTGTTTTACTAGCAAGATTCTCTATTAGCGCATGGAGTTTCTGTTTTATGAACAAGGGCAAGGCAGCAATCAATGTCATCAAAGTCAAATATTGGCTCATTGGCTCACTGTTGCTTTCACAACAGTTTCAAGGGAGCCTTCTTGATAAGAAATTAAATAGACTAAATCATGAAGAAAGTGTACAAATTTTCCATTTTCATAATAGCCATATCATGACTGAATAATGCTACACAAGATATTTAACCTGGGACTATTCAGCTAATAAATGAGAAGACCAGGTCCACTCCCACTCCTATTTGTTTGAAAGAACAGAAAGACGATGTTATGTATATGATTGTATATTTATAACAGTCATAAAGTTATACATATCATCTTCCTTGATGGCACAAGTGGTAAAGAATCTGCCTGCAGTACAGGAGAGGTGTGGTCGATTCCTGGGTCAGGAAGATTCTCTTGAGGAAATGGCAACTCACTCTAACATTCTTGCCTGAGAAATCCCATGGACAAAGAAGCCTGGCAGGCTACAGTCCATAGTGTCGCAAAGGGTGAGCATGCACACACACACACATACAGTCATTCAACAAAGTGACTTGGGTCACAAATGCATTTCACAGAAAGGAATTCCATTTCTAAATGTCTACAAGTTTAACACTTACTCAAGAGCTAAAATCAATACAATCATATTCCTTCAACAAACTGCGTTTGTGTATACACACATATACATATGAAAATGCATATAAATATTTAAACAAAACAGAAAGATCACTCTGCATGGAAAATGAAGCTGAGAGATATAGTCTAAAGAGCCTAACCTGCATAAAAAGTTATCCTAAAAACAGCAATATTCATGAACATTTAATAATGTTATGAATTGAGATAAGTATCCATAGCTAGTATTGTTTTGCTTTGCACTTTTGCCACTTTAATTGGCACTGACTTATAAATATTTCCTACAGTTTATTACAGTGTCTCAAAGTTAACTTTGCTTCTTATGTTTTTTCTTGTCTTATTGTGATGTCTGAGGTCAAAGAAGCAGTGAAAGCAGACATTCTGTTGTTCCAAATGGTACTATAAGCTTATGATTTCACTAGTTTTTAGTTTAAGTTCATGGATGAACTAATTCCTAGTTCATTAAGAACTGCTAATTATGACCAACTCAATGGACATGAGTTTAGGTAAACTCCAGGAGTGGGTGATGGACAGGGAGGCCTGGCATGCTCCAGTCCATGGGGCTGCAAAGAGTCGGACATGACTGAGCAACTGAACTGAACAATTATGACCTAGTATTAAAATTTATTATTTTTAAAAAATATTGATTGAAATGATCATTGGTTTCTCTCCTTCATCTGTTAATGCAGTGATGGTTGGCTGGTCCCGTCTGTGGGTCCTCAGATCCACCCCTCCACTTTCCTGGCTCTGTCCTGACCCCCTGGCCCAGCAGGCAGTTTTCTGTGCTTCTATAACAGTAGACTTCCACCAGGGTTTAGATAGGAGGCTCAAGCAGGAGGCTGGATGGGAGGAGGGAGGAGGCAGAATATCATGCTCCCTTCCTCTAGCCTCCCACAGCCTGACAGCTGCTGCATCTCTTCCTTGGCTCTAAGTCCTGCTGGCTGGGCTTCTCGTTGGGTTCTGGCATTGCACAGAACCCCGCTCTCTCTCAAGGCCATAGTTTCTCAATCTAAACAGTAGTGACATTTGGGGGCCAATTAATTCTTTGTTATGGGAGCTGTCCTGCACATTGTAGAATATTTAGCAGCATCCCTGGCCTCCATGTACTAGACAGTAGCAGCAACCACACCCAGTCATGACAAAGGTTATCAGCTGCTCCTTGTGGGGAGAGGAAGCCACACAGTCTCTGAGTGGGAAGCGCTGTGCTAGGCTAATGGGAGTCATGCTTCCCGAGGCTTAACTCTGGGTTTTTCTGCCTCCTTATTACACTTGTCAGGTTTTCTCTCAACTAACGTAACCAGCCTTCTATATTAAATTCTCTCTGCTGTAAATACTGAAGTGGTCTGTGACTAATGAAACAAACTTTTATTACTGAATCATACTTGGATTCTTAGGAAGGAATATAGTATGTATATTCATAATAACTGACTTTTACCTGCGTTCCTTCATTTTATTCCATTGCTTTTTTTTTCTAATTTCTTAAGATGAACACTTAGTTCATTCAGTTCAGTTCAGTTCAGTCGCTCAGTCGTGTCCGACTCTTTGCGACCCCATGAATTGCAGCACACCAGGCCTCCCTGTCCATCACCATCTCCCGGAGTTCACTCAGACTCACGTCCATCAAGTCCATGATGCCATCCAGCCATCTCATCCTGGGTCTTCCATTCTCCTCCTGCCCCCAATCTCTCTCAGCATCAGAGTCTTTTCCAATGAGTCAACTCTTCGCATCAAGTGTCCAAAGTACTGGAGCTTCAGCTTTAGCATCATTCCTTCCAAAGAAATCCCAGGACTGATCTCCTTCAGAACGGACCAGTTGGATCTCCTTGCTGTTAGTTCATTAATTAGCAATCATTCTTATTTTCTGATCTATGCACTGAATGCTGAAAGTTGGTTTCCACATGCTACACTAAGTACATTCTTTGAGAGTTACTATTGGTTGTTTTAATTGGCATTCATTCCACTTTCTAAAATTCATCATGATGTCTCTAGGTTAACTTTTAATAATAACTTTGAGGGCTTCCCTGGGGTCTGGTGGTTAGGAATACACCTGCCAATGCAGGAACGCAGGTTAGATCCTCGTCCAGGAAGATCCCACGTGCCACGGGGCACCTAAGTCCATTCTCCACAACTACTGAAACCTGCACACTCCAGGGCCCTTGGGCTGCAAATCCTGAGCCCACGGGCCTCAACTATTGAGGCCCGCACACCCTAGAGCCCATGCTCTGCGACAAGAGAAGCCGCCGCAATAAGAAGCCCGCACACCACGACAAAAAGTAGCCCCCACTGTGGCAGATGGAGAAAGCCCATGAGTAGCAATGAAGACCCAGTACAGGCAAAAATTTTAAAAAGCAAAATAAATAAATAAAAGTTTATTAAAACTTTGAATTATTACTATAAACCCAGCATATAACAAGTCATATTTAATTTGCGAATGAAGTATTTTTCAAAAGATAAGGAAATAGTTGTTAAACTGTATTACCAATACTTGAGTATGTTTGCAGATAATCTCCAATATTTAAGGTATTTATTGTTGAGAAGCTTTTATTTCCTTGTTACTGCTCAATCTGCAGCTGGAAAATAAGAGGTCTGAAAAAAAATTCTCACTTTTAATAATATCATCATCATTATCCTCATCAATATCATTATCATCATATTCTGTTTGCAAATATCACTGACTTTAGGGCAAAGACTTAAGAGAATCAAATGTGAAGGACTAGCGCTTTATTTTACTTGGGAAGAAGTGCTATAGTACAAAGGGAAGAAAAAATACAACTTCAAGCTAAAAACATGCAATTCGATAAGACTATATATAAACCCACCTGATATGTGAAAGCATGTAAGCACCAAGAGCAGCATGCAAAATTTTGAGACTTTCTGTTATGACAGAATCAAACAAATGAATCTTGCATA